>ML685867.1:1619167-1711574 GCA_007922175.1 Pelusios castaneus
TTCATGCAAGGGATTGTTCTTGGTTAATTGTAGTTTGTTTTCTTAGGATAAGGTTCATTTAGTTAGTAGTTAATAAAGTTCATTGTTATGTTTATTGTAGTAGTATTTTAATGTGTGAGTGTAGCTCTGAGCAAGCTTCGCCGTGAGTCCTGTACAGACTGGATCCTGGGTCTCCAGCTGCTTTCCCCATAGGGGTTGGGATTGATTTCTGTGGGGCACTGGAGAAGGGCAATTTAATTAATTTTAGCCCACCTGAAGGTTACAGGAGCACGGAGATTGAAGTGAAGAAGAGACTAGACTTAGTCTTCAGAAGAAAAGAGTGAAGGGGGGAAGAAGGAGGTGTTGATAGCAGCCTTTAGTTACCTGAAAGAGGGCTCCAGGGGGGATGGAACTAGGTTGTTCTCATTGGTAGTAGTTGACAAAGCAATGGTCTCAAGTTGCAGTCAGGGAGGTCTAGGTTGGATAAAAGGGAAAACATTTTCACTAGGAAGGTGGTGAAGTACTGGAATGGGTTACCTAGAGAAGTGGTGGAATCTCTATCCAATTCTATAGAGGTTTCTAAGGTGCAGCTTGACAGAATCCTGGCTGGGATGATTTAGTTGGGCTGGGTCCTGCTTAGAGTAGGGGATTGGACTAGCTGACCACCTACATTACCTTCACACACTAATCTTCTGTTATTCTATGTCTTGGGGTACTCAGTGGTGGTGTTGTGGAGGATGTAGTGAGGACTGGGCTCCTGAGGTACAATTGGAAGAAGCTAGGGATGGGGGCTGACAGATTAGAATGGAGGAAGTAGGGCCTGAAAGGGGAGCAAAGAGACTGGAGAGAGAGAGGGAAGAGACTGAATGAGTAAAGGCTGGTGGGAAGAAAGGCACAGGAGAAAAGGGGGAAAGAGGGCAAGATTGGGGGAACATGGGGTGAGGATGGAGAGAGAGCACAATGCAGCAGGAAAAAACAGGTTGGAGAGGTTAAAAAAGGGCCTGCAAATTAAATTGAAAGCTTGAGAAAACCTTGGAAATATGGACTTAATGTTCTAATTACCCAAGCCATGGGAGGGCAATCAGTATAATTTAAATTAGCTTTGTCAAATCAAATCTGTGTTAAACAGTCACCTGCTTGGATCCAAGTTCACAAGAGCCTTCCCAAATGCCCCCCCATAGCTATCCAACATTCAGTCAGTCATAACATGCTTTTGGTGTGGAGAGCCCCAAAGGGGATCAAGTTAAGATAGCAATAAAGGGTGTTTGAACAATGCACACATGAAGGCTTTTTTCTAATAAAAACAAAATAATGGAAATTAAAAACCACTTCATATGTGGGAGATTGGGAAAGGAAGAAATTTGATTTAGGTAAGCCCTTCAACTGTGAAGGAACTAGATCACATGAGTACTGGGACTAATTCTCCACTGCCATGGACTCTGTGTAATCATTTACATAGAGGGAAAATGAGTATAAAATACTAGTAATCCCATTTCCTGGTGGTGTAAATGCACATAGCTCAATTTACTTATGTGCAGTTTTCATGTGTCTATATCACTTACCCCAGAAGGAGTTTTGGCCTTACGTTCATGTCTTACCGCCACTTAGCACAGTTGTAAATGATTACACCAGATGGCCTTCAGTGGAGAATCAGGGGTATGGTTGTTGGCCCTTCTAATGAGAGTTTCACTATAAATGTCAGTGGGAAAAGATCAGGCCACTTATCCTCCCCTCACATTAGGGTTATGTCCTGATTTCATGGAGTCACGGCAATGAGTTTTTAATGACTTCTAAAGCATGAAGTGAAATCTTCATTTGTGGTGAGATGAGATGGAAGCTGTGTTTTCTAATTCTGGCGTACTTGTTTACCAGATTTGAACTAAGACGGAAGCCAGGTGTTCAGGTGTCCATTGCCCTTCACTGCACACACAGACATCCACCCACCCCTCGGAAAACTAAAGCATTGACTCACGGGCTTTAGAGGAAATAGGTTCAAAAATACTATTTTTATTTTTCTCTCCCTCAGGTATTATATGAGCCATCTAGAGTTCTGGGGAAGAGATTCTCCCCACACCGGCACCTGCCAAAAAAAAAAGCTCTTTGCAACAGAAAATAAAAGTAGTTTAAAATAAAGGCTTGAAAGCCTTTTAAAAAGAAAAGGTTTTGAAGCACTCATTGAACATATTTAGTATCTTGTGTTTTCACCCATCCCTCTATCCCATACTACAGCCTTGCGGTTTGTCTAGCTGTGAAAAATGTGGACACTATTCCAGGACAAAAGTGATTTATTCCAGAAAAACCCCCCACTCTGCTTTGGAAACAGAATAATCATTCTGGAATAATAGAGGTGTGGGTGATGTATTGAAAACTGTTAAGAGTGTAAGCTAACACTTTACATTTTCAGATGTTTTTCTGGTCCTGCTTATAAGGCGAGAGCTGGGAAGGCTCAGTAGAAAAGTTGTGATCAGGATCTAACAGTAGTCACTTTGCAAAGAGCCAGCCTAGAGTAAGGTGACGCAAGTTGTATCTCTTTGACACAGAAAGCAGCTTGCTTTGTATCTTTCTTGTTGCTTCTCCTGTTAAGTTTCTGTATTTTAAGAGATAAGGTAGTATTAAATTATAAACTTCCAAAAAGAGTATCTTATTTTTTGTCTGTTTGTATGCTACAAACATTGTGAGCATAGAAGATTGGTGGTTACTAAGTCTGAGGAAACAGAGTTATGTAGGGCTGCAAAGGTGAGGAACCTGGTATAGTGGTTAAGACAGAGGCATTGTTGTCGTCAGGCTGGCAGGGCGCCAGCCCTGGGTAGAAAAGCCTGAGCCCTGAATCTATTCCGGGGCCCAGGAACCCAGAAAACTCTGGCGGAACGCATTTTCTGCTCTGCCCTGCAGGCAGGCTGCTGCTCAGCTGGGAGCAGCGGCCGGCAGCCGGGCTGGGGAGTTTTCAAGTCTCCCGCCCTGAGCATGCTCCGAAAGAGCAAGTTCAGGGCGGGAGCGGCCTCCTGGCCACTCCAACGCCGGATGCCCCTACAGCTCTCCGGCCATATAAGCTCAGGGGCTGGGCGGGTGAGTGCTGGGGAGCTGGGACCGGGAAGGCTGGGTGGTCTGGGGAGCTGATGGGGGATGGGCAAGCCGGGAAGCTGATGGGAAACTGGGGGGTTGGAGAACAGGGGCCAGGGAGCCAATGGGAAACTGGGGGGCCAGGGAACAGGGACCGGGCAGGCTGCGAAGCTAATGGGGAACTGGGGGGTCGGGGAACAGTGGTGACCGGGAGGGTCGAGGCATTGCAGCCAGCAAGCCGGAGGCAGGGAGCTGCTGGGCAATGGAGATTGGGGGGCCTGGAGAGTGCCTGGGCCAGACAGGACTCGGGTTCAGGGTTTCTAAAGGGGACTGGGGGTGTGGGGTGGGTTCCCCTGGGGGCCCGGTCAGCTCGCTTCCTGCCTGGTCCCAGCATGCAGATGGGAGCCAGGCTATGGCTGCTCGCCTCCCCTCCGAGCTTAGGGATGCAAGCAGCCCTTACTTTCTCTTCTTTCTTTCCTTTTCTTCTCCTTCCTTTTTTCCCTTCCTTTTTAAAAAAACCCAACCTTTAAAAATTAATTTTAATTAAAAACCTTTAAAAAAGGTTTTAAAAAACCTTTCTAAAATTAAAGTTCAATTAAAATTAATTCAAATTCAATTAATTAAAATAAACCCAATCAATTGTAATTACAATAATTTTAATTAATTTTTAACTTTTAATTAAATAAACTGGTGGCCCTTCATGGTTTTAAAATCTGTATTTTGGTCTCTCAACGAAAAAGGTTGGGAACTACTGATTTATAATGCAAAATTTTAAGTGTTCATTTGCTTATTCTTTCTTTCTAATGATACTGCTATCTTTGGGGGGGGGGGGGGGGAAGAGTCCTGTGGGGTGTAGGCGTGTGGCCTAGCTGGGGGTGGGGCTAACAGTGGGTGGGCTGGGGGCCACAGCCCTGGATCTTTTTGTTACCCAGCAATGCCCCTGGGTGAAGAGCGAACAATTGGATGGACTCACACTAGGGGAGCTATTGTGAAATAACTTATTTTGCAATAACTATTCTGGTCAATTTCCCTGTATAGGCAAGTCCAAAATGATATCTTTTTCACCCAGAGAAACCAAAATAGTTGGCATTTATTACTAGGAAAACATATTTTCAAAGTGATGAATAGATGTGCCTCTAAACCTCTCATTCAGTAAGAATTGTACATATGAATCTTTGAAAACTTAGCCCCCCAGGAGCTTGAATCCATCCATCTTATTCCTCTTTGCCACTGTCTTAAGTGTCTCATCTTTAAGGACCTCATGGTAGTTTTGTGCAGGGTCCTCCTTACTGCACCACCTCTGCTTGGTCCTCACTCTAGTGCAGGGCCGTCCCCGGGGGGGGTGGGGGGGCACATGATTGGGGCAATTACATGGGCCCCACACTGTCCCGCTCTCAGCAGGCCAGTGTGGGGCCCACGCACGCTGCAGCCCCTCCTCCCACAGCCACCCCGCTGCCTTCGGTTCACTGCCGAAGGCGGTAGGGCGGGGAGGGCCAGGAGGTCTATGCCCAGCCCCTGGGCCAGCCCTCCCCACCCCCACAGGCGGAGCACATGGGGTCTGGTCTCTCAGCCAGCCTGCCCCACATAGCCGGCTCCCCCTCAGCAGGTGGCCTCGGCCTCCCGGCCTGGGGCCAGGACCGCCAGCTCCTTCCCACGTGTGGCCTCCAGGGCCAGGACCGGAGCCAGCTCCAGCTCTCTCCTCCACATGCGGCCTCGGCAAGGCCAGGGCCAGCTCCCCCCCGCAGGTGGCCTCCCAGCCCAGGGCCTGGGCTGGAGCCAGCTCCCCCCACCCCAACAGGTGGCCTCGGCCTCCGGGGCCAGAGCCAACTCCCTGCACCAGCAGCCTCAGCCTCCCAGCCCAAGGCCGGGTCCCCAGGGGGCGGAGCAGGCCAGCTGGCCCACCACGCTCCCCTCTAGCATGGGGGACAGGGCCCTGCTTTGGCCAAGTGGCCCTGGGCCCCACTCTCCCCCCACAGGACAGCTCTACTCTAGTGTCCTTTATTTTCAGCATACTGCCCACTATTATTTACCTTGGGTCCAGCTTCACAGTCTCAGACACAGAGAAACTCATCACCTTCTTTCTCCCCTCCACCCTGCCCCACCACTTCTCCCTCACTGGCTAGATTAGCTCCTTCAGTCCTTCCCGGTATCCTTTATAATGCCTAGCTAAGGAGTACTGCAGCTGCTCCCTCAGTTGGATCCCATTCCCCTTTAATTATGGTTCTAGAGGTAGAAGGCTGTCTCAGGCTGTTCTCATCCAGCACTCTATCACAGACTTATATCACTCTGGTCCAATCTATGTCTTAGACCTAGTTTTTTACTGTTATACCCACTTCTCTGTTCTGACAAAGCTACTGACAGAAACTCAACCCAATATTTGATGATCAAGCTGCTTTGGACTGGTTCATGCATCATGAGTAGTAATAAAGATTCTGCAAGCCACGTGCTGTACCTAGCAACCTCTTGTCTTCATGGGAGTTGTAAGTGGAGTGAAACTCTTTTGGTCAAAAATGCAGATTTGCATTAGCTGAACACGTCATGAATTCCTGCTGAAATATTTAAAATATTTTGACTTGTCAATTTGAAATGACTATTCTCTTCAAAATTACTTTTCCTCCCTCTCTGCCAAAAGAACACCTTGCTCAAAATTCCAACAAAACTTTTCCTTTGGGATTGAATGAAACACTTCATTCAACCAAAACATTTTTCCCTGATGTTTATTCACTGAAATTTGGATCAACA
Organism: Pelusios castaneus; assembly: GCA_007922175.1. Lineage (NCBI taxonomy): Eukaryota > Metazoa > Chordata > Testudines > Pelomedusidae > Pelusios > Pelusios castaneus. Next base: position 1,624,949 of record ML685867.1, read on the forward strand.
TAGAACTACTTAATTAAAAACTTTTTTGAATAGCCTGTGAAAACTTCAGTTATTTATGCAGTTCTAGTTGCAAGGACACTATCGCTCAGAACAGAATTTGGCTTTATAAGTCTGCTTATTCTGCCCAAAATGGAAACAAATCAGCTTCTTCTCTCTTAGTGGAATTGGTTCAGCAGAACTAACAGGAGTAAAATGTAATTAAGAACCAATTTTAATTATTGAAGTAAGCAGATGACTAAACAGGTATTGAGAACAGATCTGTGGAGTAAGATGATGCCATATTTACTGTCAGTTCTCAAAGCACAACCCTGATTAACTTTCTCCTCAGAAAGACCTTCTTAAATGCCATTTAAATTATAGTTGTTAGGATCCCCATTGTACTATCATAAGAAGATACTGCTGGCCATCTCCAGTCTTGAATGGAGAAAGTAATGAAACATAATTAAACGCATCTTTTCAGCACTAGAAAGAATGTTAACTATTTAGATTCACAATCACATTACAGCCACCTGCACTGCAACCTCCAGTCAGCTTTTCAGGGAGGGAAAATTGCATATTCTTTAGTGCCTGTACTTGTAAGTAATTTGCATGAGAGTGGGCACAAGTGCTTCAATGAGCATATCTGTGAGTTCACTATTTTCATCCTCTGCTTACCTAATAGATGTATTATTGACTGGGAGCATGAATTCATCCAGCATATCATTTAGCTTTGAGGGAACACAGTATCGTGCTATACATTGAAACATCTTGGCAAATTAAACCATGCTGAATAGCCAAGAGCTTGAAACTTTCTATGAATTTTCATTGCTATTTCATTTGAGAGTAGGTCATATCCAGCAAATAACACTTTGGGACAATATCTGTTCACTTCCATGCTCATTTATGCTGGTTTACGTGGATTTGCCCCTGATTTACACTCATCAGAATGATGTCAAGATCAAAATCAAGCCTGTTGTTTCAGAGAAAGGGGATGGTTGATTCTTGGGGACTGGTAATGAGAATCAAAACTTTCCAGTTTCAAATCACTGGTTTGAATTACCATGGGATAGCTGTTCTGTAGCTGCTGTGAAATGAGTTGATGATTTCAGTTCTGTTTTCTGCTCTGAATCAAGCCCAAAAGCCTAGACTGCTGGGGGAGCAACATTGTGTTGTGGGGAGGCATTTTTGGGGAGGCAGCTGATCATTTCGTTCCTAAAGCATCATCTGTGGAACTTCCAAGGAACTGACACATTCTGTTGAGGTTCTTATAGGGGACAGGTCTAGCTGAGGGGAAAACAGTGAACTAGATGCCTGTCAAAAGCGTAGGGCCCTTTTCCTCCAGGGCTGTGACTCTTAAGGAGACTGTGACTCCTTTTGTCACTAAAATGACATGTAAAATGGATTTTGTCACTCATATTTTCCTGGGAGTCAGGTGTATGGCCCCAAGTGCATGGAGATTTGAATCAGTCAGAATGGGAGTGTGTTGCATAAAGGCAGACAATAAACAAAATACCCAAATTATCCCTAAATATTCAATCCCCCACAATTCAGTAATAGTCAAAGCTGACCCACGGCAGCTCTTATTTGCATAGTATACAGTGTCTGTATCTCCTGTAAGGGTGAAGCCCATCAGAGTGCCCAGCATTTCCTAAGCATTGGAGAACTGCAGGATTTGACTCTTGACTCAACCATGCACCATTCCAGCTGTTACTCATATAACTAATCCCGTTGATGCCAAATGGACCGTTAAACTAATCTGCCAATTCCTTCATCTATAGAACATTGACTGAACCAATGAGAGTTCTGCACATGGCGGCCCTGCAAAAAAGGGCAGGGAGAGAGAAATGAGAAATGCAGTTCGCATGAATAGTTGCTACTGTTCCTTATTAAACTATTGCATATTGTACAACTGGATATATGGAATCAAGCAGGCCCTTTGTTACGTCTGGTGAGTGGTGGGATATGTGTTTCCTGACTCAGCTGCCTTCCCTTGGGAGAATATATTTTGAAAATGGGCATGGGTTCCTGGCACTGGGACTGGAGCCATCATACGGCGTGTAAGATATGTGAAAGTGACACCTAGGGAATCTGTCTGCCTGGCTTCCCATTGCTGATTTCTTGATGCAGACTCTCTCCCTCATAACAGTGCTCTTGTATTAGTAAATATTTGGAAAGAAAATTCTTTTACTTCAGAGGCCAATATTAAAATATGCTCTGCATGCTTTGGAAGGTGAAATAAGAACTTGTGATGAAATTCTTCCCCATTTTATTTAACCAGAGGAAAAAAAATTGCACCCTTAAGGTTGAAACTAGCATTAAAAGAGAGGAAAAGTAGAGGGGTAAAATAATTCACACTGTGATATTTGTGTATCATGAAAACTCATACCTAGCTAAAATTTATACACAAAGCCAAACCTCACTGTAAATATCTGAAGTCATTATCTTTGAACGTAATACACAATAAGTAGGTATATCAACCAAGTATTAAAAACAAAACAAACCCTCTATATCAATTCTATCACAGAAGGAGAGAAGAAATACCAGAATATTATGCAATACAGGAACCCAGCAGACCCTGTGGGTCTGGGCATGCTCAGCCTGCTGTTCCCCTGTAAAAGAAAGTGGCTCAGTTCAGTCTGGGCTGACTGGCAAGGAGGAAGGACCTCTGCAGGCAGCTCCCGCACCTGAGGGTCACCCACTGCAGGCAGCGAGCAAGGGAACCCTTGAAAGGAGCCACCTGGAGCTGATGTCCTGTGTCGGCCACTAGGAGCCTGACCCGCTGGCACCGCCTCCAGCCTTTGGACCCCAGGATCCTGCTGAGCAGCAGCTGACAGCCACCAGGGGAGTCGAGAAGGCCTGAGACAGACATGCTGAGGGATGGTTACCTGCTCTGGTAGGAAGTAGCCCAGGGGCCTGGGTTGTGGAGCCGGGGGGTTTGCAGCAGGCCAGCATGTTGCAGTCTGGATCCCTGCTGGCTTGGCGCTGGATCCCTGGCACCAATAGGATCCAGGGCTGGGACTTGGTGGAGTGGGAGGGCCTGAGTCCCCCTACCCGGGGTGTCCCGTCCCTGAGGCAGTCGCCCCTTATATTTCCCTGCTTCCTCAGGGCTTGTGCGAGACTGGAAATAGACTCTGCGGCCATTAGGCCAGCCTACCCTGAGCCCAAGGGAGGCACACTAAGCTTGTAAAGTTGTGGAGGCACCCTCCCTGCTTGCACCCCTCAGGCTTTCCCCATTTTGGGGGGGGGGCATGGCCCCCAACAGGCTCCAATTTGGGGAAACAGAGAAATAGGTGCTTAAACTCATCTCTGTGCACATGCTTAATCTTTATTTAATGGGTACCAAAGTCCTACTGGCTTCAAGCTTAACCTGATTGCATCTGTATCTAAATGTGTAGATTAGTCAGCAATCAACAGTTCACTTTATGCTTCAGTTTCTGAGACTCACTAAGGTCTTTGTATTCCCTCTTCACTTCAAGGAGAACAAAAGTATTTTCTATCATGAAAACTCACCAAGAATTCTTCTAAAAGATCATCACCGATAGCTTTCTGGAAATCTTGCCTTGCTTTAACAACTGCTTGAGTTGTCTCCTTGTTCCAAAGCAGATTGATCGATAACTTTGTCAAATACTATTAGGTCTCTCTGAAATAAGAAATTATATTCAGGTTCTTGGAAGACATTGCAGCAAAATCTACCAGCTTGTTCGCTGGCTGTGAGGTGTGGAGTGAGGCAAGAGTCTTCTCCTGTTTTTGAGATAGGATTTGGGAAAGAGATTGAAGGACTAATTTACTGTCAAGAATAAATGGTTGGCTTTGTAACATTGGAATGAACATTTAAAGCTGGGTGACTAATAAACTTTGTTCACCAGTGTCATGGAGTGCACCCCCGGACTATGATCTGTATGATTTTTCTGTTTACTTTTGCATTGTGATCAGTGGTTAAAGTATAATTTGACGGGCCCCGGAACAATCCTAATCTCCGGGCCCTTCCCATATTGTCTGGGCCCCCTTCATGCATGTTCGGGCCCCAGCCCAGATAGGCATTTGCAACCACTTCTCAGTACCACATGCATCGGTTATCGCTCCATAAAAATATTTATAATTTTATATAGCATTTTTGTCTATCGCAATTATTGTTACAAACTAGCAAACACTGCATAACACAAGACCATCAGATCACCCCCCTCCCCTGCCTCATTAACTCAAGTATGATGATAAAAGCTCATGCAATAAATAAATTTGTTAGTCTTTAAAAGTGCTGCAGGACTCCTTGTTTGTTTTGCTGAACTAGACTAACACGGCTACCCTTCTGGAACTTAACTACCACTGGTTTTATCCCTGGGGGGAACTTTCCTAAAAAATTCTAACATACATAAGGCTATAATGAAGACTTCACCAGTATATGACTTCTGTAGGATTGCCAATAGCTTGGGTGCTGGTTGAAGTACTTGGAAATATGTTACTTAAACATATATAGAAAAGGGAAGATGGCATTAAAATCACCACGACTTGTGATTGATAAAATCAGGCCTCACTTTTCCATAGCACCTTCTATCTAAAAAGCTGAAATCACTTTACAAGGGATAATGAACCAAGCTTTGTACCACCTCCTAAAGCAGTGTTTCTCAAACTTTTCGCATTGGTGATCCCTTTCACATAGCCAGCCTCCAAGTGTGGACCCCTGCCAAATTAAAAATACATTTTTTTCTAGGCAACACTATTTTAAATCCTGAATTTATAACCAAACCTTCTGCCTAAAATGAATTTATCTTTTCTCACCACTTTGAATTTAAGACTAAACCACATTTTTATGGAATTATTTTTAGATGCAGAGAAGTTATTTTTTAAATTGTTATTGTTTAATACTGGTGGGGGCAAAGAATTTGTATCAATACCGCTTTTCAGAGGAAACCTAGCACCCCATTGCCTCCCTTGCTTCTGCACAGCTATTCGCAGCTCTGGGTGACTCACAACCCCCACACAATAACCTTGTGACCCCCTAAGGGATTGTGACTCCCATTTGAGAGCCCTTGTCTTAAAGGGACAGACTAACCTCATTTTACAGACTAGGAAACAGACACAGAGTTGTGAAGCGACTTCGCCCAAAGTCCCACAGCAGTTTCATGGCAGAGCTAGGACTAAGACCCAGAACTCAAGACTCTCATGCTTTAACCACTGAACAATACTAGCCCCTTATATAACCCCACACCCGGCAAACCATCTTTGCACAGAGATGAATGCATTTTTCATTAGGATCTTAAGGAGTACTAAACCATTCACTAGTAAAGACTATTTAGACCGTAACCCTGTAGACAATTTCCCTTTGCCCACTGTAACACCACATGTGCAGCGTGTCAGAACGTTTTTAGCAAACACACCATGGATGCCACCAATGTCCCCTCTAAGCTGATGATGCAGCTGAGTAAGTTATGGTATTTGCTGAGCAGCAATTTGTGAGGCATGGTGCCGCATGGGCAACAGTTTTTTGGCACCGGAAGCATCAGCATGCCCAAGTACCTTAATTCAAAAGAAATGCATAAATGTGTTTTTATTCGAACTTTAATAAAAATGTTAAACTGAAATACTGAAGTTTTATTAATTTACTAAACAAATGTGACGATGACACTTGCTGCCATGACTATCTAGCCTCTACTAACATCTAAACCTCACAGTTTTTGTCGCCTGTGTTTGTCACATTTCCAGCCTACATATACAGAGTCAAGGTCAACCTCATGATGGAAGGTTCAGAAATTCTATTAGCAAACATCCATAAAGCTCTAAATACACAAATGGTGATTTTCAAAGGCTTATACCTTGACCAAATCTGGGTGTGTTTTCATGGGGACCTTTCTGTCCCCAGAACCATCACTCTATCAGTTTTATCATGGAGGCACTAGAGTTCTTCAAGGAAAAGACATTTAACATTAGCAAAATTAGCTATTTTTCACAAAGCTCGCTCTTGGAAAGGGCTGAGCCACTTTTATTGAAACTTAAAAATTGAGTTTGAGGCAGAGAGTGAGCAGCCCACATGAGAATGTTAATTCTTATAAACAACTAAGAATAGTGGGCTTCTAAAATATTAGGCAGTTAAGTGTTATTCTTCCTATAGAGAATACACGATACAGTAGTAAAAGTATTCTATCATCATGAGTCTGAGGAAGCAGTTCATGAATGACAAAAGGAGTTATGCAGGTCATCCTCAACTTATGCCAACTACAATCCACCATATACTCTGTATATGATACTTACATTACATGAAAAGAGTTATTGTAGGAATGCTTTAGAGACGTAAAAAACATTTATTGCAAATATTTTTCAAACTCTCACTATAACAGCAGGTGTATTAATTACCATGAGTTCAGTGTTCCTTGGGTCAGAGGAAGACACAAAACCCTCAAAGTTGCATGAGACAGCTTGTCTATGCAAATAAAAGTCAGACCCTCTAAAAGTTGCATGAGACAGCTTGTCCATGCATATAAAAGTCAGATCCATTGTTCTGGGCCCCTCCAAGGGTAGAAGTGAGCATTGGATCCCACAGAAAGATGGAAAACTCTGCAAGGCTACAACATTTTGGATCATTAATGTGTTATGTTCGTTCCTTTGCTCCAGGACTGAACATAGCTTGAGGGGGGAAACAAGTAAATATGTTTTTCCAAGTTGATTTTATATTGCATATTACAATTCAGTGGGGAAAGAGTTGGGTTGCCTGGGGCCTCATATTTGATGAAGGGGAAGGAAAGGAAACGAAACTGAGGAGGATTCCCACTGGGATGTACTTCACTGAATTATTTTTTGGCTATGTCTACAGTATGAACAGATATGAGTGCAAAACTGCTTGATCCCCACCATCTCTTTCCTCACAAATGAAGCACAGCCTCAAATCCACATCACCCCAACCTTGTCCACTAGTGCCCACATCAGACCCCTCTTTCCCCACATCCTCCTCAGCACCCATCTGCATTCCCTAAGCTCTCTGCCCCCAAACCCCCACTCCAGCCCACCTAACCCCCCATCCCCCAGCTTCCCCCATCTTCACTTCAGCCCCCCAACCCCCTCCACACCTCCCCAGGCCCCTCCGTCCCTAGCCCCCACTCCAGTCCCCCAACATCCTCCATCCTTCCCCAGCCCACCCACCCAGTCCCCCTCCAGCCATCCATAATCCCCTCCATCCCTCCCCAGGCTTCTAACTCCATCCAGCCATCCCACCCCACCCAGTCCCCACTGCAGCTGTCCATAGGCCCCTTCCCAGTCCCCCCCACCAAGTCTCCTTGTCCCCAGGTCCCCTTCGCCCCTCCCCAGGCCTCTAATTCCATCCATCCCTCCTCAGGCCCCCATCCCGACCCCTTGCTCGATTGACTTGCGAGTCCAGATCCCTCCATTCCCACCCACGGTCTCCGTGTTCCCCCCTTACCTTAACCCCTGACTACAAAGGCCCGGGGCTGGCCTGCAGCGGTGGAACACGGCAGTCAGGAGAGTGGCTGGATCAGGCCATGCTGCCGGCCGCCGCCCTCTGCTCCCGCCGCCACATGCCGGCCCCTCGGGCCTGATCCAGCCCCTCTACCACTGCCGCTGCTGTGCGCCACCACCACAGGCAGGCAGCGTGGCCGGATCAGGCCTGGGGCCCCTTCCCGGCTCCTCTGCCCCCCGCAGTCCCTTTCCTGGCTCCTCTGTCCCCCTCCCCTACTGCCCCTTCCCAGTCCTTACCTGGCTGGAGGTCCAGAGCTGCACGGGTGGCCGGCAGAGCCGCTCCTAGGCCAGGCCACTTCCGCCCTGGGCATGCTCAGGGTGGGAGATCTGAAGCTCCCCAGCCTGGCCGCAGCAGACAGGGTGAAACAAGTGATCCACCCGAGTCTGCGGCTTTGCTGGGGCCCCTGGGCAGAACGCACCGTTCCGCCTGGGTTTTCTATTTTTAGGGGCCCCGGAACGCTGGCCCCTAAAAATTGTGGGTCCTGGAACGGTGTTCCGATGCGTTCCCCGTTACTTTAACCACTGATTGTGATTGTATGATTTGATGCCAATTAGGCCATGCAAGGTTCCCTTTTGAATGCTCCACCATATGGTTATGATATCATGTATGTGTGCCAAGGCGAGACATGTGACATACATCAGATTGTCTCTAGCACAGAGGCTGGAGAGTTACATGACAAAGGCGATGTAAATTGACCTCCCTGACTCAGGTAGGAGGAGGGAGGGGACGAGGGGGATTGGAAACAAAGAGAGAGACATTGAGAGAGACTTTGACACTTGGGCTTTTGCCTGAGAAAACTCCATCTTTAAACTTCTACAAGAAGGATTGAACCCTGCTTTGTAAGAGGCAGTGACAGCTGCAGACCATCACAGCCAGACTTAGGGGTAAGAAGAGAATGAACTAAAGTGTGATCCTAATTGTGTTATAGTGTAGCATGAGTGCTTTATCTTTTATTTTCTCATGGTAACTCCTGACTCCTTTATAAATTGATTGTGCATTGATTTGCTATGTTCTCACTCGAAATTGTACTCCAGTCAATAAACTAGTATTTGTTTTATCTAAAGTTGTGAGGACGGCCGAGCATGATCCATTTCAGTGTTAAATGGATGAACTTAAGTCTATGGTGATCGGAGGGGAGTCCCAATCCCTGAGAGACAGAAGCTCCCATTGTGGTATTTGGGGCCGGGGGTGCTTGATTGGGGACTGCCCCATAGATGCTTAGTGAGTACACACACACTGCCCAGGACCGATTACACACTGCAGGCTGGTGGGGCTGACTCAGCAGTTAGTGGTCACCTGGATGAACGGGGTGAATTGGGGTTCAGGAGTGGAGTTTAGGAGGCTACAGCAGTACATTGGACCAGATCTGGAGAGCAGTCTGTCACAACTGGCATTTCTGAAAAGCCAAAAAATTAAAAAAGTTTGCTTTGGGTTGAATTTAAAATGAAGTTTTTTTTTTTAAACTTGCCAAATATTGAAAAGTTGGAAAAAATAGTCCTTTTGATTTTGAACATACATATTTTTAAAAAATAAAATTAAAGAAAAATTTGAAATGAAATTGTTTCAAATAGAAAAATGGAAGTATTTTATTTTAAAAAGTCAAAACATTTTTAACTTCAGAATTTGTTTTAGGGGTTTATTGGTCAAGACAGTTCAGTGAAATGAGCATGAATTCACAGAACGTTTTGGTAAAAATGTCCTGGCTCTGCTAATATTTAAATAGCTGCTTGTGCTGTTGTTCTAGAAATTACTTCTGATACTGAGGCCTTTTGCTTTAAGAGTTCCTGCCTTATCTTGGGAGAGGGGCATATAACTTGGTAGTCAGTTATAAAAACAAGGTAAATCAATCTTGGTTCAGCCAAATAAATGAGTTCTAATGAAATGGAAGGACGTCAACTACAGTGCAATCAGTTTTGATATTTGGTGGCTATATTAGGAAAATGAGAGATCTGTAACATTTAATAAGTGCTTACGAGGCAGGTTGCCCGGAGACACTTCTGTTGAATGCATGATTGCTCAGCTCAGTGTATTCATCTGGAAGTGTTTAGTTCTCACTGGGCAAACTCAGAGACTTAATACATTCCTATACTAGCATTACATCATCTCTTTCCCATACCCACTCCTATACTAACAACTTGACCCTAATTTTTACTGGATGAAATTCGCACCTTATGCATAAAACTGGAATATTTGAGCTCTATGAGTGAGAGGCAGTGGGTGCATGGAGACAAAATGGATACCCAAATCAGAGTGAAGGTGTGGTACTGTTTTTAAGCTATTATCCTGGCTACATCTCCAACCCATAGGCTGGCATAACACCCACAGTGCCCCTGCGGACTAGTTCTGTGGGGCTGAAAGAACTGTATGTATGTGGATCTGTGACTTCTTGCCTTCTCCATCCAGCCCAGCGGCCAGAGATTTTCATTGCCTTCACTGGAGTCCAAGGTATAGGAGTTGAAGGATATTTTTCCTGTGGTCAGGAGAAAGGAGAACAGATAATGAGATGTGGTAAGATACTATGTTGTTGATGAGGGTAGTATAATAAGTTGTATAGGACAGACCAAGATAGGATTCAATTCAGGGCAGAACAGAGAATCCCCATCGGTACTTCTCCTTCTCTGCCTGGTCTGGGAATTCTGAATCCTTCAGTGAAAGCAGGGGTTAATGTGGTGATCACCTGAGATCTGTTCCCATTGTACATATCCATTGCAAATGGATGGCAATTTTGAGTAAAGAAACTAATCATGAAGACTGGCCAAAATTGCCATTGAAACTATTTTTGTAATGAAAAACAGGGTTTTCTAGAGTGTCTGTTTTGATGGAAAAGTTTTGAATTTTCTAGGTTTATAGTTTTCCAAGATAAAAACAAAAATTTCCTGATCAGCTCCTCTCTTCCTACTCCATAATGTAGATGTGGCAGAAAAGTAATAATTTACTCCAGTGCCCCATCTTTAAGGGGAAATTTCTGATGCAGGATGGAATGATGGGGAGAATCAGAATGGGACCGTTAATTTCTCAAGTGAGTTTGTGCTCTGGATCTGGACTTTGAGATGCTGTTTTAAATAATAAATAAAAAAAAAAGACAAGAATTCTGTACGACTACAAGCAAATGACAGATGCAATTTTGAAGTGATATTTTAAATAAAGTTTTACAGTTTATATTTAAAATATTTCTTGGCGCTGTAAAATATTTCCAAAAATCATGAAAAGGCTCATAATAAGGAAATCAAACAGATTGGCTGATATTTTTCCAGTCTGAATTGGGCATAGGTTTTCCATTGGAACTCTGTCATCTGATATGTACAAACAACAGGTGGTGAGAGATAGCAAGTTCTTCAATTAGAAATAACATCTCTCCTCTCTTCCCTATAATTTCAAAGCTATTCTCCAGCTGCCACTTAAAAATGTAAGATAAAGTGACATAAGAATTACCACACCAGAACAGATAAATGGTCCATCTAGTCTGGCAGGCTGTTTTTGACACTGGCTGATGCCAGATGTTTCTGAGGAAAATATAAAATCCTCATAATGCACCTGATTGTGTAATATTATACAATGAAATGAAATCTTTGGCTGTCCCAAGCTGGTGATCATTTTATGTCTGAAATCATGAATGCTCTTGGCCAATTTAATTTTTATTCTAGTTAATGTAATTTATAAGGCCTATTCTAAGTCACAAATGCCTAATTGTTTCTGAAACTTACTAAGCTAATTTTACCTCATAGATCCCATATCTTCTTTCATGTTCTTCTGCTTTTCCATAATCACAGGTTTGCTGAATGTGTTCCTAGGGCTGTAGTAGCTCCCTGCTACCTGATCTGTGAAGTAACTGTGTTTTGCACTATGCTGTTATATGCAGTACGGCCAATTCTGAGTGCTCAAAAAATCATAAGATTGGCCTAAAAATCAGAATATTCTTTAAAATGTTTCTCTCTTTGTTTTCTAGTTTGGGCCTTTGGAGTGTGCCTATTTCTTGTTTTAAGCTTCCTGCTGCAACCATAAGGGCTACATGCTTATTATTATTATTTTTAAAACATAAGCTCAGATTCTCATATAACTTCTTGCCTCTAACAGCTGGAGTTTTAAGAACAATACCAAACATCCTGAGACCTGTGCAGCTGAGTGGAAGTTTTGAAAAAGTCTGTGGTACATACATGGTGGACCTGGGCACTGAAAGAGGCAGGTGCTTGAATACCTTTGAGGATCTGAGCCTTTGTGCCAAGTTCTGACCTCAGTTAACACCACAGGTAAAGCTTTATTTTCAACAGTTACTTTGGGAGGGGATCTCAGCTGGTGTAAATCAGCAGAGCTCCCACTGACTTTAATGGCTTTCAGAAAATACACACTAGGTGAGAATCTGGCCCTTGGAGTCTACCTGTGGTGTAACCAAGATGAAAGTGCCACTCTGGTTCTGACCCTGTACCCTTCATTGGGACAAAGGCCTCCATGGCCATCAACAGTGATCTAATTGACAAATAGTAGAAGGACTTTGTAGAGGGCTCTATATAAGATGTCTCAAACACCTGAAATTTAGTCATGAAAAAAGAAGGGTCTTAGCATTGTGGATGATTAAAAGAACCAAAAGCTCTATTGATTCTTACCATGAGCTGCTCTAATGAAACTGATTTTTAATCCCATTATAAAGATATGTCTATTGATTTTTAAATAGTAGTTTCCAGTTGTAATGAAACCATCAATATAACAATATATTGACTTAAGCTCCAATAAATTGGGTTTTATTAAGCAGGCATTTGTCTCTACTTAAATCTGTGGTATTTTCAGTAGATGTCAGCTTGGACCAATACTGTAAACTACAGGCTATACAACATCATTGAAAGCAATATATTTTCACTGAAGAATCTATACATAATATACTTAAATGCAAGTTAGAGACCACAAGAAATTGTGCAATGCTAGTTCATTTTGTTCCTATTTTTCATTATATCTCTTGTCACATTCACAAAATGCTGGGAAGTCATTGGCTGTTCTGAATTTATGGCTTCTCGTGGTTTTTTGCAAAGCACAGTTAAGGATCAAGAAATCCAAAGGCTTGTTGCTTTCAGTGGGAGATCACTGCTTCGTTTCTCTGACTTTGAAAAGTTTACTTTTTTTTTTTACCTTTTCTCTTAAAGAAAAGCTTTTGGAATTTGCATGGCATCAGTGTATTATTATTGAGTCACCTGAAAGTATCATGGTTGAATGATTCTAAACTGTGCACTTTCGATTTGTCACTAACAGATGAAAAATGTCTACCAAAGGGAATTTCTCCTACGTGCTACTGAACAGAATTATGTCATTGTGATGGGGTGTGCCTGGCCTATTGTGGCCCCCTGATGGAGGCTCTGTGGCCTACTACACTCCACCACAGTAAAGAGCAGTGAAGTTGGGTCCTCCAGACCTGCCTAGAAAGGCTGCATGGAAGCAATCAGAGTCCAACAGGCCTGGATAAAAGGAGCTGCAAGGCCTTTATAAGGCAGTTCCTGCTGGGGTGTGTGTGTGGAATTACATAAAAATGGCTATTCTGGGTTGGACTATTGATCCACTTAGTTTTGTATCTTGTCTTTGGTGGATGAACGCCAGATGCTTCAGAGGGAATGAACAGAACTGGTCAATTTCAAGTGATCCATGTTGGAATATAGATATTTAGGCCTGCCTGTAAAGTTTTGATTGTTTAAGTATATTCTTCTCACATAACTAGTTACAGAGGTATCAAAGAATCAAAATCACAGGCTGCTTGTCTATGGGCCTTCTCTCACTGACAGTTTGAGGCCTTCTATTTTGGAGAAGCAAAACTAAGGGCACTCATAAGCTGGAAAGCGTGTGGTCACATCCACACATTGCAAACAAATTACATTAAAACAAGGTAATATCAAGCTGTTTAGAAGGTCATTTCCAGATAAAGAAGACCCTAGAATGCTTAAGAAGAACTTTGTTTGATGGCATTTTGTATGGGTTTTAAACACTTGTCAACAGTTGCAGTTATAGAATCTATACTATGTATAGTTTGGCATGATACTACCCTCTCTTCTGTAACGTATGTCTGCTTCTTTAAGTATTTCTGTCTATCTCATAATTAATTGTAATCAGTTTAAAGTAATGGGGTATGATTGGCTAAAGAATTAGGTTACAATATATTAGGATTGGTTAAAGAATTATCTAGTAATATTTTTAAGAAAAATGATTTGGTTAAGATAATTTCTCTTTCACCTTAGTTTTTAGTGTAAGGGAGGAGAGAGGAAATCACTGGTGGTAAAGAATGGGAACTAATGCTTGTTTGATTATCCCAATAAACCCATTGTGTTGCCTGTTGCTGGACTCTGGACTTCTACTTCTGGCAGCGAACAAAGAATTGAGGGAAAGGGTCGATAACAATCCATTCCCTGTTATCCAATCCCAGATGCTGGTATTTGGAGCGTTAGAGAGCATGGGCTTGCGTTTCTTACCATCTTGGCTAATAGCCATTGATGGTCAATGGCTCCATGGAGTTATGCTGATTTGCAGCTGTTGATTCTATGGCTAACAAGATAGAGAATGAGCTTTGTATTTTTTCACTCTATCATGTCCATGTCACCAAGCAGACATTCTAATTTCTCCCTTCATGGAAATCAGACTTCAGTGGGAACATTCAATAAAGCATCTGATACAGAAAACCTCAAGGTCCTTTGCCTCAACCTTTTCTGGGGCATGAGTTTAATTGAAAGTTAGTAGTGCTGGTCTTCTTTCCTGTGATTCATTCTACATTGCAGTGCCTTCTCTTTTATTAAGATGTCAAAGAGAGTATATCCGGAGATTTCCCAAAGTAGCACTTTCAAATCTCTGACTCAAAATCCCTCATTTTTCATTTGAGATAAAATGGCTTCACTTCTCCTGTCTACTGTAAATAAAATTTCCTAAAGTCTGTCAAACTTTTTGTGAAAAAGATCAGAGCTCTTAGTATCTCCTGATTTAAGTTCAGAGAGGCTGACTTCAGCCACACCTCTGAAATAGAAAGAGATCTGTCTCAAAGAACGTGTGTCATTCTCAGTTTGATGGTTTGGGAAAGAAACAAGCGAAAGGTGGGGGACAATCTTGTCTTGGCTTCTAGGATTTCTGGTGCTTGAATTTTTCCATCTCCATTTTTTCTGCAAATGGTCTGGCAATTGCATATTATTGGCCATCAGTAGGATGACACAAGGTAGTAAGCATTAAATAGTGTAGTAGGTTTTGGCAGGCATGGCCATCTGGGCTTGCTACTGCAGACCCTTATTCATGTGCTTAACTACAAAGTGTGAGTGCAAAGGGTTCCAAATTTGGACCCTTGGATTGTGAACTTTGGACAGGCCTGGCAGTGCATCTCTCTTCTGTATTCATCATTTGTCCTCTGCAATACTCTTGTCTTTCAGATGCAATACTTGGCCTACTCCTTTTTAGAACAGTTTATACTAACTATTCTTCTTTCTGATATTAGTAGTATAGGTACGGTATTCGATTCTTTGGATTAAGGAACTAACTAATTTCTTTAATGCTAGTCCTTCCTACTATGCTTTGTTTATCTATATTGTTATATTTAACAGTAGCTCAAATGCTCTGGTAGCATTTATCCTCTCTATTCCCTTGGAAATGTACTATGCATCACTTTTATCCCCCATTAATCTTCTCTTTTCCAGAACCCTAGTTTGTCTACCCTTTTATGAATAACCACAGCCCTTGAGTCCGTCACTGATTCCTCTCCTTGTAGTAGCTTTTACTAATATCTATTGCAATTGTTTTATTGGTCTTCTCTCATACAACTGCCCAAAACTAAACTGCTTCTTCATTAGAGCTACAATAGTCCCTCAAAAAGAAACATAAAAAGCTGTTTACGTATCTCAGTGAATGATTGTTTAGTTCTCAGTGGAACACATTCCCCCTCCTCCCCCCCACCCGCATATGAAAAATTAATGGACGAAATCCTACTTCAAGATCTCCTGTATTACAACTAGAGCTGGGCAAAAGATTGTAACAAAAGTTTTCCTGTTTTTAAGCTTTTGAAGGTATAAAATTGGAACAAATTCCCCTCCCCCCCAATTTGACTAAAATATCATGGAAAATATTTTTGCCATGTGGTCTGTGAAAGATGGAAATATTTAGGCAAAAATTCATTTTTATGAAGTCTGAAAATCTGCCATGGAAGACGCCTTTTACAGGAAGTCTGGTTCTGTTCCTGCTTCTACTACTGACTGGACTTAATTCTTTATACTTACTATTGTACCAACATAATGTTTACCTACCCAATAATTTCCATTTTACACACTAACAATACTCAAGCATGCACAGCATATTACAGTCAGATTTAGAACTCATGTCTTCTCAAAAACAAACCATCTTTAATAGGCATCACACACCTATTTAAGTGGAAATGAATTATTATTCATATTAAGTCCCATAATTTACTCATAATGGGTTAGCTACAGCCTTGTGCTTAATAAGGGAAAAAATAGGATAGGGTCTGCAGTACTGTGGAGTTCCACCACCTCTTGCTAAATGCCATGTTTTACCACCTGCTAACCTGATCGCCTTGGATTCTGAGGCTTTGTATTAATATAGGGAGTTTTCAAAATTTCTGAGTTTACTTTCTCATTGAGGTGAATCACTCTTCTCCCACTTGTTAACAATTGTGATTGAAAGAGCCCCGAGAGGAAGATTTGAGCAGGTGTTGGTAGACAGCCAGATCTCTGCATCCTGCTGCCACTTATTTTGTTTTTTTAACCACTTACAATAAACAAAGTGTTGTTGCAAGGTTCTTAACAAGGCAGTGTGTTCAGTAAGATTCTTTCCCCCTGCATACAAGGCCCGATTGAGAAAGACCTAGATGCTCTAGTCTAGAATATGATGGCATAGAGATGCATTTGCTACTTCCGTTTACCATACTTAAAGACTGCTACTCTACTGAAAACCCTTCTGACTTTTGTAGTAGGCTGCAGAAACTGAAAATATTGCTCTCCTCTAGAAAATTGTCCACCTGGCAGATTCAGATTCCCTCCCAGATTTAGATCATTTTAAACCTAAGGGATGGTTCTAAGTCAATGGCAAGTGATTGGGCTAGATGCAAGAACTCAGTAGGTAGAATGGTGTGTGTTATACAGGAGGTCAGACTAGATGATCAAGCTTTTAAAAACAAATCTCTGTATGTGGTTTAAAATCACAGATTGTAAATTCTCTGGGGCAGTGATTACCTTTTTTGATCTGTCTATACAGCACCTAGAACTCTGGATAGCTGGGTGAGCTTGTAGGTGCTACTGCAATATGAATAAATAATTGCTGAGTGCAACAAAAAATAAAAGGATTAAACCTCTTGGTTGAAAATAAATAATGCCCCTGCCCCAAGACCTCTGTCAAAAACCAGACACTGTATTTTTTTTTTTTGTTTGGTTTTTGAATGTGAGCTTCTTGAGGATGGACCATGTCTTGTATGTTGCAAACTGCACCAAGCAGACTGTGGCCACTTCAGCAGTAGCACCAATTAGTATCGGCAAAGATTGCCCGAAATCCAGATGAAGACAAGTGAAGTGCCCTCCCTGTCAGTTTTGTGGACTTGGGGTCTGAGCCAAACCGACTGAAATCAGGGGCAACTCTCGAGAGATTTCAGTGGGAGATAATCAGAATCTCATTTACAGAGCAGGTGAAAACTGGGAAAGTGTGGTATCAAGAATTTTTGCTGCTTAATTCTGCACCATTTTGCCTATATACCCGTCCTTCCCCAGTTACTCTTTGTCATTTTTAACAAAATGATTATTCTGACTAAATAGTGTGGAAAATTACTATATATATTTTAGTATGAATGTCATAGTTGCACAGAGGTAGTCATATTTTCCCTCAACTGCTGATCTGTTTCACTTAAAAAACTCACATCATTTGTTTCAAAAAAGGATCTATTTTTAGGCTTGAAATAAAACATGAAAACATTTAATTTCAAGTAGCTTGTATTTTTTGATTTTGTTATGCTGCACATCTTTAAAAAGATGGAAATAGACTTTAAGCTGCCTTGTTCCCTTAGGTATGGCTGGCCCCTTTTGTTCTAGAGTTCAGGCACAACCCCTGCCGTAGGTGGGAAAATTCCATTGCTGTTGCCTTGTATGCATTTTGTGGATAAAGTAGCAGTCTTTGGTTTCCAGTAGTGTCAATCTTGCACCTTTCATGAGCCCTAAATATAAAAAAAAACCTCAAGTGGTGTCTTAAGCACATGGCATAATTGCATACATGCAACAGACTCCTGTGGCGCTTTTAAAGACTAACAGATTTATTTATCACATGAGCTTTCATGCGATTAATAAATCTTAGTCTTTAAAAGTACCACACAACTCCGTTGTTTTTCTGCAATAGACTAACACGGCTACCCCTTTGGAACTTGCATACATGCACTAGTCTTGTGAATATCACAGTTGATTAGAGAAGTGATTGCCTGTGACAGATTCTTTTTCTGATGAAACTACAGACTTCAGAGAGCTGCTGAAAGAATTAAAACTTAAGCATAGCACTGCCCCTTGGTTTACTTTTTTTCAGTGCCTTATTGTTCATTTGCACAAGGCTTTGAAAACCCATGCTATGTCCTGTGTGCAAGAGCTCAAAAGAGAGAAAAGATGAGGGTGGGGAAATGAATCCTAAACTACGTGCATTGGGAATGACAGGAGGCATGTTGCAGTCAAAACTGTTGAATAACAGCTTAGTTTTGCTGCTTGTTAGTGTGAAATACAACCTGACTTTTTAAACAGTGTCACAGGGTTTACACTGAGATTGGCCCAGTCCCACCTGTGGCTGCCTGAAGACCACCTGGTCCTTACAGGGGATGTTTACGCAGTATTTTGGAGTGAGCAGGAATGAGCCCCCAGCCTTGGTTGACAGATATGATCTAGGAAAGCTCACATTGGTGCTCTCAAACTAGCTGTACAGACAGTGTTTTGAAGCTGTGGCTCAGACCAGAGCTGGGGCGCTGAAGTCTGGGACAGTGTGTGGGCTTCAAAATCCAAGCAACTTCAAAACACTGTCTTACTACTATTTTTACTGCAGTAACATGAGCCGCATTATCCTGAGTCTGACCCAAGTTGGGAGGGCTCACTCCAAAATACTGTGTAGAGACACATATAAGAGCCATCATGAGCTCAGCTGAAGAGACCCAGAAGGGGCTAAGAGAAGAGAGAACTCTAACATATATTAAGCAGAAGAATTATTTTATTTTGGTTTAACTAAGAAATTGTATCTGGGGCAAGGGCCTGTTAGTCTATTGTGGCCTGTTTTATAGACTCATGGACTTTAAGATCAGTACCATTATGTTCACCAATTCTGGTCTCCTGCAAAATGCAGGCCACAGAACCTCACTCACCCACTTCTGTAGTAAGCCTCTAACCTATGACTGAGTTATTGCAGTCCTCAAATAATGGTTTAAAGACTTCAAGGTACAGAGAATACACCAAAAAGTGACCCTGCCCATGGTGCAGAGGAAGGTGAAACCTGCCCACGCCCAGAGTCTCTGCTAATGTGCTCTGGCGGAAAATTCCTTTCTGACCCTAAATATGGTGATCAGCTAAACCCAGAGCATGTAGGCCAGACCCCCAGAAATAATTCTCTACTGTAACTCAGGACCTATCCCATCTAACATGCCATTATAGTTCATTGGGCATATTTACCACTAGTAGTCAATCAGTTAATTTCTAAATTGGGCTGTCCCTTCATACCATTCCCCTCCATAAATTTATCAAGCTCAGTCTTGAAGCTGGCTAGGGTTTTTGCCCCCACTGCTCACTTGGAAGGCTGTTTCAGAACTTCACTCCACTAATGGTCAGAAAAGCTTTCTTTCTGGTGAGCTAGCCCATAGGCTGACAGGCAAATAATGAATACTCAAACAGGAAAATTGAGCACTAGAAAGGATTACAACTGGAATATAGTTTTCAGTTTTTGTCCTCAACTCTGTTCTGTTTAATAGCTTCTGCATTCATCCAGAGGTGGTTGCACCTCACTGATGTGTGAAGTGACCCTTATAATGTGTTCTTCATATATACACATATTGCAATAGGCTATTTTCTGAGTTAGAATTTAAAAATTTGGTACATCCGTTCATTATGGGTTGCTGGATAAAAAGAGAAAGATTCTATTGGAAGATGCGGAAAGGTTATTGGTTACTTTCATTGGCTTCATCTCTTCAGATGCTCTTATTTGCATATTAGAGGTTTTAACTTCTATGAGTCACATTGGCTCTGAAGTCCCGATGGAGAAATGACGACGTTTTTCAGAGGTCACCAGTTGTAGTTAATGGATTATGGCCAACCAAAATCTTGAATGTGAGTGAACGACTGACAGTCACATCCATGCGAAGGATGAATGGTCGTCAACTAGTGTATCATACATGTCTATCTTACACTCATACATACACACAAAATAGAAATCACTTCACCCAAAAGGCTTGCGATCTCCCTAACTTGCACTACTAAATCAGTACAAAAAGTTGGTTGATTTGAATGTGTGGTAACTTTCAGCTTGTTCTATCTATACATAGTTTGATCCTAGATTTAAGGAATAGTATGTACTATATATAAACTGGCAGCTAATGTCAAAACATGCACAGAAAACCTCTTAGCATGGCAAAATTAGCAAGTGATATATTTGCAGTGGGTAGAAAAGAAACTATAATTCTGTTCAACAGCGATAGCCTTTGGTGAGCCAGGACCCGCATCTTATCTTGCAGAGATAAATATGTTTGCAAGTATTGAGTCAGGCAATCTTTGGATCAGTAGACTCAGTTTGGGTCACCCTAGACAAGGCTATATGTATGAGTAGGTGCAATCACTGGGGGCGATGAGGAAACACTTCTTTTGCCCCAGTGTTTTTTTTTTAAATTATCCTGTTGTTGTCTCTCTCATAAGAGCTACAGAACCAATGCATTCCCATTCCTCATGTCCTTCCAACCCTAACTGTGGAGCAATGGTTGCACCATTGTTTTAACAGAACTGTTGTCCGAATTACATTCTGGTGAGAATTTTCGGGAGGAATGGAGTCATTGCTCCATACATGTATCTCTAGTAGGTTGCTCCCTAAGTACCTTGACACCATCACCTTTGTCTTTCTCAGCTGTTTTCATGGTTTGTCTGAATGGCTACAGAAATGATCCCAAGGCTGGCCTGGATTCTAAGATATTTGAAACTCTTTTAAATTGCAGAAAAGACAGATCTCTTACACAGCAACTCTCAGCTCTCATGTCACACAAAGTAGAGTTGTGTGTCTGTGTCCCCAGCATAACTGGAGTTCTCTAAATAGGGTCACCGAGCTTTGGCAGTTCACGTTTCAAAGGGCTAGATCGTGGCTAGTCCTTTTATGCTGGAGGCCAGGGACTAAAGGCAATTTAAGGCTCCCATTTAACTATCTTATTGTATTGCTTCCTATGCCGTGGGAAAGGCAGGTTCTGCAGAGCTGTGCATGTCCACCTACCTTGCAGGTGATTGGGAAGGGATGGAGAATGGGCAGTGTCTGCACTCCAGCGTATCTGGTGTAGATAGACGAGTACCTCAGTGAACTTATGGTCATGACCCGTGACAGTGCTCTCCCTCCTGGAGCAGCAGGAAGACTGTGAGGGGAAGGTTGTGGTTCATAAATCACAACTTCCCTCCTGTGCTGCATCAGAGGCAGCGTCCCTGACTGTGCGCTAGACTGCAAGCTGATGATCTGGCCTTCAGCTAGCATCTGGCCCTACTCCCCTGACTGACAATACACAACTGTACCAATAGATTTCCCTGTGTCAAACGGATTTTATTTTCATGTAGAAACCGAGTCAATTTAAACTCTTCTTGAGCCTGGCATGAGCTAATTTTCTATTCCGTCACCTTAATGTCTGTCAGCTGCCCTTTTGTGACCATAATGATTCTCAATCAACATGCTATAGCAAGCCTGAATATGTGCTACCTGAGCGTGTCCTGGCAGGCAGTGCTGCAAAAAAGAGCACCAGTAATGCTTATTTAGATTGCCTCAGTTAGAAATTACCAGGTAAGAGATTTGAAAGCTGACAAGTTGGCCTTGATTGTCATAAATGCAATAAAATAATGCTCGTTTCTTTAGGGCTAGATTGCAGTCTGGGCTGCATGTCTGTGAGGAGGCATAAGGGGGGCTAAAACCTATCATTAGGCCCCTGTGTGGGCTTCCTAATCCTTGGAACTGGGTGTTAATGGGGAAGGCATGCTGTACAGTGGTTCATTATGCACTGCCTGTGGATGGGGAGGGGCGTGGGAGGAACATGGCTCATCTCTTTTCCCCCGACGAGCAGCCAAGAGAGCTGAGCAGTGCTGAGGTGGAGGCGAGGAATTTGCAGCTGGTAACATTCCATAGAAAAGTGCTTCCTTCTGTAACGGGAGGGAATGGTGGCTCACTGAACCACTATTCCTCCTCTGGAATGATCCTGGCTTAGTGGAACTATAGCTATGAGTCCAGGCTGCGATTCCCTTGCTTGGGTATCCATTCTGATGCTAGCTCTCATCGATTTAAGGCAAGTCTAGTGAGCAATGTAACTGAAGAGGTACTGGCAGAGCCATGCCACATACACATCAGTTCTCCCCTTCCTCTGCCAGCACTTTCACGGCTATGTTGCTTTTTCCACTTGCCCTAGCTCGCTGAGAGCTAGCGTGAGAATACATACCCAAGCAGAGGAATTGCATTCCTGGCTCATGGTGCAGGCTTGGCGAAAATGTTAACTCTAAGTAAAAGCTGTGTCCTTAGGACACAGTCTAACCCGTATCAACTCATGAACAACAGTGAATGAAAAATTAAGCCTTTTACTTTATTTAAAGCAACTAAATGCAGGTCTCTTGGTTTGAATAGCATAAACCAAACTCAGTCCTAATTTCATCCTTCACTATTTTCTCTGATGTATTTACATATGATTTTTTCCCCCAAATGATAAATTACACCCTCTAATTCTGAGATTTTGTGTGTCCTTTAGTTTTCTTGGTCCAGTCAGCTCAGTTGAATGAATCTGGAAATGTATGAAGTACTTCAGTCTCTGAGTGATACACTTCACTCTCCGTCATCCCTATCCATTTTTGCAGGGAAGGATAGGTTGTCCAAGTATTCTGTATAAAAGCTGTGGTTTTGAATGATGAAGCCTGCAAATTCTAAACTTAAAAAAAAAAAAATACCCCAGCAGATTCTGAAATTGTGTTCTGTCTGTGACTCAACCTCTGAATAATATCTTCCTGACGTATGGCTGTTGGAGCTTCAAGAAGTGACTGTACATTCAGTTTCCATCAATCATGAGTGGATTGACCCATGATTTTTAAGCTGACTGAAATAAGCAACCCTTGGAAGTATTTTTCAACTCTTCAAGTGCCGAGGTTGTTTCCCCTGTACAGTTCACTGGAAGGCAGAGAATTCTGAAGCTTTGCTTCAGCTGCAGCAATTCATCATGAACATATCACTCAGCAAAGCACTGGTGGAGTTTTGCTCAGGAAATGAAGGGATATTAGTGTCCAAGACTTAGCAAGGGTGCTGAAGGTGATGGTGTGTATTTTCTCTACCACTTTTTCTATCCCTTTCTCATTACAAATGTCAGCTGTATTACTCTCCTGGACAGCAAGTGTGGAAACCCCCATGTAGGACTATAAAACATTCAGGTGACCAGGGCTGTATATTAAAACTCCATTTAGCCAAACAGAATGGGAAATATGGAATTTATTTGGATAAACCGGGTAAATGTGGAAGGAAATGATGTGGGTCAGGGGACATAAACTACTCTCAGATGAAAGGTTTGAATTTGGATGAATGAACATCTACTATAGAATGTCCCACAGGCATTTTCATCCATTTGTTTAGCTACATGGCACCTTATCGTGATAGGGCTAAACATCAGAAGCGAAGTGAAATGTCAAATATAAAAACCTAATGATAAATTGAGATTTTTCAAAGCAGCTTAGGGATACTTTTAATGGAAGATACGTATCTAGCTCCCCCTGTGAAAGCTGGGCAGTAACTTTTTGACAGCACACTTATTAGAAAAAAATCCCTTTTATTTCCACAAAAAGTTTTTTGGTTTTTGATAAAATTTTCATCAGGAAAGGCTTTTCCAGTCCAGGACAGAATTTCTAAAGCAAGATCCACCCCAGGGTGGCTAGTCTCTAGAGGACTCAACTGACTGAGAACTAATTCCCTGCTCTGCACTGAGCTATTTGGTACTGTGGGATGAGCCTTGTGTTTTTTGAAATTTTATGGGAAAGTCCCAAAAATTAATGTTGAGGTTTTGACATGTTTGGCAAGAAACAATTCTTGTTTAGAGCCAGCCCTATCCCACAGGCTGCTTCGCAAATCTTGTCAATAAAACAAAATCCTAATGCTGACTAATGAGTTTTCAGGAGTGAAGAGAAGAGGAGGGGTGAGGAAGGGAAAGGAAAGGAGAAGAGAAAGGATGTTTAGCTGAAGCTGTTTGGTCTACAAAGCTTGCCTGAAAACTTCATGTGCTCTACTATGAGTATACACTTCATCCTAATCATAGATGGTTGAAAATACCATGAGTGCCATCCTTCTAGCTCAGTTTTGGCACTTCTGAGTCTAATTCTTGCTAGAACTAGGAAATGTAAAGCCCTGTAAAATTAAAACTAAAGAGAAATCTAACTTTTTTGGAAAAGAGATTATTTGGTCCTGTGATTTGGTTCAGCCCTTCCCTTTTCTTAGCCCTGTCCAAAATAATATTGTCTGATCTGAAAACATTAAAGTATTTACCCATTTCAAATACTCTCTGGTGCAAAGAGCCCCAGGGACCTGGGAAACCCTGGCACCATACACTTGCCCTTTTTTGGCATAGTAAATGTGTTTTTACTCATACTGGTCTAGTTAGCTTCTCATTCCTTTTCCTGTTGCTCTGTGTGGTTTGATTCACTTGCAGATACTGAAAAGAGTTCCTTTCCTTCTATCCAAGGTGTTTGATCTAATTGAAAGCAACCAGCAGGTTGTTCATGTTAAGTCTCATTAGTCTTTGACCATGTGACAACTTTTTGAAGGGATGGGTTATTATCATACGGTGGGAAAGGCATCCTTCTTCCAGGCTAATTGTCATGAATTGTAACATACAGACTATAATTTCCTGAAAAATTATTTTTAAAAAAATTACAGTTCATCTTTCTGAGGTGGTCCCCATACCTTTACTCTCCAGATACCTCACCCTCTTCAATGTATCCGCTAGCCTCAACACCCACTGTGAATGGGGTAAGGCAGTGTTGTTATCGTTGTGTTTCAGATTGGAATGGAGACTAAGATTCTCAGAGGTATTTAGGAACCTGAGTCTATCTTCCTCTTCAAGTACTTAAATCTGCCATTTAGGCACCACTAATGTTTTCAAAGTCCCCATTCAGCTGCAACCTTACCCTGGAGGTGCCTTGGGGACATTTCTACTTGTTGACATTCACAGAGCTACCTGATCACTGATGCTGTCGCACAGCTAATGACCTGCTCAGTGTCCTAGCCCAAGGTAAAGACCTGGAGGTTCTCAAGCAGGCTTCTCAAGCTAGGTGGGACCTAGTCCTATAGGCATGCTTAACGCACGCTGAAGTCTTGATACTTATCAGACCCTACAGCAGGAGGACCAAGTGCAGGCTACCAATGTGAGGGTGTGAGAACAGCCCAGCACCAAGACAAAAGCCAGCTGGAGGCACAGGAGAGCTAAGGATGAGTGTGAGAGAGAGAGACAGTGAGTTTGAGCAGGAGACAGAGATGGTTTTGCCTTCTAGGACATGTAGACACCTAAGCCAGGTCAGTTGTTTACCTCCTGGAGAGGCTTTATGGCTGCGGATCCCAAGTGGATGCCAATCTCTGGTCCGCCAGCCAGTCATAGTAGGTCAGCTGCTAAAGCACCTCTTTAAGCCTCCCTCTTTACCTCTCTTCTCTCCCTCCTATGTCACTCTTAGCTACCTTAGGCAGCTCCCTGTTCAGCTTGCTGGCTTCTGAGGATCCACTTCCTGGCCACCTAACTCAGGGTTGGCAAAACTTCTTTTGACCCTTAGGGTGTTGCCTGAATGAGGATTGCAGCATTTGGGCCAAATGCCACAAAGCACAGCAATAGCAATTCTCACAGAAACTTTCCCAGATATACCTCTTGCTTCATGTAAATGAAGGGCCTGTCTGAGGCTAATAACCATAAAAATAGCCCTATTCAATATTATCTTGGGGTGATTATTATACGAGGATGTATTTTCCTAGATGGGTAGTTAATTAATAACATGTGAACATATTTGTATTCTAACTTGTAATTGTCATTTATTACTTACAGCTTGGGGTAGTTACTACACATTTAAATAACTAAATGTGTATTCATGTGTAGCAGGGTAATTGCCCTGCTCTGGTATAGAAGGAGTCAAAAGCCCTGAAGAAGAAAGTAGCCAA
This sequence comes from Pelusios castaneus, assembly GCA_007922175.1. Taxonomy (NCBI): domain Eukaryota; kingdom Metazoa; phylum Chordata; order Testudines; family Pelomedusidae; genus Pelusios; species Pelusios castaneus. Next base: position 1,650,759 of record ML685867.1, read on the forward strand.
TGGGAGCTGGTGGCTGTTGGGCCAATCGGGGTCAAGGAGCTTGGATATAAGCAGTCTTCAGTCCCAGCTCTGGAGCAGTCTTCCTCTGGACTGTGGAGAGGAATGGTGTGCTGGAGGCCTGGCTGTGGGAGGTAGAGCCAGGAACAGAGCACTTTGGACTGCTGGGACTTGGATAGCCTGGACTGTGATACAAGGTACCCGGGGAGGCATGGATATGGCTCAGGGGACCTGATAGACTTTGTGCTGAACTGGAGTTGGGGTTGAGGCAGTACCCAGTTGGCGTGCATAGGATCCCTGGGCTGGGGCCCCTCCCTTCTTCCCAAGGCTGCTGGTGAGTGGTGAATGGATTAGTGGTGGCCACTGAGGTCAAGTGGACTTGTGTAGGACTGTACTGTACCCTGGAAGGGGGAACTGAGAGGACTTGGCTGGAGGACTGAGGTCCTAGAATCAGATTTGGGACTAGAGTCTTCAGGGAGACGACGCTCAGGCCACTGGACTGGGAAGCCACTTGATCTGTTCCCCATTAACATCACCAGGAGGTGCCCATCTGGTGGGTCACATGCTGACACCTGTCTACATCATAGTATGATACTAAAATGTATAACCACTTTGCCATGATTTAGAATTCTGAGAATAACATTTATCATTCATATTTTTCAGCTTCTGAATACACATTTAAATCTTCCTTTTCTCATTACAAGAGATTTTCAATCTACTTTGTGGCCTAGAAATGCAATGTGTATTTCACCTAATATCTTCCATTGTCTATAAAGAACCAGAATGGGAATTGCAGTACCTCTCTATTAAGACTCAAATGCATCACTTTTCTTCTTACTGTCAAACAGATGTCCAAGTTTTCTGACTGATTAAGAACAATCTTGATGATAGTTATAGACTCAGCATGCAAAACAGTCAATTCCTTGGATTTCAGTGAGTCTCCCACTTAGGCATATTACTAGTGTTTCCCAGAAGGTCCAGCTGAATCTCTTAAGGAATTAACACATCCTTGTCTCATTGAGTTATGCCTCTGTTCTTTATTCGTTACAATGAGATGGATCCTCAGTTAAAGTTATTGGCTAAAAGTGATTTTCACAAATTTCTACCCCCGATTATTAAACTCTTTAGGCACTGCTGTGCTTTGCATAGCAACACCTCATTGGTTCTGGAGCCTAACTATCAATAGAATGTAGACAAAGTGCCTAATTCCCTTTTAGAAATGAGATTGTCTTCTAAATCAAATGTGTTGTGATGCTGAGTGCAGCAACACCCAACTAGCTTTAAAAACCTTAGAGGGGAAAAAGAGATCTCTCCTTCTACTGCTTCTAGGTCCATTCAGTAGTGGATAATTTTCTATGGCTTCCTACTGGGCAATAACTGGACTACGATAAACTTTCACCTGCAATTGGCAATATGGACATTACAATATCTTTTCAGCTTCTTCTCCATTTAGGCTGCATGCCCCAGAGAAATGTGAATGTTCTGATTTCCAAGATCTGACCTGGCTTCTTGAGCTCCTGTAAACCATTTTGTATAGTGGGGAAATAGGGAATTAATCCTACTAAAATGCAAATATGACAGTTACACTGGTACAGCTGCAGAGTATTTACTAAATATGGTGTTAGATTTGTAAAAAGCACTATCAAAACTGACAGCTGGAAGGTATGATTATCAAGTGTGAGTATTTATTTTGAATGATGTCTTGATATAACACCAGTGACTTGATGAGGTGTGGTGCATTCCTTTACCTTGCCACAAGTTGCAGTGATTTTACTAAATGATTAGGTGATGATACAGCCCCCAAATCTACATTGGTAGCTTCATCTTTAACCATCAGGATCCACCACACAGGTTCTTCAGAGTCTGGGAACACCCAGATGGGTAATCCCACAAGGAGGAACCTTCATTATTACCGGGGCAGGAACACTGTTGTAACCTCCCTTTGAAGTGACTGGCTACAGCTGAGTTGGTCTTCTAAGCAATGATGGCTAAGCTAGGTGAAATTGTCAGATCACTTTTCTTTGTGGCAAATAAATAATTAAGTGCACATTTGGATTGACTGAAACATTTTGGAAATTCATGTCACATTTATAGAATTATTTCAATTGAAAAGTGTCTAAATACCAAGGGCTTTTATGTTAGAAAGAGAACTTTTTTTTTTTAATTTTGAAACCCCTTTTCATTTTGAATTTTACTTTGATTTTATTTTTAGAAAGTTACAAAAATTCAAAATGAAACTTATTTGTGAAATAAAATGTTTCATTTGATCCCAACTGAAATCTTTTTGATTTTTTGTTTCTCAAAAATATCAAATTATTGTTGTTATTGATAACAACAATAATAATATTAATATATTAATTATAAATTATAAACATAATCAATATCTTTATAAATTATAATAATTTATAATATAATTATAAATTATAAATATAATATATGTATTAATATATTGATTGATTGACAGAGTGACTTTTGATTTTTATATTAACTTTTTTTATTTTTTTTGGAATGGCCAGTGAACTGAAAAATCTGTTATTCGCACAGCTGTGACCTCTCGATAAATGCAGGGGCGGCTTAATAGCAACACAGAGAATGGACTGAATAAGAGACTGAGAGTGAGGGACTGTAGTCTCAACTTTAGGCTGGTGACTCTGTGGTGTGATCACAATTTTGTAAGAAGGGCAAAACAGCCAGGTTCAGAGTTTAGCTCAAGATAGCTGGGACAACTCTTCTGAGACAGTTAGATGTATACAAGATGTAAACAAGGTTGCCTGTTTAATTTATATCAGGAGTTCATACAGATCCCCTCAGAGCATTAGTGGATAGAATGACTGTGATAAATACAACTATAGATTGGATTTAACTGATACAGAGAAATATGTATTGACTTTCATTCATTTAAATCAGGAGCCTGCGTTGTCTTCTATAACCGTTACTTCAGTTATAACTAACGAACAAGGAGTCTTGTGGTGCTTTTAAAGACTAACAAATTTATTCATAAATCCACAGGACTCCTTGTTTGTTTTGCTGAACTAGACTGACACGGCTACTCCTTTGGAACTTATAACTAATAGTATGCATCAAAACTGGAGAACATCTTCCTTCCTTCCTTTGCTGTGCTCGCATTAATAGTGATTCTTAGATTTTGAAATTTGATGAGTATTGGATATTATTTCAAATTCTTGCTAGAGGACAGCATGGGCAACTTGCTGGCTTGAATGGCAGTCTAAGCTGCAAACATTTGTCAAACAATAGTGAAAAGTAAAATGAAACTTATTCTGATACATAGAATTAAATGTTACAGGTTTTCAAATAATTATTTTATTGTTGGCTCAGATTTAAACAACTTTCTATTGAACCTTATTCTTGCTTCTGAAATAGCAATGGAAGTGATTTACTACATATATGGCAAATTTGTGTTATGGGGGTCCCTGTTATAAGTTGCCCTGCTACACATTGTTCGTTGATAAATTGAGGAACTCAACGTAAAAATTCCCTGCATTTACATAGTTGAAAGAAGAAAGGAAGGAATAGAGGAAGAAAAGAAGGAAGAATATTTATAGTGTGTACAATATATATTAATAAATATATATATATATATGATATACTGTACGTAGAACTATGAGGGAAAAAGTCCCTGCTATAAGTCGTTTCCCTTTATGTCCCTACTTTTTGGTCCCTAATCTTGACCACCTGTATAGTTAGAGTTCAGCAAATCCTAATTTGTCTGATGAATTAATCTTGCTGTATGTATAATATACAGGAGCAGACTGATTCCCTTAAGTTTACATATTTTTGAATGTAGTTAACACATCTACTTTTGAATACTTTACTCCATAGAATTGAAAATTCAGGCAGTATTGCCGACTTGTGACTAGTCAGCAATATCATGTGGCATTGTTTCTGCTTTATGTCACGGCAAGTGCACTTCTATGAGTGAATTATACAATTTCTGCAAATAGGTGCACATTCTACTTTCTAATTCACTTTCTGCAAATACCTGTACAAGCAAAGGAGCTCTTCAAGAGAAGCAGGGTCTACCTAAGCAGAGTCGACTATAAGATAAGGGCTTTAGATTGTCAACTCTAATTTAGGGACGGAATCCTCCAACCCTACACATGTTGAACACTACCTTGCTCCACAAGCAAGTCCCACTGAAATAAATGGAACACTTTGAAGAATAAAGTACTACTAAATGTGAGCCAGGGTGACAGAGTGTGGGCCCTGGATTGTAAACTGTAATGACTAGTAAGGTCTGATTAATTGGAAGAGTGGCAATATTGGATTCAGTGTGAATAACAGTGTCAAAATTTTATCCTTTGACTGTAAGCTCATCTGGGTAGGAAATATCTCAGAATATCAGAACCCAGCAAAGTGGAGCCCTGATCGATGTTGGGGCCTCAGGACATTACTATAATTAATGTTAATTGAAGGATGCTGACAGCCCTAATTTCCTTCTAGGACCAGACCTCTGCTCACTGAAGTCAGTGGGAGTTGTGCCACCAATTTCCAGGGGTGGGGTCTCAGGGAACTAAAATTCATAATGGATGTTAATAACAAATAATTCAGCCAGCTCTAAGCCCTGAGACTATCCAAAACCAGATTTTCTATAGAGAAACATGTAATCCTAAAGAAAGCCACCAGGTCTTGTTTAGCAGAAGTTAATACTGATCAAGCGGAAACCTTTCAATCCTCTCCATCCTGCTTACTGAAAATAAGGAATGTACTTAGGTGATGAAGTAAGGCTGTTAATAGCTTTGTCAGCAACCCTTGATATGCAGAAGTTCATTGCACTTCATCAGAGCCATCATTAGCTGACTGCTGCTCCCAGATGGTTTTTTTAATGTGCAGCAACAAAGTTACTAAGGTACTGACAGAATTAAGACTACGAGAAAAGTATGGCTAACTGTTCATGCATAAAATGTATTTATTCATTATCAGAAGCAATAAATCCTGGGAGAAAGAGAGACAGGAATTTGCTCCTAGCCACACGATCATCATTTTTCCAAAATCAATAGTACTTTATGCAGCAAAGTATCAGACAGTGGGCAGTTATTAAACTAGATTCTAATTCATCCACATCTATGTTTAATTCTCTGCCCTATACCACTTAACTTATGACTGGTGAATAGGGAACCTCAAAGTTTGTGCTGGGATTTCCAAAAGAATCTTAAGGAGTTGGGTGCCAAATTCCCATTGACTCAATAGAAATCGTGTGCTTAACTTTTAGACCACTATGATAAGCCCTATCTTGGATTTGGATTTGTTTGTGAGAAGCATCTAAGTAAGGCCTGTTCCTCAGCTAGTGTTAATTGATGTAGTGCCACTGAAAGAAATGCTGATTTGCCCCAACTGATGATCTCTAAATCTATGGGATGCTTGTGCAAAGACAAGAAAGAACCCAGGGGGCAAATCAAATCAGTATCTTAGTCTGTATAGTAATGTGAAAAGTATGGGGAATAAGCAGGAAGAAATTTTAATACTAGTTAATAAACACAACTATGACAAAGTTGGCTTCAGAGAGACTTGATGGGGTAATATACATGACTGGAATATTAGTGTAGAAGAGTACAGTTTGCTCAGGAAAGACAGGCAGGGGGAAAAAGGGAAGAGGGTGTTGCCTTGTATATAAAAATGTACGCACTTGGACTGAGGTTCAGATGGAAACGGGGACAGACTTGTTTAAAGTATCTCGGTAAGGATAAATCAGGTAAACACCAAGAATAATGTTATGATAGGGGTCTACAACTGACAACCTAACCAGTAAGAAGAGGTGGAAGAGGCTTTTTAAAAAAAACAACTAACAAAACCATCCAAGGCACAGGATTTGATGGTGATAGGAGACTAACTATCTAGGTATCTGTTGGGAAAATAACATTGCAGAACACAGATTATCCAGCAAATTCTTGGAATATATTGGAGACAATTTTTTATTTCAGAAGGTAGAGAAAGCTACTAGTGGAGAGGCTATTCTAGATTTGATTTTGACAAATAGGAAGGCACTGGTTGAGAATTTGAAAGTGGAAGGCAGCTTGGGTGAAAGTGATCATGAAATAGTAGCATTAATGAGTCTAAGGAATGGTAGGAGGGAAAACAGCACAGTAAATATAATGGATTTTAAGAAGACAGGCTTTAGTAAACTCAGGAAATTGGTAGGTAAGATTCCCAGGGGAAGAAGTCTAAGGGGAAAAACAAGCAGTTTTTCAAAGAGACATTATTAAGGGCACAAGAACAAACTTGCATATGAAAAATTGGAAATAGGTCAAGAGAAAATGTGAGCCAAGAATGTGTAAGTAAATTAAACCAGGAAATCTTCAATGATCTGAAACTCAAAAAAGAGACCTACAGAAAGTGGAAACTAGGTCAAATTACAAAGGAAGACTATTAATAAATAATACAAGTATGTAGGTGCAACCTTTCTGCCAGTTGGAATCACCAGCAACAAGAGCCAGATTCAACATCTAGGGCTTCCTTTTCAACAATACAACACAAAATTATATTGAACCCCCGCAAAGTAACCTGCAACAACTACACACCATCCCTGGGGCGCCTCTGCAGGCAATACTTCCACACTCGGAAGCACAGAGTCTGAGTATGGAAAAGAAACTTTTAATAAAAGGGGGAAAGAAATTTTGGAAAAATGCTGCAATCATGATTCATAAGTATAAATCCATGAGTAAAACACTTATTCCAGAGTTTGCTGAGCAGTGTCTTTTTGTCTCAGGTTCTTAAGTCTAGCAACCAAAAATTCCTTTAATGTGTCCCTCCTTTCTCTGCACCCAATTCACATTAGTTGTCTTTGGTCAGTGAAGACCCAGAGTTCAGAGGTGCATCTGTGGAGTTCACCTCCCACTTTGGTTGTGGGGAAGGTGGAGAAGGCACTTTGTTTGCTCCATTGTCTGACTCTGCACAGCTCTGCCAGCTACTCTGCCAAACACTGCAGAATATCTTGAGGTGCCACCACTTAACTCAGCTCTTGGTGATTTTTAACTGTTAGTAGGGGAGCCTCACTACTAATGCACACTGTGCCATCTATTGTAGTGGAGAAACTATTCTAAAGCAAGTCTAATGCTTAAAATTGGTATTGGAGAAGTCAGCTCTGCAATGCATAACAGAACTCTCTCAATTGAGTATAATCAGCTCTGTTATAACACAGGGGAGAGAGGATGGGTCAAATAGAGCGTGGGAGCCTTAGGCAGTGCTCACACAACCAGATACAAGTACCCGTCATCCCTCTCTCAACTTTACTAGACTTTAGCACTTACATCCCCTGCCTATTGAGTACAGTTCAGTTGAAGGTGAATTCTTCAGCTGGGTGTGCCAAGCATTGTTCTTTTGCCTGGGCCCCAGTCCCCCACACTGTGGGAGTCCCCCCTCCCCCAGAGCAGAGTGGAGTGAACGGGGCTGGCCTACTTCAGCCCCTATAGCCCCTGTGCTAATCTGGCCCTACATTCAGTCCCTGCATACATAGGGATAAAATTAGAGCGTCCGAGGCATTAAATGAGGATAAATTAACTGGATACATAAAGGGAAACAAGAAGAAGAGGAAGACCAAGGACAGGGTAGGCCAATTATTCAATGAGGGGAGGTGGGGGGTGGGGGGGGGAAACGAATAACAGAAGTGGTAAATGAATTTTTTGTTTCAGTTATCTCCAAAAAGGTTCATAGCAATTGGATGTCTAACATAGTAAAAGACAGTAAAAATGAGATAGGATATGAGGCTAAAATAGGGAAAAAACAAGTTCAAAATTACTTAGGCAAGTTAGAAATCTTCAAATCACCAGATGAAATACATCCTAGAATACTCAAGGAGAAGATATCTGAGCTATTAGCGATTATCTCTGAAAAGTTATGGAAGATGGGATTGATTTCAGAGGTCTGGAAAGGAGAAAATATATGCTTTTCTATAGAAAGGAGAATAAGAACAATACAGGGAATTACAGACCACTCAACTTCAGTACCTGGAAATATTATAGAGCAAAATATTAAGCAATCTGTTTGCAAACAGCTAGAAAATAAGGTGATAAGTAACAATCAGTATGTCAAGGAAAATTTTTTTTCCAACCAACCTGATAGCTGTCTTTGACAGGGTAAAAAGCCTTGGGGATAGAGGGCAAGTGGTAGTTGCAGTATATCTTGACTCTAGTAAGGATTTGATATTGTCGCATAACCTTTTCATAAAGAAGCTAGGGAAATATAATCTAAATTATAAGGTGAGTGCATAACTGGTTGGAAAACCATTCCCAGAGAGTAGTTATCACTGATTCACAGGCAAGTTGTAAAGGCATATCAAGTGGAATTCTTCAGTGATTAATTCTGGGTCCAATTTTGTTCAGTATCTTCATCAGTGATTTAGATGATGGCATAGAGAATACACTTATAAAGTCTGCAGATGATACCAACCTGGGAGGGGTTTCAAGTACCTTGGAGGATAGGATTAAAATGATCTGGACAAACTGAAGAAATGGTCTGAAGTAAATAGGAGGAAATTCAAAACAGGCAAATGCAAAGTACTCCACAGAGGAAGGAACAGTCCATTGCACATATATAAAATGGGAAATGACTGCCTAGGAAGGAGTACTGCAGGAAGGGATCTAGGAGCCATAGTGGATCACAAGCTAAACATGAGTCAACAATGTAACACTTTCAGCTACAAGAAAAGCAAACATCATTCTGGGCTGTATTAGCAAGAGTATTCTAAGCAAGACATGAGAGGTAATTCTTTCACTTTATGCTGATTAGAGACAAGAGGCAATAAACTTAAATTCCAGCAAGAGTGGTTGAGGTTGGCCATTAGGAAAAACTTTCTAACTGTCAGGGTAGTTAAAGACTGGAATAAATTGCCTAGGGAGGTCATGGAATCTTCATCGTTAGAGATTTTTGAGAGTAGGTCAGGGGGTCTCAACCTTTTACGGGTTGCGACATGCTTGGCAACGTGTAACGACCCTACAGGACACACTAGTCCACCCTCATGCCCGCCCAGGCCAAATCCAGCCATCTCCCTGGATCTCTGTAACACACTTACAATTGAGAACTGCTGGGTTAGATAAACACCTGTCTGGGATGGTCTAGATAATATTTAGTTTTGTCTTAAATGCCGAGGATTGGATTAGTTGACTTCTCAAGGTTTCTTCCAATCTTGCAATTCTATGAGTCTATCTATAGATTTCTGGCACTGTTTCTTCTAATCTTTGCTGGAAATACTATAAGGATTTCCAAGTAGATGCATTTGTGTGTATGCATGTGTGCGAGCCAATCTGTTAGTTTTCCAAACTGGTTCACCTGTGTCTATTTTGGACCTATATTATTTTCCTCCTTTTTGAAAAATTGAGAAAGCATGCCATTTGGTACAATCCAATATATCACAATGTTATTTAGAGGAATCTGAGTCTCGGGTGGCAGACTCCTAGGAAAGTCACCTTTATGTTTTCAACTACTACTTCAATTCAATCTGAAGATGTATCATTTTCATATGAAGGAATTTAAGTATGTAGAGCTCAGTGCCTTGTAAATTCTGTTCCTGAACAAAGTATATACAAGGAGAAAAAGAGCTGGGTAGGATATAGAGTCTTCCTGGGTGTCAGAAGGGGAAAAAAATTAAAAAGCTTGAAAAAACTGAAGGAGAAAAAGATGAATCACAAAAGAGGAAGCGTGAATAGTCCCGTGTGGTGCTCTGCAGTTTGTGTTTAGATGGGAAGCAATAATGCTCAGAACCTTTCCAGAGTTGTTCACTGTCTTCCAGGATCAGACCCAATATCTGACAAGATGAAAAAATGGGGAAGAAGTGCTAGTGCAGCATAAAAAGAGGAAAAACAACAGAGTCCTGTGGCACTTTTAAAAACTAACAGATTTATTTTCTGCAATAGATTAGCATGGCTACCCCTTTGGAACATGAAAAAAAGAGGGTTAGTTTAAGAAGAATAATTCAATTTACTTTTTCCAACCTCAAGCTGTCTTTCAGTATTTAACATGAACCAAATATTAATTCAGACTCATTTTTAACAAGGTTCATTTGTGAGGTTTTTTTTGTTTGGTTGGTTTTTTTAAGACAGAAAATGGAATAAGAAAACAAAATGCCGCCACCCTCGGAAGATCTTCAGCTGATGTGAACTGAAGTAGTGCCATTAAAGTCACTGGAGAGACGCTGATTTGTACTAGCGAAGGATTTGGACTTGAGCATCTTGTTCTCTAATGCCTGAGACCAAAGATTTTTAGGCAGACTCCTCATTGATTTCAATGGGGATGTTTGCTCATGAATTAATGAGGGAACATGGCCTCTGTACTTTGTATAGTCATTAGCTAGCTGTGCAAGTGCAGTATATCAAACAGAACAATCAATTGTCCTCTAACCTGCCACCAGCATCCTGTTCAGAATGGGGGGGGGGGGAATAATGTCCCCTCTTCTTCATTAATGAGCCCCAAGTATCCATTTCTGAAACAGACATGTTTTTCAAAAAGAATTGTGTTAACTGTTTGCAGAGCCTCATCCAGTGCTCACTGTGGACAATTGAAGACTTTCCATTAATTCTGACAGCTTTTGGATTAGGCCCTTTAAGAGGCAGTATCATTGGTTAATTTGTGCTAAACCCCTGTGTGAAATGACCCTGGTGGGATGCACTGGGTTCACTAAACAGTTATGCTAAAGGAGATAATATTAACACAGGGATGGAAGGAAAAGATGAGCTGTATAAGATGAGCCGGATAGGCACGTTTTCTTCATCGTTTAAAGTGATAGATGTGCACGGTGTGTCAGCTTACACAGCAGTCAGCACTTGCCAGTTATTCCCTTGTTACTCACTCAATGAATCAACTTAATGAGAGGAGATAGAGTTCAGAATTTCAATAAACACTTTCACATGGCACTTCTGAAACATGCTCTATTACCCATTTAATCTGTGCTGTACTCATTTTCTCCCACTGAGCTACACAGCATTTTTTTTTTAACTTTACTCCTACTACTTCTTGCCTGTTGGTCATTTAGTGTCAGTGGGCTTTTTATTCTTCTCACTTATCCTAATGAATGTATCTCCCAGAGAGAGAGACTAATAGAGCATCTTTATTACTTTGCATGGCTAGATTTTTATCCTTTAACACTGAATTTTTTTTTCTTTCCCACTGCCCTTCTCTCCATTAGCAAACCAGCAGTGTTTTAATCTACCTTTCATCAATAGCACAGGTTTGATTAATTTGGGTGTCCAATAATATTAAGCTCAGCTGAGCTATACATAGATTTTTTTTTCCCCCCCATTTGCTTACGGAATCCATCAGAATGAAAATAATTCCCTGGTCAGTTACATTATTAGGTAGCCCCAAAATGTCATGTAATAAAGTAACTTGTGATATTGTTGCTGCTAAGTTAACAATTACTGGATGTAAGTGAAGTAAGCATATCATTGTATACCATTGTTAAACCACTGAAATGCATTACTTTTATGAATGTCGCTGACCTAGATTAATAATTTACACTTTAATACTTCTTCCTTATTCATTCTAACTACCTTGAAAAACCCACACCAATATCAATTAAATTCTGTTAACACACTGAACTTCTCTATGGTTGAGCAATGTCACTGTTGGTGTTAGATCAGCAGCATACTAAAAGTAATCAGTTGTTTTTCACATAGATATACACAGACTATATTTGGAAGAGACCCTTCTCAAATCTTCTGCATCTCTTCAAGGTGCATTTCTATCTTCACTTAATTTAATTCAGAAAATGAAAGCCAGCTACAGGAATATTTTTTTCATTCTTTGTAAAAATATTTCAAAGTCCAACAGATGTTGGAAATAGAGCTATGCTATTTATTTTAAGGTCATCTCAGGCAGACAGGGAAGCATGCAAAATGGTGTTTACCAATATTTTGCCAAAAAGAAGGAAGTAAAATTCTTGACCTGTACAAGGTGGTGCTTGTACAAAAGAGTAATATTATTCTACCCATAACTAGAGACATTGTTCATTTTAGGCATTTCAGCGACCCTGACATGGGCAGTCATAGCTACTGGTTAGAGCAGGAGTCAGGTACAGTGATTAGTTAGGCGTTATGGTTAAAGCAGGGATTGGTGGGCAAGGGTTGTAGCTCAGGGTCAGGATCAGTTTACTTGGAGTGGGGTTAGGCTGTGGCCAAGCAGACAAACCAGCGATCACAGCCATTGGTAAATACCTGAGAAGCCACCAGACCATTAGTGCTGGTCTTAAGAGCTGGTGTGCTGATTCTTTCAATCAATCTGGTGGTGTAGCAGTCAGGCAATTTTACAGGTCAGCTGTGCTAGTTCGGGTACCCAGAGACTGTCTGTGTAGCTTTTGCTTCCAGACAAATTCTGCTGCAGGTCCTCATTCCTGGCAGGCAGAAATAGGCACCGCATTAGGGCACTGTGTTTAAAAGCAGTGAAAAGATCAAGAGAGGATGAGAGACTGGGGGAAAATGGGAGAAGTTTTCCCATGATTTTATTAATTTTAAAATAGCCCCTGTATGACTTTGTGCTAATCAGGGCACTGATCTCCCAGTGCATTCTGTCTCTGATAGGTATGGCTTGTTCACTTGGCTTGCGATCTCCAAGGGTGACAAATGGTGCCCTCTTCTATGTTTGGTGTAGTATATCATGATCAGCATACAACCCTAGGTGTTCTGTTGGAGCCTGATCCAAAGCCCATTGAAATCAGTCAAAAGATTCTGATTGACTTCAGTGGACTTTGGACAAGGTACATTTTGCTCATCAAGTACATAATGACGTTTAACTTAATTTGGATATCTCTTTTCCTTACACTAGGATCTGGGGGATACAGTGGTCACCGTTACAAGACAAGTCTATAATATATATTATATGTTAAGTAATTTATATTTATATATATATATATATATATATATATATAATTACTTAACAGATGACGTTCCAGTAGATGGTGCTCAAGGAAATGTAGCATACTTTCTGGGTTTTATGCCACCAATAAAATTTGTTGCGCATGGCAAATGGGTTCCTTTGTGCAGCTCTTTCCACCTGGGGTAGTTTTGAGAACCTGAAAGATGCACTGATGTAACCAAGCAGCACTAGGAGAATCATTGGGTGTAGCTTCTGACTAGGAAGGAGCTGGACGTAGCCAGTCTCTTAGGCTATGGCTACACTGTCCCTGCCAGCAGGTAGAGGATCTTGGGGGGGCAATTACTGCAACAGTGGGGTACAAATCAATCTTTATTGAAAACTGTAAAACAGTAAAATTTAACTATGGGGTTTGTCACAGTAGGCAATAATGGGGTGTATGGGGTTTGTCACAGTAGGCAATAATGGGGTGTATGGGGTTTGTCACAGTAGGCAGTTGGGGAGGGGGTTTGTCTTAAGCAGTGTGAAAATGAAGAGGTGTCACAGCGAGTCACAACTGGTGGCTAACGATTCTACAAAAAAAAGCAATATGTCACAGTGGTATAGGTGTAGAGGTACAGTAAAGGCAATGGTAACTAATGGGGTTTTACGAATATGAATGAGATACAAATGGCAGTAAAATTGCACAATAAGGGTGATTAGTGAATTTACACAAGTGTAATAGTACAGATGAGAATCAATAACTTGATTTGTAGGACTGCAGTGGCAGGCAGTCTGTAAGAGTGTACCTAGAGACTGGGTTAAGGAACAGGGGTGGGGTGAGTAACCAGTGGCAGAGGAAGAGGGAAGAGTACAGCTGCAAGGGATTCAGCAAGAGGCACTGAAGTCCTGCAGGGCGAGGCTCAGATCAGTCTTCAGGAGCCTGCAGGCTAAACTCAGACAAATCAAAGAAGAAAGGCAGCAAGGGGCTTTGGAAGTTCAGGGAGAGGTGGAAACAGCAGCAGAGGACTTGGGGTGTTCGGGGAGAGATGAAGACACAAAGGCACTTATTTAACAACTTAACAGCAAGTATACAAGTTATGCTAATAATGAACAACAGAAAGAAGGAAAAACAAAAGGAGAGAAGCAATACAGTAAAACAGTTATCTTTAATCTAGCTTAACTATGGCCACACAATATAACAGGTAATGGCAAACAAGTATCCCACTTAATTACCACTAAACACAGGCACAAAATTTAATTCTAACAGGACTACAACTTATACAAGCTAATAAAATACAACTTAACAAAACTAAGCCTAAACAAACTAATGAAACTAAACCTAATGGCACGCCTTATACTACACTGGTCCTATTGACCAGGGGGAGCAGTCCCAGAGGCAGAGTGGTGTGAGCCCAGGGTACAGCTCCTGGGGGAGTCAGGGGATGGTGGCTGCAGCAGTGGAAACAGCTGAAAGCAGGGAGCCCCAGGACAGAGCACACGGAGGCAGAGCTTAGCAGCAGCACAGGCTTTTCTTTAAGCAGCAAGGGAACTGCGGAGTCAAACAGTTTCAGGCACAGACCAAGGAATTAACTTGAGTCTGTCTGCTGGGGAAGCAAGGCCAGCAGCTAGGACAGGGAGAGTTTGCAAGAGGGGAGCCTTACCAATTCCCAGGACAGCAGCAGGAATAGAGGCAGGAACAGCAGCAGCATCAGAGGATGCAGAGGAGGCTCAGTTCGTTTTCAATCATCAGGAGATCTCACAGGAAAAATTCAGTGTTCGTGGGAGGGGAGTTTAAAAACGGGGAGTATGCTCAAAAATTAAACAAGAGCAGAGAAAGGGCCCCCCAAAGACCCCTAGCTGATCAGACCAGGTGGCAAAGCAGGAACCTTTCTGATGTCTGTTTCAAAAATGTCTGGTTTTAAAGGCAAACTCAGGCAGCTTCCCGCCAGTAACTCTGATTGGCTCACTCTGCTACAGGGAAGGAGAGAGGGCAGGGAAAATTGCAGGTAAGCACAGGACATGTCTGGGCAAAGTTCTGAACCACAGGTGTGACTCATGCCCTTAAGCTCAACAGGCCATTTAAGTCTTGCACTCCTGGGCATTGTCCACCTTACACCGAGCCAGGGTCTAAGCCAAGGAGCTAAAGACTGCCTCCCTGGGCTGGGCCATGGCCCTTAGCAGCCCGGGAGGGGTGGCCACACAAAACAACAAAACAAAAGGAAAATAAATGCAGCAGGGGGACAGCTGCAACAGACATGCACTAGAAAAAGTTAGGTCAACTTGTTAAGTCACCTTAACAAAGTGGACTAAGTCGACTTAAAGTTAAATCGATTTAGTCAACTTTGTTAAGTCGACCTAATCGCCCTTAAGTCGACTTAATAAAGTCGACTTAAGGGTTGCTCCCCATTCACACCATCCTTAAGTCGACTTAAGGAGTCAACTTAATGCTTAAGTTGACCTAATGGGCAGTTCTTATTAGGTTGACTTAAGCTTTCATTAAGTCAACTTAAGGAGTTTCTTAAGTTGACTTAATGAAAGTTAGGTGTAGACAGGGAGTAATTTAGGTTGACTTAAGGGTCCTCAAATTGACCTAAATGGCTAGTGTAGATATAGCCTTATAGAATAATAGGTTGCGTCAACTTGAAAAGCATCACTTCTTTGAATGTTCTACATATTTTTTCTTTTAAAGTTTGTTTTAAAAAGTCTATTTCTTTCTGAATACTCTTGTATCACAAGTTATCTAATATGCAGTCATCACTGTCTTCTGAAAATCATCTGTCCAAGTTTGTATTTCAACCAAATGAGCAGCAGGGATTAAATTTCAATTTTCCACAGGATCACCACATTGTGAGCTGTGGCTCCCTGCTGATGAAAAGATTGTATTAAATGAAGAGATTGTTAGAAACTGAGATGATCAAACATCCAACTACCTTACTTAAAACTGACCTTAAGGTGTCAGGCATTGTTGTACGTTAGTTCATCCAGTATTGCTCTAGAAACCAGTTGTGAAGCTTTCTGCTCCCGCCCTCGCTGTGAAATCCTCACTTTTTGAGGGCCACTGAGGTGCTTCATTTTTTCCTAGTAGTTTTTGTCTATGTTTTGGGCCTAGTTTAGCTCCATTTCTGTGTGGGGTGTTTAACCACACTAGGTAATTATCTCACAGACTGACTTTGAGCTATGTTCTTGTCCTGTGTAAGGGGCGAGGAATTACAGCAGTAAAGCAAACAAGGAATTGTGGCTCAGAGCTTCATGGTTTCTGCCTTGCTTCAGGGGAGTAGTGATTTGCTACTGCTTCAGATGTCTACCCTATACCTGACCCACCAGCTTATTTTGAGGAACTTGTGGGAGCACAGCACCATTTACCATTGTTTGCTCAGAATCATGGTCCAGACAGGTCATTCAGGAGCATAAGATGTGATCTTACTCCCACTTGTACCTTGCTGGACCTGTGCAGTCCATCTAACAATCTAACCTTCCTATTTTCATGAACAGTTGGTTAGAACTTTAACCTTCCAACTACTCAAGACAGAACTCAGGCTCTTTCCTCCCTAATATCTCAGTCCTGTGAGGTATGAGTGCCGCTATCTCCTGTAACTGAGGGCACTCAGCATCTTGCAGGATTAGTTTTCAGCTGCCAAGAAACCTTCCTGAGCATTCCCATATTTAATGAGGTCCTCACTTCGCCTATTAATGTATAGACTGTTGTGTCTATGAAACCAAAACACACTGCTGGAAAAATTTATCTTCTATTGGTAAATTGGAAAGTACTCAGAGTTATTTCTGACACATGTAGTCACTAATCTCCTGGATTTCAAAATAACGAAAATGTTAAGTACCAGAAGATGGAAAAACTACAAAATGATAGACAGGGATAAAAAGATATAGGCAGAGTCCATTCTAGGTGAGCACAAAAAAACCCCAGTCCTGATTTACTTGGGACTATCACAATTGAAACCTTGTTAGCTACTGAACTATAATAGTATTGGATAAGTAAAGCGTTTTCTTCGACTCTTCTATTACAAGCACAACTTGCATTGAATTCCTCTGCTGATCAGATAGGAAACTTTTTTGTCTTCCCTTTCAAAAGTGAAATAAGACTGGTGTACTCAGCAAGGATATTAAAAATGATATGGTAATGCCATTCTCCTGTTCTCTCTCTGCTACCCTACTCTGCCGTTTTTCTCCTTGTCTGGGTTTTGAGAAAATAATTAAAAAGAAATAAAACAATGACCTCAAAGTGCCATGTATCTAGAAAAAGTTTTCAGAGTATAACACTCAGGATGCTGAGTTCCTGTGACACAATTCTGTGATTTCTTTCACTGAAATCAGTGGCAAATGCCATGAGGACCCCTCCTCCTCCTCTTCTCCCACTCTCCCCTGTTTCTCATTCTGCTGCTCAGAAAATCAAAATCAAGTAGATACTATTCAGGATGTGCTTGAATGTTCTCTGATCACTTCATATTGCACTTTTGTAGCCTCTCCATGACTCATGTAGCTCAGAGCTATTAGCTAAATGTCAGGCTGAAAAGACTGATTTCTCCCTCCTCCAAATTAGCAAACTCATGTGAACTGAGATTTTCAACAAGCCAGGAGACAGTTGTTCAGCAGAGTTTGAAATGCTGATGAACAGTTTTCATGTCTTAGTGCCAGGTCATCAGCTG
Organism: Pelusios castaneus; assembly: GCA_007922175.1. Taxonomy (NCBI): domain Eukaryota; kingdom Metazoa; phylum Chordata; order Testudines; family Pelomedusidae; genus Pelusios; species Pelusios castaneus. Next base: position 1,668,215 of record ML685867.1, read on the forward strand.
GTGTATATTGTTAGAGCTCCAAGAATTTATGGCTCATACTTTTTATTCCAGTCACTCATCAGTTGACTGGGAATCAGCACCCCTGACTTCTATTCTAGCAACTCACCTGGAACAGGCCATTTAACTTCTCTGCACCTCAGTCTTCCCATATGTAAAATAGGGATGCTAAATATTAACTTTCCTCACCAGGACTGTTTTAAGGATTAATGCATTTCTCTTTGAAAACGGGTTTGAGATTTTTGGATAAAAGGTGTAATTTGCTAATGTTCTAATATTTTTAATAATATCAGAACAGCTGATGGGTTTAATTGTTTGATCTGTGGTATATTCAAGAAATTAATTATCTGCCATAAACTGCATGCACATGCACCCTCCCCCCCCCGATATAGCAAGTAAAAGCATCTTGAAATGGGCCAAATTTTCTCTGTTGTATAGCAATGGAATTAAACCAGGGATTAATTTACCCATGTGTACTTTTTATTGTTGGATAAAAAGCTATACAAGACCATGATTAACTGCAAAACTATTCCACAGAGATTCTTGTACAAGGAAATCCACAACTTTTGTCTAAGATGGTCAGACCAGTTCTTGATTTGGCCAGACAATTAAGAAAATGATCATACAGAGATAAACTCCACTTTATTCTCATGCGGAGCACCTAAAGGTTGGTTTAAAAAAAACCTGAACAGATGTAGTAGGATAATCTCTCAGATGGGTGGCTCATTTTCTTTTGAGAACTGTGTTTTGGCAATAGATCAGACTGTATTATCCAACAGCAGACATTTGATAATTATATTACATTTTCAGAGTTTGGGCTTTCACTGCCCATATTCCGTGTCTGGCAGACTGGAAAGTTTTTTTTTTTTTTTTTTTTAAATAAATTCACAATTCTCCAGCCTCCTTAGTTAATTATTCCATCTTCATTTTTTAATTCTCCTGCAAAAGACCCATTAAACAAGGGCCCTAAACTGAAGTACTAATGCTTTACTCATTTTCAGTTCATTAGTAGTTTTGCCTCTAAAGGGGCTGGCTAAAAACTAAGGCCATGTCTATACTAGAATTTTTTTTCCAGTATAATAATATCTATTAAGGGTCTGATTTTTATGATGACATTTTTATGGTGACAAAATCCCTAGTGCAAAATCCCTAGTGTAGATGCAATTAAGCCAACCAAAAATTGCTTGTGAGTTTATTTTGTTTCAAACACTGCTATAAATTATATTGGCAAAACTAGATTTTTTGCCCAAAAAAGTTGCATCTGTATTAGAAGGTTTGTTGGTATAACTTTTCTAGTGCAGACTAGAACTACATAAAGGCTTCATGGTTTGTCCCCTTCACCCCCCAGTAATTTCTATCATATTCGAGGTGTAATTCAGCACCGTGAGGGGTTGTGTCACCACCTGCCACCTTGGAGGCTTTATGATGCTTTGTGCTGTAGCTCTCAACCTGAGCTCACAAAGAGCCAAACAATATGGGGATCACACCCCGAGTATCTGTGTATAGCTGGAGTCTGCCAGCAATACTGACCCCAGCCTTGGTTACTGCCTACAGCAAGGGTGTCAAACATGCTGCCTGCAAACCATCCAACCCATGACTGTGCTCCATGGGACCATGCTTTCTCCCTGAGAGAGAGATCATGGAGCAAAGTTTCATATATACAGCACTCCATGATGCCGGGAGAGTGCCATAGTAATTCAACTGATGGTATGTATGGCCCACTTGAAGTACATTTAAGGACTTACACTCCCTTCCATTTATTTGGCTTCAATTCTGTAAGTTCTCCATCTTCAAGCATCTGATGAAGTGGGATTTTTCTCCCTGAAAGCTCATGCGATAAATAAATTTGTTAGTTTTTAAAAGTGCCACCAGACTCCTTGTTTGAACACTGGATTAGTTTGTTTAAGGAATAAGCCAAGTTTATTCAACTACAAAGAAACAGATTTTAAGTTAGGGTAAATACAAGGCATTGAAATCAGAAATGGTTTCAAAAGCAATAAAGATGTAACAAACCAGACTTTTCAGAAGGGTAGCTGTGTTAGTCCGATGCATCTGACGAAGTGGGTTGCAGCCCACGAAAGCTTATGCTTGAAGAAATTTGTCTTTAAGGTGGCACAGGACTCTTGTTTAAACTAAACTTAGTTCAAGATAAAATCCTTACCACATGCTCCCAGCAACAGTGCTGATCAAATTTCAGGTCAGCATCTCTCCCAAAGTCAAATGGTTGCTTCCCTTGTTGCCTTAAATGAAAGAGGGATGGCTAGGGAGAGATTCTTTGATGTTTTTGCCCCTCAATTTTATAGTCCAGTCAACCTTTGAAATGTGTTTTCCTGGGGTTTACCCCTAGATAGAGGTCATTCTTGGTGTGTGGTTGAACTTGCAGAGACTTGCGGTGAGAGGTTGCATACTGTTAAACTGTTCCTGCCCCCTTCTTCGCTAAAGAATGGCTACTTGGCAGGTGATTGCCCATCAACTTTAATGACATCTGGCTAGAGGCATCAGCTTGTTCTTTGTCAGAGCAATAGATGTATCCACTTCTTAGACTTGTGTGGTAACCATATTTAAATCAAAATTTCAGTTTTTGTTCATAACTTTACATATAATGTTGCTACATGCATTGCATCATGATATCATTGACCAGCAAGCTATTCATTTTCCAGTAATACCTCACATATTTTGTACAAAGATTATTACAATAGTGCGTAGGGTGTGAATAATGGGTACATTTAGTCACAATTTATTTTATAAATAAAATAATTTAGAAGTGAAATATAATAATTGTCTCAGAGGAAGAAGAACTGGATAACTTGACATCAAAACATTCACATTTTTGTAATTCCTGATCTCCTCTTTCTCTGGGGAGATTTCAACTTCTTTACTCCCGCCTTATTGTAACAGTTAAAAATTTGATTCCCTCAAACTCAAGTTTCCTGTTTCTTGGCATATTTTGAGACTCTCCTTTTGTGGAAAAGCTGCTCAGCTGAATGACAAGAAAGAACCTGGGATAGGTACCTTATTGCTAAAACAACAAGTGCTGATCTTCTGCTGTATACTTAGATAATTTTCAAGTCAGCACCATTGCTAAAATGCTCTGTCACATTTTCCTCTTCTGTGGGCATTTATTGATGAGGATTCTATTTCTGACTGTTTAACTTCAATAATTTGATTCCATCTGCTAGTTTAGGTAGCCTAATTACTTGAATATAATTTGTAAATGAAGGATAAGACAACTAAATTACTGAGTTGATCAAAAAATGGAAAACCAATCTTGTAAAACAAAAAAAAAAAATCAAAATTATTTTGTTTTGAAGATCAGAAAATGAACCCATTTTTAGGTTTTTTCCTCGCTTGGATTGATTGGAACATTCTGGTTTGATTAAAATTCACTCTATTTTTTTTATTTTTTTTGAAATGCGAAATTGTTTAGAAATAAAAAAAATGTCATATTACATTCTGATAATGTTGAAATAGAATGAGATTTCAGTGAAACACATCTTTAAATATTTTATGAAAAGGTTCCCATGGACCATTTCAATTTCAATGAAATGATATTTTTACAAGAAAACATGTTCTGGAAGAAATTATTTTGATTCACACTAATTTCATTCCTTGTTGAAGTGTCAGCGGAAATCATAGGCTATGTTATCCTGACTCTTTCAAATTCTATTTGAAATGTGCTCAAAGGAAAATCTCAGATCCAAATATCAGTGACCATTTGGAGGTGAGGTGAGAGGCTGGAGTGGAATAGGATTGGGTCTGAATATTTTACTTTTCATTTCTTTCGAAACTAGTTCTAGCTACTCCCCTCTATGAAGATTGTGTGAGTTTATGGGGTTATGACTAGGGTACAGATTAGCTCCAGTTACAAAATTCCAATGCAGTTCTGATTCAGGCTGTTTGATTCAATGTTGCTTTTGCTTCATCTCTGTTCTGGGGTGAATTCTTGGCCTCCCTGGAGTCAAATGGAGCTTTGTCATTGACCGTGGTGGGGCTGGGATTTCCTGTATGGCATTGGTTTGCTATACCCAGTCCCAGCAAAGGACTCTGTAGGCCTTGCAGGAGCCTTAGGCATAACTAGCAGTGTGGATCAAAAGCTGTGAATCAGTGTAGGCTGGCCTGGAAGAATAACAACAGATTAAGTATTAGCTAATGCCAAGTGAGCATCTTCCTGACTGGAGCTGGTGGTACAAAAACACACAGGTATCTCATGTAACTATGTAAATGAATTCCTAAGAGATGGTACAAGAACACACCCACCCCTTGTAAGATAAAGCTAGGATAACCGATAAGGATGTTTTGTTCAAACTAGCTGCTACAAGGGTTAGGGTGGTAGCTGACAACATCTGGAGTGTAATACGTAATTTGTTTGTATAAATGGATAAAAGGAGAAGTCATAGGAGGGTTAACTTTGTGCCAGGATGCTGGTGTGTTGACGGAGCCAGTATCTTGGTGCAGGCATACATGTACTGGAGTACCACTAGCTCCTCTGAGGTGCTGGTACCATGTTTTGTTGACAGTAAACCTGGCCAAGGGCCTTCACCACTAAACTGAGCCTGTGATTTTTCTTATGAGACACATTGAGGTCTCCCGAGCTAAGATGCAGCACTGGCTGCTAGTGCAGCTGACATCAGAGCTCCAGGACCAACTATGCTGGCAGCGGTAACACGGCCGCTTCAGCAAAGTTCCGCTGCACAACAGCAAACGGAAAGGCCAAGTGACAGGAGTGGCCTCTCTGGGTCTTCCAGCCTGGCCTTTTTTGCTGCTCAGTGACAGAGCTGCTGATTTTGTGTAATCTATTTTAGTCCTCCTCTGTGAGGCTTGTCATTACGTTGTGCATAAAAAGTCCTAACTAAAAAAGTTCTGCTCTCCCCTCAACCAGCGTGCTTTGCTCTCTGATTTTCTGTGCCCTACCTTCCCTGTGATTTCTTACACCTTGTCCAGATACATGATATTCAACTACCTTGGTATTGACCTTGTTGGGTGGCAGTTCTCTTGTCCCCAGCTCCAGCAACCAGCTTTCTGATTCTTGTTTTGATCTGGTATGGCATTTCTCTAAAGATATGTTGATTCAGTGCATGTTCGAAAGGGATAAGTTATCCCTTTCCTCTGCTATATGGCCCAGACCTTCCCTCCTGTTTGTGTAAGTCTTTGATCATTATGTAGCACCAGCAAAGTTCTAAAGCTCCAAGGCGAACATTCCTTTATTGACATGTTCCAAAGAGGTAGCCGTGTTAATTTAGTTCAGCAAAACAAACAAGGAGTCCTGTGGCACTTTATAGACTAACAAAGTCTTTAAATGTTCCACAGGACTCCTTGTTTGTATTCTTTTATTGGTTTGCTTGGATTGAGGCCATGCATAGATGCTCCAGTGGAGATCAGAACTCCACTGTACTGGGTGCTGTGCTACAAAGGCTGCATCTACACTGGTAAATTAAGTCGATTTAAGATTGCTTAAATTGATTTAATTCACCCTGCGTCTACACTACAGTTTCCTTAAGTCGACTTAAGCAACTTGCTTAAGTTGACTTAAGGAAAATGAAGTCGACTTAATGAAAATTAAATTGACTTTATAACACCACCTTTCAATTAGACCTAAGGCTTAAGTCGACTCCCTAGAGTCGACTTAAGCCAGTGTAGACGTGGGGTAGCCCTAAGTCGACTTAGGGCTACCCCAGGGCTACACCAATGCCCTCCCTGCCCCTATGCCCTGCCAGGATCCCTGTCCCCCTTTGCCCCATTGTACCTAGGTACAATGGGGCAAAGGCTGAGCCCCCTGGCATTGGGCAAGGGGTGCCCCCCTGCCCCTGTGGACCTCCCCTAGGTCCCCCTAAGCCCCTAGAAGTCGACCTAGGCATCCAGTGTGGATGCTCTAGGTCGACTTTTTAAGTTCCCCTTTAAGTCGACTTTATTTTTAAGTGTAGACACACTAAGACGACTTAGTTAAAGTCGACTTAAATTAACAAGTGTAGACATAGCCAAAGAGTTTAATTTTTTTTTTAAAGAGACAGACAAAGGGCAGGAGAAATAGATAGGGAACTGAGATAGGGAACTGAGGCATAGAGATTGAAGGCCTGACGTTCCTCTAACTATATCACTGGCAAAGCTCCCATTGACTTAAAAGCTGTGGGAGCAGGGCCTGACCAACTTGACCAAGGTTACACAGGCAGTTTCTAGCAGAGTCTGGAATGGAACCCCTCTCACTTGAGTTCTAGAGCACCACCTTGACCACAAGATTATCTGTCTTTTATGACCCAGTGTCAATTTAGAAGAAAACCTGATGCCCAGCCTTGATGTATTCATCCTTTTTGAAAAGCATAGATTGTGAAAAGTCCATAGCTTTTAATCCCAACTATTTTGTTACCAGCAACTTTTGCTTAAAACAAACTCAGAAAGAATCAGAGCTATAAAATCTTTGCCACCGAGAGGATTGAGTTGCTAACCATTTCAGAGTAAAAGTGGCTTCCGAACACTGCTATCCAGTTACATTAAAAGATGCTTTGAAGATCTTTCACAACCACAGTCGCCTAGGATGTGTGATGGAATAGAGTTTTTGTACCTTCAAGGTGAAGAGAAGAAATAGCAAGATTAAAAAAAGACAACCTATTTGTACATTCTTTAGGGAGCTCTTTGGGAGTTGTCTACAGAATACCTTTTCCTAAAGGAAAAAAAGCATAAATTACTTGAGTAGGCTAAAGACAGAATGCCAAAGTATACAGGACTTTCTCTTTTAAATCCAAAGAAACTAACCAAACATTAAAACAAAGGACTGAGTTGCCTGCAGAAAAAATGGTTTACTTGAGGGTAGATGGCAATGCACTTTGGCTTTATCAACTCTTATTCATAACTCGCCAGTATAATATATATACTGGGCTGTTCTCTGGAGTATCAGATTATTATTTTGCTCCATAATTTTAATTAAATGTTTTGGATGGATCTTAAAATATCCTTGGTGGATTGCAATAAATCACTTTTAGGTGTTTCATTCATAGTGAAAGGTGAAAATGCATTCTTCCTTCAGTATGTTGTTCTTTAACTGGTAAGAGTTACAATTGTGTGTGTAAATAAAAACAAACCCTGGATATCTTTTCCCCCACTCCATTGTCCCTGTAACACTCAGAACTTGTGACATAAATGTAGAACTTCTAGGAATAATGCTTTAGCTAAAAGCTAGCCCTTGGTGGGGGAGGGTTGGGTCACTATGAATGTACCCTACAGTAAGCTTGGAGGGCAGCATGCCAATCTGCGCATATGGGGCTAATATATGGGGGATTCCCAATTAAAAGCCTTTATGCAATAGGCAAGGTATCTTTACTAGTGAAGGTAGAAGGGATAGGGTAAAAATATCCTGGGTACAAGGTCTAAGTAGGTGACAATAAAAGATAAATACTGTTTCTCCCTAAGGGCCTTATCCAAAGCCTGTTGAAATCAGTAGTGCCAAGGTAGGCACTATCAGCATTTGGTGCTCCTCCAGTTTAGTATCCGAGATCCCTCTTGAAGCTGTACCATTATTGAATGGTTCTTGTACTTATCTGGAACTTTGGTTCAGGCCCTGGCTTGAGGGGTGATCTCATTGAGGGGCCTCTTTGCACTGTCTCCCAGCTGTGAACCATATTGGCTGTCCAGTTTGGTATGCATGACACCCCCCAACCCTAGGAACTCACTCAGCTACAGCTCATCCGCATGCATGGCTCCTTTTACTCAGATCCTTTGCTGTGGCCCAATCCACAGGTTAGGATGGCCGAGGCTAACCTGATGGTCTGTTGCTTTGAGGGTGGTCTGGCTCACGCAGATGGTCCCTCAGCTGTAGTTAGATGACTGATCTATTCACTGAAGGCAAGTGCTTTTTGAAAACTTCTAATTACTAGAGGTTAAAAATATTCTGTAGGGGATAAGGTCTATGAATCAGATGAGCAAGGTGCCTGCTATATTAATAACGCAAACTAAAGAAGTCACGCATGAGGTGATTTTGTAAAAGCCATGAAAGATCCTAAACTAAACTTTTTTATTTGATGTCATCAGAACAATAGTTTAATCAGCTATGTTGTAGCTGAACTGAGCCAATAAAAGGTATCATTGATTATAATCTCAATATAGCGGTAATGACAGCTATTTTTCATGGTATTGGCACTCAGAATTGCATTTCCTCTTTGTCTCAGGTCACTTACCACCCAAATGAGCATTTGGTAATGGAACCCGATCATTAGTGGCTGCTTTGCTGATTTCCGTATCACTGCTTGAGTGAACATTTAAATGTATACGAAATATTCAAGTCTGACTTCTTCTGCCACCTGAGTATCTGCTTCGGAGTTGTGACCGATTGCTCTTTTTTCAGCTAACTGAGCAATTGTGCAGAAAAAGCTGACCGCTGACTTGGGCAGTTTAATTATCCCTAGAGAGAAGCTGGATCATTATTGTTATAGACATTAGAGGAACTGAGGGAACAATAGAGGAGGTCAAAAAGACACAGCCTTGATGTTCATTACTTTCTGTGGTCTGTTTAGTGCAGACCTACTTGTTCACATACAGTGTTGGTGCTGAGATACTGGGGGTGGAGGGTGGAAGTGGATGCATTATTTCAATTGTGCAGTATCCAGGTTTGTCTGTGGTTATGTGCTGCATATGCACAAGTTTCTTCACTGATACTGTGTACAAGCAATGATCGCACTTTTTGGTATGAGACAAACATCATGAGTAGGAGTCTCAAACAAAATAAAGATTATGGACTGTACTAAGCACTATTTAAACATGTAGATGGTTCCCAGCCTAAAGTGCTCACAGACTGAATGGACATGACAGGCAAAGGGAATATTCTCATTCTCATTTTACAGATGAGGAACTAAGACACAGGGAGAAAATGACTTGCCCAAAATCACTCAGCAGGTAAACAGGTGGTAGGACTTGAACCCAGGTCACCTGAATGCCAATCAAGTGCCTGAAGCTCCAGACTTGTCTTCCTTTCCTGCTTTATATACCTGCTGCTGAATCACAATTTTATTAAAAAATAGTATGATTGTATATTAGTGATTATATAGTATTAGTGATTTCTTATGCTTTAGCAGTGTTCTCAGAGTTGCCTGCCATGGTTTACACACACTATATCCCCCTTCCCAAAAGTTGTGCACTGGGAATCAGGAGGAGGAAGTTAATGCTTTGTGAGCATCATTGAGCATCACTGACTTGAGTTTTTAGGAGAAGTTAAGGAGGAAGAATGGCCCAGTGTTTAGGACACAAGCCTTGGCCTCGGAAAACCCACCTTCAGTTCCCGACTACTCTCCAGACTGTGTGATTTGGGGTAAATCGGTCTGCCTCGGTTGTCCATCTGTAAAATGGGGTACTAGCATTACGTTACCTCACAGAGCGTTCTGAGGCTTAGCACATTAATGATTGCCCAAGATACAAGGGCAGTCCGCATTCCCAAGATAAATGAGGAGAGGTAGGCAGTATCTTGGTGACATGGAATGAGAAGATTATTCTATCCCAAAAGATCAGTGAGATGGGGGTGTGGAAAAGATGGGAAACAAGAAACTAAGTCTCAAATAGTTATTGGAGCAGAAAATGTGGTAAGAAGCAGCCTGAGATGTAGGGAATTTGTGGAGACACGAGAAAGTGAGAATGAGAAGTTTAAACTTGGTGCAGCAGTCAAAGCAAGCTGCCCGGCAAAGAGATCTTTGGTCCGATATTTCCTTTGCCTTACACTCTGTGTAGTCATTTATTGTTGTACAATCCTGCTTGGTGCTCTACTTCTGCTTTGTGAAAACTGAGCCATAAAAACAGCCACCCACTTTTTGTTTTTTTGTAAAAAGTCAAACTTTTTTCAAAATGTTAAGTGTGAAATGTAATTATTTTGCTAGCACGGGGGGAGGAGGAGGCATTTTGTGTCTTCCCTTACCCCCCCACAGCAAAGAGCCTGGCTAGAAAAAAGTAAACACAGCTCTCTGTGGGAGACCTTTTAAAATTGGAATGGCATTTCACCACCCCAAATTCTATCTTGTCCTTTTGGTGGTCTTTGAATTCTTGATTAAAATTTCTGAGCACCTGTGACAGGCTGCTCCCCAAATCCAGTCTGGTGTGCTGCTATGACCGCTTGAACCCCACTCCTGAACCCCAATTCACTCCGCTCTGCTGGGTGACCACTCACTCCTGAGTCAGTCCACACCAGCCACCAGCGTGTAATTGGTCCCAGGCAGTGGGTATAAATCCACTAGCAACACAGGCGTTGGTCCCCAAGCAAGCACACCCAGCCCCAGACACTACACTGGGAGCCACTGCCTTACAGGGATTGGGACCCACTCCCAATCACCTTAGTCTCCAGTCCGTCCACTTAACAAAGAAGTGGATTGTGCCCAGCCCCCCACACCCACACCCTCTAAAGACCACACAGCTTTAGGTAAAACAACTACTAGTTTATTGATCAGAGTCTGATTTCAAGTGAGAACATGGCCAATCAAGGCAGAACCATACTATAAATGAGTCAGGAGTGACCACTATCAAAGGTATAAACCGCATACTACTCTAACATCTTCACCTAAACTAACCTCAGAGTCCAAGATTATGCGCAAGGTGTTCGGCTGTTCGATGTCTTACAGCCATTCTCTGCCTGTTCCCAGGCAGGGCCCCGATCTTGCTTGAAGTTGGTTGCAAGATGGTGTCTTCTCAGGCTGAAAGCCTGCAGCTTCTCCACCTTCACAGTCTCTGTCTTTGTTTTAACAAACTGCTGACAGCCCCTCCCCCTCACTGTCCTGTTGTGAGATTCTTTTCACTCCTACCTGAGCAGGGGAGGGCATTAGCATTCCCTTTGATGTGTAAATCTTCAGCCATTGTGCTAGAGACAGCCTTGAGAGTCTGAACCCTGTAACATGCTTCACATCTATACATACATGTCGCAGCAGGGAACATGGCACCCTGGTAATCACGTGGCACATGTTCTGAGCATTCACAGAGGAACCTGGTATAGCGTAATTGTCATCAAACAACACAATTACACTGCAAAACTGAACAGAAAGATTATACAGGTCACGCCCAAGGGCTGCACAGATGTGCATCCCGTCACAGCACCCTTCAGTAGCTTTGCTGTGACAAATGCATTGAAACACTTGTGCTAGGAAAGAGTTTAGTTCATTACAGATCCATCCAGGTTAGATCTGAGGGCACAATGATGTTATCAGACACCCCAGCAGCTCGTAAGACAGCTGTGTGCTTTTTAACAGTCTCCATGTTGCCTCCTCAAAGTAGCTTCATTTCATTTATGGCTGAAACAAATCATATATATGGTTATATTTTCCCCTCACTGGACAATTTTTTTTATTATATTAGGTCCTTTGAATTTTCCCTGCAGTTATGGTTACTGTTCATAACATTTTACTAGAAAAAGTTTGAAATGTGGTTCTGTCTGAAATCATTTCGGCAGTTCTATGGTGGATAGATGTCTCTTATAAAACATTGCTTCTTTACACAAAATTTGGCAGGGAGGTGAATTCAGAACAGATAGTGGTGCAACATGTAGTTAAATAAATAAATAAATAAAATGGATAGTGGATATTTTTGGCAGTCTTCCATTAGAAGTAAAAAATGTGTGCCCAAATGATTACCAATAGAGAAGTTTAATTCTAGTGTTAAGTGAATGGGTAAATAATTTTCTATTCACTTTCTCTACACCATTCATGATTTTATAGCTGTCTATCATATTGCCCCTTAGTCAACTTTTTTTCTAAGCTGAAAAGTCCTATTCTTTTTAATCTCTTCTCAAATGGAAGCAGTTTCATATGCCTACTAATTTTTGTTGCCCTTTTTTGTATCTTTTTCCAATTCTAACACATCTATTTTTGAGATAGAAGACCAGAACTGCACACACTATTAAAGGTGTGGGTATACCATGGATTTATACAGTGACATTAAGACATTTTCTGTCTTAGGTATCCATTTCCTAACACTCTTAGCTATTAACTTTTTTGACTGCTCTTGCACACTGTTTTCAGAAAACTAACCGAAGTGACTCCAAGGTCTCTTTTATGAAGTAACTACTATATTAGACCCCCTATCATTTTGTATGCATAGTTGGGATTATGTTTTCCAATGTGCATTATTCTGCATTTGTCAGCATTGAATTTCATTTTCTATTTTGTTGCCCAGTCACCCAGTTTTCTGAGAACCCTTTGTAACTCTTTCATGTCTTGAATAATATTGTATATATAATATTGTAATATCTGCAAACTTTGCCACTTCACTGTTTACTCCTTTTTCTAATTCATTTATTAATATGTTGAACAGTGCAGGTCCCAATACAGATTCATAGGAGATCCTGCTATTTACCTCTATCCACTGTGAAAATTGATAATTTATTCCTACCTTTTGTTTCCTATGTCTTAACTAGTTACTGATCCATGAGAGGATCTTTCCTTTTATCCCATGACTGTTAGGTTTACTTAAGAGACTTTTGTGTGGGACTTTGTCAAAAGCTTTCTGAAAATCCATTATGCTATATAAACTTTATCATTCTTTTCCACATGCTTGTTGACATCCTCAAATAATTCTAATCGGTGATTGAGGCATGATCTTCTTTTACAAAAGCCATGTTGCTGTAACACTAAGAGACCTCAGTCCTCCTTGGGCAGAATCAAACCCGAAATCTCTAAAGCTTAGTGTATGAGCTGCTAATGCATGTGCTAACAACTATGTGGCTTAAGCTAGGGCTGAAGCTGACTCATCAATCTCTAGCTGGTCCAGGTGCCACCAGAGGGAGACAGAGTGCCACATCAAGCAAGCATGGGCTACACAGACTCTTTTCCAACATTGTGAAGTCTCTCTCTGAAGCCTTGATCTAGAGAAAAAGTGCCTGAGAGTACTTACAGATAAGTCCATTACTGAATGACCTGGGAGATTAAAGTGATTTCCTCTTGGTTTTTGAATGCTCTGATTTCTGATGTCATATTTGTGTCCATTTATTCTTTTTGCTCAGAGACAGTCCAGTCTGTCCAATGTATAAGGCCGAGAGGCATTGTTGGCACATGATGGCATATATCACATTGGTGGATGAGCCCCTGATGAAGTAGCTGTTTTTATTAGGTCCTATGATGGTGTCATTAGTTTTGATATGTGGGCAGAGTTGGCAGTGGGGTTTGTTGCATGGATATGTGCCTGCGTTACTGTTTCTGTTGTAAGGTCTGTAGTTGCTGGTGAGTATCCATTTAAGTTTAGGAGCTGTCTGTAAGCAAGGAGAGGTTTGTCTCCCATGGCTTGGGAGAGTGAGGGATCATCTTGTAGGATAGGCTGTAGATCCTTGATGATGTGTTGTAGAAGTTTGAGTTGTGGGCTGTAGGTGGTGACCATCTTCCAGTTGTCTGACAGAGTAGCTGATTTAAGCAATAGCTTAGTAGTTCTGCAATTTCATATTTGAGATCCTTCAGAACTCTTGGGTGAATACCATATGGTCCTGGTCACTTTTTACAGTTTAATTTATCAATTTGTTCCAAACCTTTCTCTGGGTGCAGCAATCATTTAAAAAGAAAACAAACACTACAATATAGTCTTCTAAGCCTACTGGACATGATCTATACATTCTTAGATAAAATCAAATACTTTTCACTTTACATCTTTCAAGGCTTACCATAGGATAAGACATTAAATTAGGAAAAACAAGATGGATTGTTCACATAGACATTTCTCTATCTGATTCACAAGGCAAACAAATGTACATTTCTAAGTTCAGGTGAAAGGTTTTATATAGACTATATATTTTTGTCCTCGCCGCTGTGGCTCTTAATTGGTACAGAAGAGAGAAAAGCACACTCTACATAGACAACAGAGTCTTGTGGCACTTTTAAAGACTAACAGATTTATTAATCGCATGAGCTTTCGTGGGAGAGCTCATGCGATTAATAAATCTGTTAGTCTTTAAAAGTGCCACAAGACTCTGTTGTCTTTCTACAATAGACTAACACGGCTACCCCTTTGGAATTTGACTACACTCTACATAGTAAAGGAGGAGCTATTTTTGCCTGATGGGTTCTACTTACCTAGACAAAGGCAGATGGAAGTCTCATCCATGAATAAATTATGAGCATCTGTAGGTTGAGAAACTAAAAATATTTGGAAAAATCTCTATCATATTAGAGCTTTCTTTTCCTTGGAACTGTGTATTATAGCTTTATTTAATGCTCTCTAGCAAGATATCCCATCTTTTGGGAAAGGCCATTTGACTTTCACTGTCTTTACCTATGGGAGGGAGCTGAGATTTGGAACACGCATTAGGATGATGCCACCAGATATATCAAAGGACACAGAAAGAGAGTTGTCAATAAAATAGGCCTTGAAAATATGTTGAAGTACTTTAGCCAATCTCTAAGTCTCAGAGATCAGGATGAGATCTAATGGGGAAGGAGGGTGAGGAGGATCAGATTAATCCCACATAGAATCATAGAATAACAGGGATGGAAGGGACCTCATGAGGTCATCTAGTCCAACCCCCTGCTAAAAAGCAGAACCACTCCCACTAAATCACCCCAGCCAGGGTTTTGTCTAACCAGGCCTTAAAAATCTCCAAAGATGGAGATTCTACCACCTCCCTAGGTAGCCCATTCCAATGCTTCACCACCCTCCTAGTGAGAGAGCTTTTCCTAATATCCAACCTCAACCTCCCCAGCTGTAATTTGAAACCATTGCTCCTTGTTCTGTCCTCTGTTACCCTCAAACAGCCTAGCTCCCTCCTCTTTGGAGCACCCCTTCAAGTAGTTGAAGGTTGCTATCAAATCTCCCCTCAGTCTTCTCTTCTGTAGACTAAATAAGCCTAGTTCCTTCAGTCTTTCCTGTTAAGTCATGTATCCCAACCCTCTAATCATCTGCCTGTTCTGGGATTCTTACACCTTCTGATGAAGTCTCTGGCAGTGGCCTCTGTTGGAGACAGATTTGTGGACAAGGTGGACCTTGGGTCTGAGCCAATATAATCCCTGTGTTCCTATGCAATAAGACAAGGAAAACAAAGATAAAACAAAGGAAACCAAATAATATTTTAGAGAGGAGGGGCAAAAAATTGCATTCATGAAAAGATGTAAGGGAGGTTATCCCTAGCGGAATCACGTTTATTGTGGAAACTTGTATAGCTAATGTGGTGAGGAGGGAGGGTTTAACCTCCAATGAGACATCTGGCACTGATCTCTGCCAGAGGCAGTTATTAGAACTGATGAACCCAAGGTGTGGCAAATCCTATGCTCTGCTATGTTCAGTAATGGTGGCTGGCTCCCTGTCTTAAAAAAGTATAACCTTTTCTATAAACATACAGCAAAAGTACATTTGAAATGTATCACTGCAAGAAAGAAAATGTCTTTTTTAAAAAATGTCCATCAATGTAGGCAGAAATGGGGGTGGGGGGAAGTGAGTTGCAGAATTAGCCTGACTGGTCAACGTAGGAGCAGTTCAAGGCTCCCCTGCAGCATTATAAATATGTGTAATAATAGTAATGTTTTTTCCAGTAGCATGTTAAAATGGCAACTATTTATACATTTGTCGATAACACAAAGTCTCTGAGAATATGTGAGTGGTTTTTATATAGTAAATGAAAGGCATTTCCCAATGGCCCTCTTTGTTTTCCACATTAATATGATTCAAATATCAACATTTTGGTAAAACACACAAATGGGATATCTTCAAGCCACAAAAATCCTTCAGAAGTATCCTCTTCTTTTGCTTTTTTAAAGCATATGCCCCCACAGTGCTGTACACAGTTAGGACATGCAGTTTTGTATCTGAATGGCACCAGGGTAATAATTTTAACGCAACACAGGACCTTCTAAAATACATCTTTCTGTATAAAATAGGCATCACTCCTGTGACCACTTATTGATGCTACCTCTTAGACAAGGCTAGGGTGGGCCTCTGGGAACCTCCATAAAAATGGCCCCAAAGAAAAAAAAATCGAAGTTTAAGACAAGACAAAAGATGGTACAGATTGATGGATGGGGAAGTTCAAGGACATTAGTTTCATGCTAGGCAGTCATCTCAGCACACCAGGGCTATGTCTACACTGGCAATTTAAGTTGACTTCAGGAGGCTTAAGTCGACTTAATTTAAGCCATGTCCACACTAGACTTTCATTAAGTCGACTTAATGAAAGCTAAAGTTGACTTTGTTACTTCCACTCATTAAGTCAACTTAACCCTTAAGTCAACTCCTTAAGTCGACTTAAGGACGGTGTGGACATGGAGTAAGTCGACTTAAGGGTGGTTAGGTCAACTTGAAGCTAAGTCAACTTAGTCCACTTTGTTAAGTCGACTTTAATAAGGTTGACTTTAAGTCGATGTAAAGTCGACCTTATTAAAGTCAACTTAACAAAGTCGACTTAACTTTTCTAGTGTCAACATAGCCCAGTAGCTTAATTGTTAAGTTACTAAGCTTGGCGTGGGCCCAGGAACCTTTTCTAGAATGGTAAACTACACGGCACAGCCATCTTTTTTGGATGATGCAGACACAACACATCTTGCTTCTTGGCTGGGGGTTAGACTAGATGATTCTTGCAATCCCTTCTCACTGTATTATTGTACAATTTTGTACTCCAAGGTAGGATGTGCTGGGATCTCCATGAGAGGGTTCTCAGAGGAATCTCCCCTAGATTTCCCTGAGATGGGTCCCTCAGAAAGGACCTTGGCTTTAACTAGTAGTTAGTTTATTAGTGCTGCTTTAGCTATGGACCTGGCAACCCCACATCAGCAGAGGCTTTTTCTGTTTTGGTTGCTTAGGTGGTTATTTTATTTGTAGTGTTTCCTAGACAGTGGTGTTACTAGGCTGGGCGGGACACTGAGATCAGAGTCCAGAGAGCAAATCAGCTCCTTTACTGAGAGAAGGGCCAGTGTACACAAAGAGGGAGACAGAAAAGTGAACAGGCAAGCTTAGGGTTGGTAGCCTCTGTATCTAATCAAGCTTGTCTAAGCTAAACTATGAGTACAAAAATGTGAAAAAAGAGGAGGATGATAAAGTAGTGGGAAGAAAATTGATACATGAAGTGGAAGGAGATGACAAGAACTTCAGGTTCACATCTCAGGAGGACACCACCACAAGGATGATGATATCATCTGGTCCCCTCTTCTCATCTGGGTGGCTGGGCTAATCAGAGTTTCAGGACCAGAAAAAAGAAGGTTGAGTGGGGGATGATGAACACCCAGGAGGTGATTCTCCTTTACCTTGCACCTGTACAGCAGTTCATGCCAGTGTAAAGTGACCATACAGTGCTACCAGATCAGAATGGTAGAATTTTACATTCACTTTGCATTCACTTTTTACAGGTGTAAATAACTGTACAAGGTGCAGATCTCCTGTGGTGACAGCCCTGGTCATGATACTGCTGAGCCTGATGATAATGCAGGCCAATGTGATGAGCTGTGGCATAACAGCATACTCCTCACTGTGCTGTGTAAACTGCCAAGTGCTCCAGAGAAAAGACGTTCCCAAAGGGATGGCAACCTTGTTCCAGTCAAAACAAGTTTCTATAATCCACATAAGGACACTTTCTCAGACCTAAGATTCAGAGCTGCTGCTATGTGACAATTCTGTAGCCTCATCAGGAGCCTTAACAACCCTAATCAGCAATTCCTCAGTTGACAGCATTTCTTTAATCTATTCTCTGCTCACCCACCCAAAACAATTTTGCATATTTTATAGGTTTTAATTATCTTCTTGCCACCTTTCACCTACTTAGAATCATAGAACTGTAGGGTTAGAACAGGGATTCCCAACCCCTGGCCTGTGATCCAAAAGTGGCCCGTGGGGCTTTTTAAAGTGCCCCACGCTCCCACTGGCTGGGAGCCAGCAGCCAGACTGCAGCCACCTGCCTCTTGCCCAGGGTCCTACCACTGATTTAGCTGTGCTTGGCAGTGTCTATGGCTGGGCCGTCCCATGCCCCCTGCCTTCTGGAGAGGCCTCGGCAGCCACTGCAAGGGAGGAGCCAACTCCTTCCCTGGGAACCATGCCACTCACTGGAGCCCCAGCCTGCAGCGGTTGGGGAGTACGGCGGATCAGGTGGCTGGAAGGGGGCATGGGGAGAGGGCGGACTCAGTGCCCAGGCTGGGACAGGGCTCAGGTGTGGGGGCTCTAAGGAGAGGACTTGGGAGTGTGTGGAGGGTTCCCATGGGAGCTCCATGCTGGGGCGCTCCGTGCTGTGGGGGGCTCTGCACAGCCTGCCTCCCACACGGTCTCAGTGTGCAGCTGGGAGCCAGACTGAGACTGCTTGCCTCCCCTCTGGGCTTGGGAATGCACATAGCCTTTTAAAAAAAAACCCAAACAAACAAACAAAAAAACACGTTAGAAGGTACAATGAGTCATCTAACGTATCCTGCTGCCAAGATGCAGGTTTAGACTATGTAAAATTTTAGGGTAGTTTAGATTCAGTACAAAAGGAGGAGTGAATTGGCCTTTCTCAAGATCAGACTTGGTTACCGAGTTCCAAACTGTTAATACCTATGCAATATATTGGAGGTTCAGTGCACAAAATGAAGACAGTAGGTTTAAATTGCTGTAACTAAGGATCTTAGCCAGACTGTTGAGTCTTTACTATTAGAAATGATTCATGACATGGAAGAAATCTGGCTTGATTCTCTGATCCCAGATTTCAGGGTCAGCAAAATGAAATCTGAGTCTATCTGATAAATAATCACTGAGAGGTGACAAACTTAAAATTCTGTGATGCAATTTTTTTCACATCACTGTTCAGATTAGAATCCCACTTCAAGAGCTCCCATGTAACATGGGCGGTGACACAGGTATTCTCCCTTGTACAAGACAGACTAGGTGGTTTAGCATGAACTTGAGTCATCTCAAATATAAGACAACAGAGTCTTGTCTTTCTACAATAGACTAACACGGCTACCCCTTTGGAATTTGACTCAAATATAAGGGCATTTTCTTTTATTAACAAGGAACAGAATTTGCAAGACTCATGCAAACATGGCTATGAAATAAAATCGAGATCCAAATTATGTGCTGATTTGCAAAGGCTGTAAATCAGCAAAGAACTTGTTTCCTGGTGCAATATAATGCCCAGCATGGATAAATAAAACTACAAAAGTAATATGTAGAAGAAGAAATGTTTGCTTATGAAATGTTAAAGGAAAAAGAATAAAGCAAAGAGAGAGTGGGAAAATGCTTTCTTTCTATGAAAAGTGTTTTACTTTAGGGGTCAAACATCTCAATTTTTCCCCCCTTAAAATTCAAAGAATCCTACTGTGTGCATCTGCAGATCCATTTCTTTTGCAAGATGGTAAGAACCTTCAATATAGAACTATTATAGAGAATACAAAACCAGTTCTGTATAATAATCATTTCAATGATTTTGAAATATGTTTTAAAAAATATTCTTTAGCAGCTCACTGTGAGACACCGATATGTAGCTGCCATTAGTGTCCTGATTGCTGTTTTTGTGAGATCTCACTTTTGATAGTCTACGAATACATAATACTTGGCTAAAATAAATGCCTGTGCCTCAGGCAGTCTTTACTGCCAGTGTCATTAGATGCCAAAATGTATTGTTCCTTGGATATTCTAACTAGGAAATAATGGAAGAAACTCATGTTTAAAGTAAATTACTCATAGTGCATAGGTAAGAGCTGAATTTTGCTTTTATTTATGATATAGGACAGGCAATCAATCACTTTTTAAATATATATGTATATAAAACATGAAATAGCTAAATAACCTCAGTCACTTTTCTCTCTTCACCGATGTGCTTATTTAAACAGTCCTCTGCCTTACATACACTATTTATTTTGTAAAAAGAATAATATTCATACCAAACCTCAGAGCAATTACACCTGTATCACCCCTCGGTGATCCTGCAAAGGGCACCAGTTCTCAATTTTCCAGTTCTTTGGCTGTTGCCATTCTTGGGGGGAGATCCTTGTCTCACTCCTTTCCCAGGGAGTTTCCAGGCTGCACAATTCCCTTCCTTCATGTTAGTATTCCCAGCACCGACAGGCTGCCCAAGCGCATATGCTTGATTTCTCTTCTAAGATTAAAAGAGTGATTGATTGATCTGGATCTTCGGTCACTCACACCAGTCAACAACAGCTGTGCTGCTCCTCTGGCCATGCTATCTTGGCCTGCCTTGTACAAACAGTTGTGACCAAAGATTTTTGTCCTAAAATATCTAAGGCTATGGGGATGAATGTAAAAGGAAAAGTGACAGAAAAACCTCAGAAGGGGTTTAAATCCTGACAGGCAGCAGTAAAGGATGCTAGCCAGCTACAAAGTAACAATAATAATTAGGAACATTTTTTGTCACTTAAAGAGGGTAGTTCGCAACAAGATGTAAGTGTAGAATAGGTCACTTCAACATATGTGATTGATCAGTAACCCCGCTCTCTCCCATATTCTTTGAGTACCTTACATACACATTTCCCTTAACACTACCTCCTATCAGAATTCTACCTTAAATAAACTTTATATTTCCTCACTATACTGCTCCTTAAAGTCCTCCACCCTTTTCTGGCATTTCTGAATATGCCCCCCAACCGCATTCTTCAACATCTTGGTACGTTCCCCCGCTTCCCCCTTCCTGACGTTCTGTCATGCTCTCACTCACCGCCCCCTTCTTTTGACGTTTTGTCACGTTCTCCCTCCTGGCCCCTCCCCTTGGCATATTTCTGCACGTCGCTCCCCCCTCCCTTCCTGAGGGTATAAGAGGAGCAGCCAACCACTGAGAAGCTTGTTTGGATATTGAGGTCCCCAGTAGGAGAGTGAAGCCCAGGTTGGAGATGGAAAACCTCAGGCTGAAGAGAGACCAGAAGCTTGTTGGGGAAGGAGACCAGAGCAGACCCTCAGAGCGGTGAAGTGTCAACAGCATCAAGGACACGGCAGAATAAAGATTGGACCCATAAACATTGGTAAGGCACTGGTGCACTAAAAGGTCTAAGCAACCTAGCCAACTCAGTCCTAGCAATGTGCTTAGAATTTGAAGCCATCCTTTGCCTATGACAGAGCAGAGAAGGATCCATGAGACGAAACAAGGTTTCATAAGGTTTTGTAAGTAAAAGAGCGCTTGAGGTCTGCCTGTCAAGAAAGCAGAATGAATGTTTGAATGAAAGGGGCTCATCTCCACCCATTCCACAAATGACTGATCATCATTTGTTGAATGATATAGGTTATTAAGGATTTTTAATAGTTTTAAGATATATAGTATAAGTTATTGATAAGTGTTGATGTTTATGTAATTTTTCAAATAATGTATCACAGCGGAGTACCAGCATTCTATTTAACTGTTATTTGATGCTTTATCCGCTGTAATATAAAGCTGATTGTCTGTAGTAAAAACATTCTCAGTATTTAAATTTTATTGTATTAATGTGAAAACAAATGTTAGCTTTGTTTTTGAAGAGTTTTCGGCTCTATGTCTGTCCTTGATTGACAAGCTGTAGTCATATTTTTCCAAGGGTGTTTAACCATTAGGCAAGCGGACCACATTGATTTTTACCTCCAGAATAGTGATTTTTGGTAAACTTAAAACCATTTAAAACAGTTGGGTAAACTGAGTCTCTGAGGTAACACAGTGAGGAGCTCAGGGAAACAACACACTTTCTATGAAAGTCTATTTTATTCTTAAGGAAAAAGCACTAACTAGGAAACATTAAAAAAAGTACATGCATGCTAATAAGCTTACTAGAATTAACTCCAACTCTAACATGGGCTCTGGCAGGAGAAGTCCTTAAACAACTCACCTACCATAACCCACTGGTCTCAAACCTACATGGTTCATGGGAGCAGCCTCACTGTAATCCTCTCCTTGGCAATCTGCTGATAATGGCTTGTCTGGGACCCATGAAGCCCAGCTCCAGTGCAAGGCTCCACCCCTCAGGTCTGAAGTCCCAGAGCAGCTAATTTTTCTGTCATCTGACTTTTGGTTTCTGACTCCCAGTTTGGGTCCTACCTCTGATCCTCTGGTATCCTGGCACAGCCTGACTCATGGTTTTTGTCTCTAGCTTCTATTTTGCTTCTGATCTCCTGGTATCCTGGCCCATCCAACTATTGACTCCTGTTTTTTGAAATAGGTCTGGTTGTCCATGACCCAGCTGTGACAGCTTGTTCAGACCACGATAATTCTGTGGAGCTGAGTCTGATTTGAGAAGGATGCACTGACACAGCTGCGAGAAGCCTTTGACTCCCCTGAATCGGGCACTGCAGACCCAAATTGGGCAGCTGATCTTGGACAACCATTGACTGCCAGAGGCAGGTCAGAACCAAGAATACTGTGCTGCCAACACAGTCCGCAGTTCCTTGCTCTGAATAAGGGTCTGTGCTTCCCTTGCCTGAACAGTTCAACAGGAACCATTGGCAGTTCTGGGGCTTCATGAACCAATGCCACCTTCTGCTACTGATGCATCCCCAGATCTATACCTCTGACGAGGCCAAGGTGGCCTGGGAAATCAGCCTGTTGACAGAAGACATTAGAGTGAGCCCCCCACTGCTTGACGTCCATGGCCAGTTGCTGTCAAACTGGAATGCATTTCTCCAATTTATATCAACCATCTTTGACCTGCACTCCATCCTGCTTCTGTGACTTGATTTCCTGACATCCCAACCCATCCTGACTCCTCTCATCTGATTTGTGGTTCCTGATCTACAGTTTGGCTTTTACTTTTGCCCTACTGATATCCTGACATGGCCTGACTCTGGTTCCCAACTCATGGTTCTGATCTCCCAGTATCTTGACCCACAGACTTTGGACTCCTGTTACGTGACTGTGGAGAATGCCTCAGATTGCTAGGACTGGCCATTCAAGACCCAGCTGTCACACCACTCAGTGTTCCCATGTGGTTAAGAGTTCATTATGACTTCAGCACAGAACAAGCTTGCTCTTAACATGTTTAGTCCCCACTTTATACAATGTAGTGGTTTTTGATCTGGAGCTTCAAGAAGCAGGTAATTAATAGACAATGAGTTTTCCACCCCTGTTTGTAACTTTGAAAAGATGGATTCAAAATGAGTCATTCACATTTCCTTTGACCACTGCTGCTACTTGGGAAATCCACTTCATAGCTATTGTTCTAAAAAGTCCTTTGAAGTTCCTGATACCTTCCAGAGACTGCATTAGTTAGTCCCCCAGAGCAGGTACATACATGCAATTCCATAATAACTCGTATGCAATTGCATTTCTTATACAAGGGACCCCAAACATATAAAAATCAATTCAATAAGGTTTAACTTAATTCAGTTGAGTTCATTCAAGAGATTGTCAGGCTGTCACAGTTCACTTCTTGGGCTCATAGGAAGTGTGTCACACTGACAGAGGCAAAATTTGTGTAGGATATACACAATTTGTGTAGGATGCACACTAGAAATAACTGACAAAATCACTGTCTAAAGAAACTTGTACTGTATAATTGCAACATCAGCTCACAAGTTAACATATGTAGGGATTCAAAACCCCTACATCAGTGCATACAGGTTTATTTTCTGTTTCTCTTGAACTAAGGACATCAGAGAAAATACTCTTGATTAACCAAGAAAGGCCATTGTGTGTCAGCTGATATTTTATACATACCTTTATTTCATTTAAAAATACAAGCTATGTATATCTTGAGAGGGGCTAAAGACTGGTTATGTCTGGGGACTTCATTGCAGATCAGCCCATGGAGGTGAATATTTGTAGGAGACATCTGTACCAAAAATATAAATATTGTCATCTTAGAGACAGAAAATTTGACACAGCCTAACACCTCCAGACAGAAACAAACAAAGCCAGAGTCCAGATGTCTTTATCTTTAAAGCTGAGAAAGGTGTAGGCAAGATCAAAATGGCAGTTGAAACTATAGGTTTTGAAAGAAAAAATTGATCTCCAGAGCTAGATGGGGTATGTTAGACCAGTGGTTCACAGCCAGGGATGTGCATACCGCTGGGGGTGCGCAGAAGTCTTCCAGGGGGATACATCAACTCATTCAGATATTTGCCTAGGTTTACAAAAGGCTACCTAAAAAGCACTTGCAAAGTCACCATGAACTAAAATTTGATATAGGCAATGACTTGTTTATACTGCTCTACATACTATCCATGGAAATGTAAGTACAAGATTTATATTCCAATTGATTTATTTTATAATTATCTGGTAAAAATGAGAAAGTAAGCCATTTTTTCAGTATCAATATGCTATGGCACTTTTGTATTTTTATGTCTGATTTTGTAAGCAAGTAGATTTTAAGTGAGGTGAAACTTGGGGGTACGCAAGACCAATCAGATTCCTTAAAGACGTACAGCAGTCTGGCAAGATGCATTAGACTACAAAGGGAACAATAACCATTTTATAAAGCAGCCGTTTGCAAACTTTTTTTACTGGTTCCTCCCTTGGAAAATATTTCCACTTGCGACACCCCCACCCCAAATCATGCCACTCTTATTTCTATGCTGGTTCTGGTGGTGGCAATGGCTTCACAGCTGGGTGCCTGGCTAGAGCAATTGCCGTGCAGTGAGGCTGCTCAGCTCTCAAGGCAGCGCAGAAGTAAGGATAACACTACTGTGATCTCCTTACAATAGCCTTTCTGGCTGGGACCCGCAGTTTAAGAAACACTTGTATAAAGAACAGAGGCTCTGATCTGTCTACCTCACCCGCTACCTGCTGGGATACTTGATCAAACAATACTGTTTATGTCTAAGGCTGACTCTGAGATGGTAGTTGACCAGGGTTGTGAGGGTGGGAAAAGAAGACATTTTCAGAAATAAGGTATTGCTTTTAAGTTGCTGCAATAAAAAACTAGTCATGATATGTAGTGCCAGCCGTTTTTTTTTTAAGCTGATTCTTTCTCTGTCATTAATTACTGTTAATGAGCTGTCTTGAGACTTAGCCAAATCTTCAACTTGTGCCAGTAACTGTCCCTCCCATGAAATTACACTGATTTTCACCAGTCAAGGAACCAGCCCTGTGCTGGTTGTTACGAGAGTTTATGCAGACAAGATGAAGTTCTTAACAAACAGTACCAAGGGCTAGTGAAAGGGCGATTTTGGATCCTTGACCACTCAGGATCATTGAGGTAATGGGCATGGGTTAAGGGGCCCTTTCCCAGAAATGATGTCACTTTCAAGATGGTAGCCAAGTTTAAAGGAGTGAAAGTGATAGAAGTCACATCCTACCTGTCTGGAGGCTGGATAAAGATCCTTCCAGCCTTTCCTTCATTCTTTTAGCACTTATGAAAGGTGACAGAAAGGCAGCTGAAGTCTCCTGCTTTTGCACAGCACGTATAAATCACAGACTGCAGCAATGCAGACTCACACAGTGCCTCATCCCTGAACTGGAGGGATCACAGGTGGCATCAGAAAGCAGTTCTGACCGTAAGACCAGTCAGTTTTTTGGCCCCTGTAACGTGAAGCCAGTTAATGCCAAACGCTGTGATATCTTTTGTATGTGTGTGTATGCAGAGTTGCGTGCATGATGCTAGTAGGCCTCAAACCACCATCTCATCTCATGGGCCATGAAACAATCTAACTTCTCTGATCAGGACACTTTGGTGCTGCCAGAGCAGTAACCAGAAGATCAGTGTATTGCTTTAGCAATTTTACATCTGATTTAAATCAGTACAGATATAAATGGCTTTGTGTGTGTTTAATTTTTCCTTTTTGCGAACCCTGAAGAGACTTTATAAACCATGTGAAAGACTTAGGAAATGACTAACAGTGATTTAACTTCTCGTTGCACTAAGCAGCAGACTGTTTAATATGAAATCTTCCTGTGAACTCCAGAGGACTTCAAATTAGCAATCTGTAGAAAGCAGTGAGTGAAATGATGGATACCAGTGATATATGTCCCATGTAGATACAAGTTCAGCATACACATGTTCACACTAATCTTATTAAAATACTGTGCATTGATAAAACTGTGAAACAATAAATGTTCAAATCTGTTGTGATTAAACTGGGTGAATCAAAGTACCAGATGCTATTTTTGGTCATGTACTGCCCTGAGATTTTGTTATTGTTACTGACATGCACAACAGCTACAAGGATAATTTTTATGTTCATTATATTTACTGTGTTGCTGAGAGAATTAGAAGCCTCTGAAGTACATCTTAAAAGGTTTTATTGCCCTATAAAAGACTCTCTGTCATTTTAAACTCCATTAGCAGAGCTCTTTAGGTTAGTAATGAGGTTCTTCGGAAGAGGCCAAGACAATAGAGTGTAAAGGTCTTATCCCAGCTCCTTGCAGATAGTAGTACATGCCATGTAGTGACCCAAGAGACCACAATTTATGTAAAGGCTCATTGAATTTATGGCTTTGGAACTTCAGTATGGATTTGGCTGGGATTCTGTTTGTTTCTTTGTTTAGATCAGTATAATACATCTACCCTATAGTCTGGGGTGACAGGCAATATGTAATAATGCTGAAAAAATATTTGCCTAAACTCCTGGTAATTCTACCTTATTTCTCTTGAAATTGTTGCTACGTCTCAGTTGTAAAACTTTATTTTTATTGTGCACTGAATAGTGGGAAGCTCAGCAAACTATGAAATACTTCATGATAGGCCACCCAGCACAGTGACAAATACAAAATGTTATTACTAACTTTCATGAAAGGCAACATATATTGGCTTGAACCTAAGAGGTGCTAAGCACGGGTGTCTCCCATAGAAGTCAACAAGAGTACAGGTGTTCACTGTCATATATGTGGTTAGTATGTACAAATACTGTCTTATTCTAGAGACTGGTGTCACTAACTATGACAGGCTAACACACTCAGTGAAAGTTTTCCTTTAGCTAATATGAGAGGCCTGTGGTCTCAAGTGTTGAAGTTCTACAGTTTGATTCCCCCCACACCAACACCCCCCGGGTTGGGTTCTCTTTTTTCGGGGGGGGGGGCGAGGGGTGTCAAATATTCAAAAAGCCACTAGTTTTCATTTTATTTGGAATTTTTCATGTGTTTTTTCTCATGTAAAATTGTTTGGAATTTTTGCAATATTGCCTCCTTTTCTTTTTAAAAACCCTCTCCCAGCCTTTTGTAGTGGCGAATGGTTGGGGATAATCATTTGGGGGGGGGGGGGTAGGGGAGGGAGGTTGTGGAGAAATAGAGAGCAGGAAAAATTTTTTCCCAAAACTTTTAATAGAAAAATTTCAAAACATTTTACTTTTTTTCCAAAAATTAATTCAAAACATGGTTGGAAAACAAACATTTTCAATGACGAACACATTTTTCATTAATGTTTTTTTAACTAGGCCTAAGTAGTGATGTCCTATATGTATGTGTCGATGGATTGTTAGATCCCAGAACCTCCTTAGGATCAGGCGTTATACTATTAAATGGTCTATAAAAAACCCTTTTATTTATTAATATGTAGAGCAGACTTATAAACAACTCTCTCTCCACTTGCTTGAAGTATGCCACCATTTCTGCTAGGTGTTAATTATATAACCAGAAGTCAAATACTACAGGAGAAGCCCAAGAAAGAAAACAGAACGTGACTGGTCATCACCTACGACACCAAAGTCGGACCTCTACAGCACATCATGGGTGACTGGCTGGTGAGACTTGCCCACATGCTCAGGGTTTACCTGATCGCCATATTTGGAGTTGGGAAGGAATTTTCCTCTGGGGCAGATTGGCTAGGGCTCTGGCGTTTTTTTGCTTTCCTCTGTAACATGGAGAATGGCTCATTGCTGGTGGATTCTCTGCACCTTGAAGTCTTTAAATCGTGATTTGAGGACTTTAATAACTCAGTCATTGGTTAGAGGCTTATTACAGGAGTGGGTGGGTGAAGTTTTGTGGCCTGCATTTTGCAGGAGGTCAGACGAGATGATCATACTGGTCCCTTCTGACCTTAGAGTCTATGAGTCTATCATCAAGGATCTTCAGTGTATTCTACAAGATGATCCCTTACACTCTCAAGCCTTGGAAGACAGACATCTCCTTGTTTACAGACAGCCCCTAACCTTAAACAGCAACTACAGACCAAACAGAAACATTAAATCAGGTACATATCTCTGCAACAAACCACATTGCCAACTTTGCCCACATATCTACACAAAAGACACCATCACAGCACCTAATCAAGGGCTCATTCACCTACTCATCCACCAATGTGATTTACGCCATCATGTGCCAGAAATGCCCCTCTGCCTTATATATATAGACACACACACACACACACACACACACACACACACACACACAGGACAGTCTCTGCACAAAAGAATAAATGGACACAATTCTAACATCAGAAATCACAACATTCAAAAACCAATAGGGGAACACTTCAATCTCTCTTCTCACTCCATTGATGACTTATTAGTGGTGCTCAAAAAAATGAATAACAAATTGAAGCTTCAAAGAGAAACTGCAGAACTGGTATTCATATGTAGATTCGACTCCATTACCTCAGGGTTAAGCAGAGACTGTGAATTTTTTTTCTCATTACGACAAGTGATTTGACCTCACCTTCTATGCTGTTTGTTCCCCAGTGTTTGAATCTTAACACCTGCTTTGATTTGCAGTTACAGCCTGACCTGATCCTATGTTTTTCACTTCTCTGCATTTATCTTCCTCCCATTCTGTAAGTGTCCCATCTTCAAAGCACCTGACGAAGTGGGATTTTCTCCCACAGAAGCTCATACGATAAATAAATGTGCTAGTCTTTAAAAGTACCACAGGACTCCTTGTTTGTTTTGCTGAACTAGACTAATATGGCTACATCTTTGGAACTTCTCATAATGTAAATGTGGATCAAAACACAATCAGTGAGAACTTACCTCAATAGCCATATTTCCAGCCTCTTCCAAGCAATCAATTTGCATCCAATATGGGGCTAATCCTTCCCCCCCCCCCCCGCCCCCAAAAAAGGGGGGGAAAATAGCTTGACAGTTAAGTGCTGTCTCAGGCCTGTATTTTTAATGTACTCTTTTGGTACTCCATGCAATGTGCAACACATTTTTTTTTTTTTATTCTCTCTCCAGAGCTGCTCAGCAAGAATTAGGAAAGTGAAAAAGATGCATGCAAAATCTCTGTTTTAGAAGTTATAAAATGAACCATAGACTTACTTTTATGTCTTCCTATATGTTAAACTGTATATTTCAAAATATATCACTCAGAACCTTTCGCCAATGACAGTCACCACCGGGGGGGGGGGGGGGGGAGGAATGAAAACCCACCCAATTTAATCAAAAGGGGATTATTTTGTCATGGCTAAGAGTAATAGAATGACTTACAGCCACTGTTTTCTTTGCTGTGGGCATCATTGAATATGAACTGAGTATGCTTCAGCAGTTAATGACTGTGTAGGAACTGAAACTTTCCTTAAAGGTACTTTAGATCTGTCTTCTGACCAAATCTATTTTAGTAAGTGCCTACCTTGCTGGGGATTTTTCAGTGTTTTTCATAAAAATGCATCGCTTAAGATGAAGAAGCATAAAGATATATGTTTATCAATCTGTCTATCCTTTTACAGAGAGATTAGAGAGAGATGGAAGGGAGAAAGAGGGGGACTGCAATGGCTAACTATATTACAGAATATATTTTGAAAGGAGTAATAACTCAACTGTACAGAGCCCAAGTGAGGCCTTGTACACACTACAAAGTTATTGCGCGATAAAGCCCTTTAATGCGCAATAACAAACAGAGCGTACACACACAACTTACAGTTATTCCGCGTTAAGTCCCTTCTTTTTGCGCAAAATGTAAACCACCTAAACGAGCGTGGTTGCTGCTAACGCGGAATAGTTGTTGCGCGATGGCCAGTGTGTGTACGCTTATCGCGCAATGTGAATATAACGGAAATGGCCCACAATTCAAATTCCATCCCTTCTGCACTTCCGCCTGTACTCTATCGTCGTGACGTCATTTTTCCCGACCTCCTCTTCTGTCCCGCGAATTTTTGAATTCACCACTCTCCCTTCTGCCTCGCTGTTCGGTGCTGCTGCCTCTGTGTGCTTCGCTCGCAATGTCGTCGCGCCGCAGCAAACGAGCTCCAGCCTGGACAGCAGCAGAGGTGATGGACTTGATCGGCATCTGGGGAGAGTCCGCCGTGCAGTCACAGTTACGTGGCAGCCGGAGGAATTTTGACATTTTCGGTCAAATATCCAAAGCCATGACCGAAAAGGGGTACGAGCGAGACACCCTGCAGTGCCGGGCAAAGGTGAAGGAGCTGCGGATAACATTTCACAGAGCCAGAGAGGCTAACCGGCGCTCTGGCTCCGCGCCAGCAACGTGCAAGTACTATAAGGAGCTGGAGGCGATCCTGGGCGGCGATCCAACAACCACCCCGAACTGCACGGTAGACACCTCGGAGACTGCACCCCAAACAGAGAAGGAAGCAGAAGGCGACGAGGCAATTGTGGACGAGGAATCAGAAGAAGAAGACTACGAGGACGGAGAGAACGGAGCCACTGACCCGGGGAGCCAGGAGTTATTTTCCACCCAGCCAGAAACAAGCTCCACTGATTCCTTCTCCACGCCTACCCAGGAATCATCAGAAGGCAGCTCTGGTAAGTCCCGTTCGCAATGTCCTCTATTCTAGGTGCTACAGCTCAGCGTAGACATGGTTTTTTTGCAAGGGGTTTTTGTTTTCGGTGTCCTCAGTTCTGTTCCTTACAGAACTGTAAAGGTGTTACTAGCATTACTTAAAAAGGTCATCGATGTATGCCTCGATTTCCAAGTAGTCGTTCCCTTTCAACTCACTGAACGCGTCATCCAAATATTTCCAGAGTCTTCTCTTGAGATTACATGGTAGAGCATTCCTTTGCACTCCACCATTCAGGGACACTCTTCCTTTCAGACTCGCAAGCACTCCTGCGGGCAACATTGCTGCGCACAGTCCTGCAGCGTAAGGTCCCGGCTTGAAGTCGGCAACATGAAGGAGATGCATTCTCGCTTGCAGAGGCACTCTAAGCAGTGTGAGATCTGCCTCTATTTCAGCCATCTCGGGCACGGGATCAGAACTTGGTGTGGCAATAGTCAACTCTCCGTTGTACTAGCTCTGCAACCCGTACCAAGCTTTGGGAAATCTGTTACCGCCCCCCCATAGGTCCCCTCTTGTGTATTGAAGGAATGTGTGGGGAGAACAACATCATTTGCTCCTGACCGTGGCGAGAACAATAGCGGCATTCTACATTTTTCATATCTGAACAGGAATGACCTTCGGTGGACAGTCTACAGCTGC
Source organism: Pelusios castaneus (assembly GCA_007922175.1). Lineage (NCBI taxonomy): Eukaryota > Metazoa > Chordata > Testudines > Pelomedusidae > Pelusios > Pelusios castaneus. The sequence goes on from ML685867.1 coordinate 1,699,315, forward strand.
AGCTGAGCGTCTGAGGAGGATAAGGCGGAGGCCTCGCAGGAGCAAGGAAGACGTCTTCCAGGAGCTCATGCAGTTCCATGAGGCTTCTGCGAGGGAGACAAGGCAATGGAGGAGGCAGTGCAGGCAGGACAGGAGACAGAGCAGTGCGAGGAGAGAGCAGCAGAAGGATGCCCTGATAGGCATCATGCAGGAGCAGACCAACCTCCTCAAGACCATGGTCGGTCTGCTACAGGCTCGCACCCCCCATCATCAGCCTCATATGCCTTTCAGTGCATCCACGCCACATTCCCCCCCCAGACAGTTTTTAGACCACCATGGACATCCATGGTGTAACCCTAACAGAACCCCTCCCCCAACATATGTAGTTGAGTCCCGCACCTACACCCACCTTTAGTCCCTACTCCCCTCAAACCCGAGTTTTGATCAATGTTAATTAAATAAAGTTGAATCCTTGTTAAACTTAATCAGACTTTCTTTATTTGTTTCATTAATTTAACATTAACGGTTTTTGATTCAATGAATGTTTACAGGGGAAAAACACAAAATTTCTAAAGCTTAATTTTTAACAGTTGAAACATATAGGAAATGGTTAGTAACTATATTCAAAGGTACAATTTTAACCAACAGTACTAAAATGGGTTTTTAACGCATCCCTTATGCGAACTGCCCTTAGCTGCGCCCCCCGGATACCCCTCGTGTCTGGTTGCTGGTAGGCATTTTCCAGACGTTGTGCCTCAGTGGTCCAAGAGTTCCTGAATCTCTCCCCCCGGCTTTCACATATATTGTGAAGAACACAGCAAGCCGAAATAACTAATGGGATCCTGTCCTCGTGGAGATCTAGCCTGCCATACAGCGCTCTCCAGCGCGCTTTTAAACGGCCAAAGGCACACTCCACAACCATTCTGCATCTACTTAACCGGTAATTGAAACGCTCCTTGTCAGGATCCAACTTCCCGGTGTACGGCTTCATGAGCCATGGCATCAGTGGGTAGGCGGGGTCCCCAAGTATCACCACTGGCATCTCTACACCGCCCACAATTATTTTCTCGTCTGGAAAAAATGTGCCAGCATGTAGCCTTCTGAATAGTCCAGAGTTTCTAAAGATGCGTGCATCGTGCACCTTTCCAGACCAGCCAGCATTAATGTCCATAAAGCGACCACGGTGGTCCACCAGTGCCTGTAGAACCATCGAAAAGTATCCTTTCCTGTTGATGTATTCAGAGGCAAGGTGGTCGGGAGCGAGAATAGGGATGTGAGTCCCATCTATTGCACCCCCACAGTTCGGGAAGCCCAACTCATTAAATCCTGCGATGATCTCCCTCACGTTTCCCGGGGTCACCATCCTCCCGAGCAGAAGACGGTTGATGGCTCTGCATACTTGTGACAGTGCCACTCCAACGGTCGAGCGTCCAACCCCAAACTGGTTTGCGACCGAGCGGTAGCAGTCTGGAGTCGCCAGTTTCCAAAGTGCGATAGCCACACGCTTCTCCACGGTCATGGCGGGTCTCATCCTCGTGTTCTTGCATCGAAGGGCAGGGGCAAGCTCCTGGCATAGCTCCATAAATGTGGCTTTCCGCATTCTAAAGTTCTGTTGCCACTGATCATCATCCCACAGCTGAAGGACGATTCGTTCCCACCAGTCTGTGCTCGTCTGCCGGGACCAAACACGGCGGTTCAGGCTGTGTTGCTGGTCCGCGAAACTGATCAGAATGTCCGTTTTGTTTTCAATGCTGTCATCATCCGAGACCGAGTCATCCGTGTCATGCTCCGAATCATAGCCAAAGGCAAACCGCAACAGAATCTGGGCTGTGTTCACAATGCTGAAGGCAGCATTCAAGATCACAGCTGAATCCATGTCGATTCTGAAAAGGCAGTGCCGAGAAGAAGGTTGCTTCAATTTGAAATTCGCGCTCGTTGCTATTGGCAACCGCTGGGTAGCGTCAGTAGCGGAATGCACCACGGGAGATGATACTGGGGACTCTGGGATACGTACCCACAATCCCCTTCGCTTTCCTGGAGGACTGCGCTCAGAAGGGGGGGGGCTTTGTTCCGTTAGAGCAAGCATAGTGTGTACGCGATCTCGCGCAACAACAGCCACGGGAGAATTAATGCGGAAGAGGATTATTGCGCGTTAAAAATGGTAGTGTGTACATAGCCTGAGTTATCATGTTTAGTCTTCTGAGTAAAGAAGAAAAATTAGAACATGCAGCCCCCAAAATTATACATTTTTCTCTCCCATCTTTTTTGTTCCTTTATAAAAGTTTTCCAGTTCTCTTCCCTTAATCTTTTTTGTGAAAAAATGGGAATTATTAAAGAAAACAAGGTGACTTTGCTGGCTGATGCCAGTGTACTCTGTCTAGAAGACCTCAGTGAAATCCTGTAGAATTATCAATACATTTGTAGTGTCTCCTGTCTACTAGCCCAGCATGAGGGTATTCAAGAAAGGGAAAGTCTACTGGGTGACTGTTTACACAGCTTTGGGAAACTGGCCTGAGGGTCCTCTGTGTGCTCTGCATTGTGTGTCCGTGTGTATTTGCTCAGAGCAGACCCACCAGGGATTGTCTACACTGGGAGTAGGGTTGTATTTCGATCTTAGGCTGTTTGAATTACAGAAGGTGAAGGTGAGTGATCACAGCAAACTCTTTCTTGGAGTCTTGTGTCCTTGCTGCTCACATTACTTCCTGAAATGCAATGCACTGTGGGTAGTAGGTACAGGGCTTGTGGGGAGGCAGTCGTCCTCTGCTCACTCTCCTTTCTTTCTTCTCTAAAGAAAAAAAAGCAGGAAAAGCTTTTTGTGCTGTTTCTCTGCTGCAGACACAACAAAGAGGAATAAATTGAAAACTTTTTGGGGCTGCAGACAGGGGAGGAGCTATGTTGCCATGGTAAAAGAGACAGGAAAAACCAGAAAAGCTGGTCTCTGGCTGCATGTACCTAAATTCGAATTGTAGATTTTGGCCTCAGTGCTACACCACTTTCAGTGGTGGTGTTAGCAGGTTGAATTACAGCTCCATTTTTAAAAATGTACTGCTTTTATAGTGGAGACACAGGCTGCAGAAGGTCGAGATAAGCAGTATTATGTCAAACTTCACTGTCAGTGTAGACCAGAGCTCAGAGAATCACCAGGAACAAAGTTTTATTCTGCAAGGAAACATATAGTTGGATTACAGTCCAGCGGCCTCCTCCCTGCTTACCTGCCACATGCTACCAGCTTCAGTTAGTGCAGAAAGTTCCTGCTGGGAGAGCAAAGGGTACTTTGTGTAATGCAAGTCCCCTTGTAATCCTAACATCCACAGTAACTGAACCCAAAACAAACAAGCCCACATTGTCCTTTTGCTTCATTTCAACTCCTCTCAGGGCACTCTTTAACCCTTGTTGGTCCTACCTGCAAGAAAACACCTAAAAGGATTACAGTCCATCTGACTCCTCCCTGCTTGTCTGCCACATGCTCCCAGTTTCAGAGAGTGCAGAAACTGTCTGCTGGGGAGGATAGGAGTCAGGAAATTCCAAGCTACAACATGCTGCAGCTTGTAGTTCACAACTTGTAGTTCCCACTGCTGCTGTTGAAGCACACTGGTCCTTGGGTATATGTTTGTGTTGACACTAAATATAAATATTTATGGATTCCACATAGAGGTATCCCCAATACTGCCATTCTCTATACAGGACATCACTGTCATTTTCAGATACCACACTGTAGCAACTTTTGGCAAGTGTTGCTTTTTCATGGCAACCGCTGTTTATTTTGCTATCACTTTTCTTGCATTGTAAATGCCTCCAATAATAAGGCCTGGTTCCAGAACCCTATAAGCAATCCTGAAGTCAATGGGGACTATTTGCAACAGGAAGCATTTACTCACATAGTTAAGGACTGCAGGACCGGGTACAAACTGAATACTTGGAAGATGATGGATACCTGGCTATTGAGGAAAGTTCTCCCTGACTGAGTTTTGATCCACATTTACATTATGGTTTAGAATCAGGCTTGAACCTAGAACTAGGTTCAGTTTCAGATTCAACAGAACTTCTTAAAGTTCTTGAGCTTCAGCTTATGGATGGTGGAAATATACTTCAATAAACTCTCAGGCCTAAGTGCCACCGATTGTGAAAACTTCTCTATCTATTCCATGAGAAAGAGCAACTAAATGCTAGACAGCCTCAGGAATGAAAACCACCCTCTCCAGAGCAGAGTAGCTGTAGGACCATCTCACCCTACCCTGCAATGAATGTTTTGGCAGACAAGTTTGTCTGTGTCTGGAATACACTAGGGCAGGGATGTCAAACTCATTTGCTATGGTGGACCAGATTTGACTTAAAAGTACTTCAAGTACCATAAATTGAAATACTAGGGTATGTATAGTGGCATCACGGAGCACTGTGTATGCAAAACTGCACTCTCTGAGACCACTCTTTCTCTCTCTCTCTCTCTCTCTCTCTCTCTCTCTCTCTCTGTTAGAGAGAGAGAGTGGTCTCACGGAGCACAGTCTCGCAGTGCTCCATGATGTAGAGAGACCTGACACACTAGCGGCATCACGGAGTGCTGGGATCTGAGACCACGCACTCTTTCTCTGTTAGGAAGAGAGTGTGGGCCCATGGAGCACAGTCACGGGCTAACTGGAAGAGGTTCGTGGTCCTCATCTGGCCCGCATGTTTGACACCCCTGCACTAAGGCCTTATCTACACTGAAAAAACTGTGTAGATTCTCATGGATTGACGTGGCAGGATTGATTGAGTGGGCAGTGTAGACCTGCTCAGTCAATCCCGGAAGTACTCTCTGGTCGACTCTAACTCCATCCCTCCAAGTGGAATAAGGCTTCGTTGACCAGAGGGCACTTCAAGTCGATGCAGCTGACTGAAGACGGTGCGGTAAGTAGGAGTAACTAAGTCGGTAGGAGATGCACATTCTGTGGCATGCAGATTGTGTATCTCCTGCCAACTTAGCCCTATAGTGTAGACCTGGCCTAGAAAAGGGATGTTGTAGCTCTCAGAATCAGCTGACAGGAGATAGAATGTCTAGTCTTGTCTTTCTGATGGCTGGTCACTCTTGGGGTGGGAGACCAGATGGAATAAACTTTTCAGCACCCACCATGAAGCCACATACTTGGAACATGGTTAGTTGCTCCTGGATGCAGATATGAAAAAGAACAGATCAGCACTATACCCCAAAGTTTGCTAGGTCCTTGACACAAAGAGATGAGCACTTATGACCAGGAAGAGGAGAGGAGTGGCTTTTTTTCCCCCCTGCAACCCTCATATGCTTCTGAGTTGCAGCACTCTGCAAATAAAATGCTTGATTCACCACCAAGCCTCTTCAGTTGTATAGCAGTGTAACTCCATTAAGTTCAAATGATCTGCACTGATGTTAAAGCTGAAATGATGGTGGCAGTGAGCTATGCCAAAAAATTATCATTGCCACCATACTGAGAGCAGGGAACCATGTTCAATTACAAATTCATGCTGAGTTGGGCAATTCTGTTTCTATTTAATTTAGCTCTATGGTTATAAATTCTTTTGTTCTGTGGATTGATCGGGAAAGACCAAAAAACATAATTAAAATTGGGATGTTTCCATGAAGTACTTCCTGCCCCCCCTCTCTCACTGAGCAGGTGCTGGTCAGTATTTCACTTTGCCTGTGGGACTGTGATGGCCCAACCAACCACAAACAGAATTATTTGCACACTTTAATGTTATTAGACCGGTTAGCATGTGAGATCTTTGCAGCCAGGCTCATGGAGATTGACCTGCCACCTAGCTTTCTAATCTCTTTCTTAAGTTGCTTTACTTCACTTTATTATCCTGATCTCTTCCTGCCCTCCTTCCCCCATTTACATTACAAAATGAAGGTTTATTATTATGGTGTGGAGAGGGAATCTATAAAATGTCATGCAAATAATGTCTATGTTACTGCAGGCACGTTCTTGCCCCTACAATTTTTTTGCTTTTTTTGTGAAATGTTTAGACAGTTAAAATTGTAGTTGTCAAACAAGGAAAAGAGCAATAAACTGCTTGTGTTCTGAAGCTCCCAAGAGAAGCAGGAGTGGATTGTGACCATTTACGACATTTTTTGTGGAAGAACATGAAATAAATAGCAGAGTCAAAGCAAGAGAGAGAACCTGGGCTCCGGTAAAGCTGGCTTATACCACTGGAGCAGCACAAACCAGCCTTAAAGTTGCCCTTACATTGCACCTGGGTTTTCTTCTGACAGGGGAGAATCTTCTACTGGTATAACTTCTACATCACAGGCTTCTGTGCTCCTTGTGATGGGTATTCGCTCCACACCAGCTGGCAGGGGGAGGAGGGGAAGGTGAGAAAGAGTTAAGGTGTCCCAAAAGGCCAATTAACCTTCCCAGTTGCACCTGACAGGAGGCCCAGGGATTTAGAAAGACTAATTGCTAAAGGAAATTCTAGATGGAATTCAGCTGGGAGAGGAGTTGGGCTAGGTTTATAAAGGGAGGAAACTTGTAATGGGAAAGGGCTTGGGTGAGAGAGAAAAGGCCACAGTCACTTTCTAATCTTTTCCTTAAATTGCTTTACTTCCCTTTGCTGGGGGAAAGGGTGCTGGAGGAAGCCCAGCCCTGAAGAAGAGTCAAGCACACAGGAGTTGTAGAGAAAGAGAACCCGAGAAGGCAGGATAAGAGGACGCTCAGGGAAAGAGCAAGGAGGGGACTGTGTAAACTTTAGCTTTTGGTTCTAGGGTCACTGGACCAGAATCCCTAGGTACTGGGCGCCCTTAGTCTCCCTACCACCCATGAGGGAAATGGCACAGGATTATTAGAGGTGCCTCCCAGGCATCTGCGGTGGTGAAACTTTCCCACTCTGAAAGGGAAGGACTATATAGTGACCTGACTGGAGAATTAAGTTATGAAGAGGGAGTGCCCTGAGTGTGTGTGAGAGAGAGAGAGAGAAAAAAAATGGGCTGAACAGGCAATAAAGGGGGTTCTAGAGCAGGTGCAAGCTGATGTTGCAATGTAGCTAGAAGGAGGTGCCTCAGCAATGCATGTACCTGTTACTTCCTATCATAAAGGGCATGCCAGCTTCAAAGGGGCCTTGTTGGGGGTTTAGCAGTGTATGCTGCCCCCTGCTTAGCCTCACCTTGTGTAATGACCCTTAGGCATCCATCAGAAATTAGTGTAACTTAGAGCAGCCCTGAGGTTACTCTAACATTGGGCAGAAGGTGACCTCATCTCCAGCTGCCTGAGAATACAAAATTAGCTCGCTACCTTCTCTGGAAGCTGTTGGAAGCTGCTGCTTCTTGTCTTCTCTTTCCACTCCTCATGATACAAACCTTACACAGCAGCAGAAAAGTGCCAAATGCCAAACCTTCTAAACACATGGGGTAGGAAGGAAAAATAGCACGTGACTTCAGTCCTGTGTTAAAACTCCACCAGCCCCCCTCCCCCTCAGCTTGAAAGTATACAGTCATGAAGAGCTGACATTGATGCGCTAGGATGCACTGGAGGAAATGCCATTTCCACTTTGAAAATATGGTTGCTGATGCAGAAAATGTTTACAGGAAGCATTGTTTTTGTAGAAGCTCTGATTACTAGAAACAGATTACATGGCAAGTGTATAAATTTAGTTTAAATTTCACACTGCTGTATTCATTGCTTGCGATTAAATTAAAAATAGCCTTCTGCCATGGGATATCTAGGTGAGGGAACAGAAGTTTGATAAGAGAGCTCTTCAGGCCTGCACACCAAGAACTAATGGCAGAATGCTAATGTTAGATTCAGAGTAGAAATAAGGCTCACGTTCTTAACATGGAGGGAAATTAACTACTGGAACAATTTATCGTGGATTTTCTATTAATGGAAATTTTAAAATCAAGATAGGATCATTTTTGGAAGATGTGCTCTAGTTCAACCACAGCTATTGGATCTGAAGCAAAAATTAATCCTGGGAAGTCCTATGGCCTGTGTTATGCAGAAGGTCAGAATAACTCCTAATTAATCTGCTGGCCTTGTTAAAAGCCAATATTAGCAGAAACAGTTCATTGCTTACTTGATCTAAATGCTCTTGATCAGGGGTTCCCAACCCCTGGCCTGTGGGCCAGGCTTTTTCAAATGGCCCATGCTCCCTTGCCACTGTTCAGGAGTTGGGCTGCTGCTCCAAGCTGCGAGCCAGGTCCCACATGCAGCAGGAGCAGGAGCCGGGCTGCAGTGGCTGCTTACCACCTGATCCTGGGAGCCAGGCTGTGGCTGCTAGCCAGCACGCAGCTGGGAGTGGGAGCAGGAGCTGGGTGGTGGCCGCTGCTCATTCCTCCTGCCTGGTCCCAGTTCTTTCAGCAACCCATCATACGGAAGGAGCAGGGACTCTGTAAATTAGCCTTTTGTGAATTTAAAAGCCTGCCCCTGTTAACAATTTCTGGTTTGTTTATTTGTAACTACATTTAGCACCTGCACCTAGCCTGGCTGGCTGAATTTTAAAGCTGTTTTTTAATTTTTTTTAAAAATTAAATTTAAATTTGCTTTTCACTAAACAAATGTTTAAAATTTTTAAATATTCTAATTACAATTAATTTAATGGATTAAATTTAAATCAATTAATTAATTATAATAAAAAATAATATAAATTTAATTAAATAAATTTTAATTAAATAGACTGGTGGATTTTCAGGGCTGTAAAAATTATATTTGTGGCCCTCGAGGCAAAAAGGTTGGGAACCACTGCTCTAGATCATCTTCCTGACTGGAGTTTTGTCCTTAATTTCTATCAAACTGTTTCTATCAGCCAAAATATTTTCTTTAAGCAGCTGCATATGAGTTTTCCCTTGGCATATCTAGCTAGAACACAGGCATTCCTTAAAAAAACAAAACGCCCCCCGGCCCCCCCCCCCCAAAAAAAACCCAACCAACAATTGGGACAAGTTATCTGACTCTAAGATATTAGTATACATATTCACTGTGGTGATCTGACCATTGCATAAAGCACCAATGGATGTGATTTCTCTCTGGAAACCTCATTGTATATATTCACATTAAAACATTTTCCTAGGAACCTTTGGTATCATCCTCTCCATACAATCTTGATTTAATGAGTTCAATTGATGAACCCATCATTTCCTTAGATAAATTGTTTCAATAGGTAATTAGCCTCACTGTTCAGTCTGTGAGTTATTTCTACTCTGAATTTGCCTAATGCCTTCCATCCATTAGAATGTGTTATGCCTTTATGAGTATCATAAAGAGTCCTAGGAATGTGTACAGCATGATCAAATCATTACTTAACTTATACTTTTTATATAGATTAAGCGATTGAGCTTCTCTGGTCTACCAAAGATTTCCTGACCTAATCATTCTTGTAGCTCTTTTCTGAACCTTTTTCAATGTATCAGCATAGCCTCTTACTTTTTAACCAGATACTAGAACAGGATTCTATCAGTAGTCTCGCTAATTCCCAGGGCTGTCCCGTGGGGGGAGCGGGGCCCAGGGCCAATTGGCCAAAGCGGGGCCCCACCCCCTATGCTAGAGTAGAGTGCAGCGGGCCAACTGGTCTGCTCTGCCCCCCAGGGAGCCGGCCCTGGGCTGGGATGCCAAGGTTGCAGCCTGCAGTGGGGAGCCAGCTCTGGCCCCCAAGGCCATCGGCTCTGCTGGGAGGCCGAGGCTGCCTGTGTGGGGGGGCGGCAGTGGAGCCGGAGCCGGCTCCGGTCCCAGCCCTGGAGGCTGCCTGCGGGAGGGAGCTGGCAGCCCCGGACGTGCGCCGGGAGGCTGAGACAGCCTGCGGGTAGGGAGCTGGCCACGTGGGGCACGCTGACCCAGAGGCCACGCCCCACGTGCTCCACTCTGTGGGCGGGGAGGGCTATGCCCTGAGGCTGGGCATACCCCTCCCGCCCTGCCCTGCGGCCGTGGGAGGAGTCTCTTCTGTAGACTAAATAAGCCTAGTTCCTTCAGTCTCTCCTCATAAGTCAGTCTCTCCTCATAAGTCCTTCCTCAACAATTTATATCCATCCATGGCAGTGCTCCAGTCATGCAAGTTATCCCACCACGTTTCTGTTATTCCAATTATATCATAGTTCCTTGTCTGTGCCAGTACTACCAATTCTTCCTGCTTGTTTCCCAGGCTCCTTGCATTTGTGTACAGGCACCTAAGATACCAGGCCCATTGCCCTACTTTGCCCTGTCGAGTCTCCCTCCTGTCGCATCTTCCTCCTTGCAATTTCTCCCGGTGTCCTCCTTCCCCACTCGCCTGAGGTATTATGACTTCATCAGGAAATAAAGAACAATTATTTGATTCCCCCCCCAGTTCCAACTACCCTCTCTTTTATTCCTGCTGTTACAGCCTCAGCACCCCCCAAGTTCCATCCCTTCCCCCAGGTTTCCCTCAGTTTCGCTTACCTGTGGGCCTTGGTCACCTTCCCCCTTCGAACCTAGTTTAAAGCCCTCCTCACCAGGTTAGCCAGTCTGCTTCCAAATATGCTCTTCCCCTTCTTGGATAGGTGGAGTCCATCTCTGCCTAGCAGTCCTTCTTCCTGAAACAGCACCCCATGGTCGAGGAAGCCAAAGCCCTCCCGGTAACACCATCTCCGCAGCCAGGCATTCACCTCCAGGATGCATCTGTCTCTGCTCGGACTCCTACCCTTGACCGGAAGGATATAGTGGCAATAACACCTCCCTATTTCTATTTGGTATCTCCTATGCTTGTATATCAAAGATCTGTGTTGGTATTTAGCCCTGAATTACACTTAGGAGCTCGTGTTCGCTAGGTTATCCAGTGCATCCTAGCTGCGATGATTTGGACCAAACCTAGAAGTCCTTACTCAAGCCTTATTCAGGCCCAACACCCAGTGACATCAGTAGGGTGATGAGTAAATACCGAGTGTCTGATTCTGCCTGGCCTTTATGAGAGCATGCAGTGTAGTGGGAAGGGTGAAAGAAGCCTCCTCTCTTTGAGCTGCTTCATAAGAATTAGGTTGAATTATCTAGATATACAACAGAGTCCTGTGGCACTTTTAAAGACTAACAGATTTATTTATCGCATGAGCTTTCGTAGGAGAAAATCCCACTTCGTCAGACACTTTGAAGATAGGAAAATTACAGAGTGGTAGGAGATTAAATGCAGGGGAGTGTATGACATAGCATCAGGTCAGGCTGTAACAGCAAATCAAAATAGGTGTTAGGATTCAAAACACTGGGGAACAGCACATAGAGGAGGGGGAGGTCAAATCACTTGTTGTAATGCGAGAAAAATCCATAGTCCCTGTTTAACCCCAAGACAACTGAGTCAAATTTGCATATAAGTTTGAGTTCTGCAGTCTCTCTTTGAAGCTGTGATTTGTTATTCATCTGTTTCAACACAGCTATTAACAAGTCGTCAAGGGAGTGAGCAGGGACAACCATTTCAGATTTGAAGATGATCTATACCAGGGGTCTTCAAACTTTTTAAATAGGGGGCCAACGGTCCCTCAGACTGTTGGGGGGCCATATTATAATTAGAAAAAAACGTGAATGCATAGCTATCACGTCTGCTGCTGGCCTGTGTTTCTGGGTACTGGGTGGCAGGCAGTAATGCATCCACACACTTTTTGTTGGTGCTGTGGGCTCCGGCCAGGCCCAGAGTGTGGGACTGACCGATGTTAGCCTGCTGTTGTGTACGCAACTAGTAGCCAATGTTCCCTCTAGGTTTGGTGGCTTGTGTGCAAAATTTTCAAGCCACGTGAAAAACTTTTTCAGAATAAATTTTTGGGGAAAACTCACAAGACAGAAATTATAGGCATTAATTGAAGATAAAGTGATTGTAAATAGAATTAATTAATTAATTGTGTTTAATTAATTTAATTGGAATGAATTTGGAATTGAAATCTAATTTTAAGAAAGGTTTTTATTTAAAATTAATTTTTAAAAAGTTTTAAAAAAGAAGGGAGAGAAAGAAAAAAGAGAAGGAAGGAGGAGAAAAAGAAAAAAAGAAAGAAAGGAAGGAAGCAAAGACAGAAAGAGCAGGAAGGAAGGAAGACAAAGAAGAGAAAAAGAAAAAAGGAAAGGAAGGAAAGGAAGAAAGAAGAGAAAGGAAGGCAGGGAAGAGAAAGGAAGGCAGGGGAGAGGAAGAAAAGAAGAGAAAGGAAGGCAGGGAAGAGGAAGACAAAGAAGAAAAAAGGAAAGGAAGGAAAGGAAGAAAGAAGAGAAAGGAAGGCAGGGAAGAGAAAGGAAGGCAGGAGAGAGGAAGAAAAGAAGAGAAAGGAAGGCAGGGAAGAGGAAGACAAAGAAGAGAAAAAGAAAAAAGGAAAGAAAGAAAGAAAGAAGAGCAAGGAAGGCAGGGAAGAGGAAGAC
>ML685867.1:1711674-1757831 GCA_007922175.1 Pelusios castaneus
AGGAAAGGAAGAAAGAAGAGAAAGGAAGGCAGGGAAGAGAAAGTAAGGCAGGAGAGAGGAAGAAAAGAAGAGAAAGGAAGGCAGGGAAGAGGAAGACAAAGAAGAGAAAAAGAAAAAAGGAAAGGAAGAAAGAAGAGAAAGGAAGGAAAGGAAGAGGAAGAGAAAGGAAGGCAGGGAAGAGGAAGACAAAGAAGAGAAAAAGAAAAAAAGGAAAGGAAGAAAGAAGAGAAAGGAAGGCAGAGAAGAGGAAGGAAGGCAGGGGAGAGGAAGACAAAGAAGAGGGGAAAAAAAGGAAAGGAAGGAAAGGAAGAGGAAGAGAAAAAAGAGAAAGGAAGCAGCCCCGGGGGTTTGGAGGGGGCGGTGGGGGCTGCCGGCCTGCGCGGGGGTCCCTCCTTGTCCCCACCCCCACCCCTCTAACCCGGCCCGTCTCCTTGCCCCACCCCCACCCCTCTAACCCGGCCCGTCTCCTTGTCCCCACCCCCACCTCTCTAACCTGGCCCGTCTCCTTGTCCCCACCCCCACCCCTTTAACCCGGCCCGTCTCCTTGTCCCCACCCCTACCCCTTTAACCCGGCCTGTCCCCCCCACCCCTCTCCAGGCCTCCCTCCAGCCCCCTTACCTGGCCGGAGGCTGGGAACTACAGCGACGGCCGGCAGAGCTGCTTGCCGGCCAGGCCGCTCCCGCCCTGAGCACGCTGTATCTGCGCATGCTCAGGGCAGGAGATTTAAATCTCCCCAGCCCGGCCCAGCCTGCACAGCTGGGAGAGAGCACCGGCGGGGACCGAACGCGGCCCCGGCAGGGCAGACAGACCCCGGCAACGGAGCCTGATCCTGGCCCCGTGCCGGGAGGCCGACGCTGTCGGGAGAGCGGGGCGGGGTCGGCTCTGGGCCAGGAAGTCGAGGCGGCCGGTGGGTGCGAGACCGGCAGCCTGCCCTGGCCGCAGCCACCCCGCTGCCCCAGACGCATGGGGCAGGCTGCAGCAGGGGCGGGGGCCGGATAAATAACCTTGGCGGGCCGTATCCGGCCCGCGGGCCATAGTTTGAGGACCCCTGATCTATACCTTCAAGTCAGTGGCACTGCCATGGGTACCCACATGGCCCCACAATATGCCAACATCTTTATGGCCGATTTAGAACAACGTTTCCTCACGTCTCATCCCAGAGCACCTCTACTTTACCTACGCTATATTGATGACATCTTCATCATCTGGACCCATGGTAAAGATGCCCTTGAAGATTTCCATAGAGATTTCAACAATTTCCACAACACAATCAAACTTAGCCTGGAACACTCCACACAAGACATCCACTTTCTGGACACTACAGTGCAAATTAGCGATGGGCACATAAAGACCTCCCTATACCGCAAACCTACTGATCGGTATAGTTACCTACATCCCTCGAGCGTCCATCCTCGACACACCACACGATCCATTGTGTACAGTCAAGCCCTAAGATATAACTTCATTTGCTCTGACCCTTTAGACAGAGACAGACACCTTCAGGATCTCTACCAGGCATTCTTAAAACTACAGTACAAACCCGCAGAAGTGAAGAAACAAATTGACAGAGCCAGACGGGTACCCAGAAGTCAACTACTGCAGGAGAAGCCCATGAAAAACAACAACAGAACGCCACTGGTCACCACCTACAACCCCCAAGCCAGACCTCTTCAACACATCATCAAAAAACTACAGCCTATTTTACAAAATGATCCCTCACTCTCTCAAGCCTTAGGAGACAGACCTCTCCTTGCTTTCAGACAGCCCCCTAATCTTAAAAGGATACTTACCAGCAACTACAGATCACAGAACAGAAACACTAAAGCAGGAACACAGCCCTGCAGCAGACCACGCTGCCAACTTTGCCCTCATATCTACACTGATGACACCATCACAGGGCCTAATCATGCCACCTACTCCATCAAGGGTTCGTTCACCTGCTCATCCACCAATGTGATTTATGCCATCATGTGCCGGAAATGCCCCTCTGCCTTATATATTGGACAGACAGGACAGTCTCTGCGCCAAAGAATCAATGGACACAAATCTGACATCAGAAATTGCAACACTGCAAAACCTGTAGGGGAACACTTCAATCTCCCTGCTCACTCCCTTGACGACTTGTTAATAGCTGTGTTGAAACAGATGAATAACAAAAAACAGCTTCAAAGAGAGACTGCAGAACTCGAACTTATATGCAAATTCGACTCAGTTGTCTTGGGGTTAAACAGGGACTATGGATTTTTCTCGCATTACAACAAGTGATTTGCCCTCCCCCTCCTCTATGTGCTGTTCCCCAGTGTTTTGAATCCTAACACCTATTTTGGTTTGCTGTTACAGCCTGACCTGATGCTATGTCATACACTCCCCTGCATTTAATCTCCTACCACTCTGTAACTTTCCTATCTTCAAAGCGTCTGATGAAGTGGGATTTTCTCCCACGAAAGCTCATGCGATAAATAAATCTGTTAGTCTTTAAAAGTGCCACAGGACTCTGTTGTCTTTCTACAGTAGACTAACACGGCTACCCCTTTGGAATTTATCTAGATATACTTAGGAGTGCAGAGACTGCTCAGTTGTCTATCCAAAACAAAGTGAAGAGGAAGCAGGGCTGCCATATCCTTTATTTACACTGGCCAGTTGATCTTTTTGTCTACACTGTGGGAGGAGGTTCTGGTCAAAGGGATGTGGTGGCATGCTCAGTGCCTCCAGGGCATGTAGGTTTCTTTAGAAAGCTTTCCTGTGGTGCAGTTCCACATTACCCTCAAAGACCTTTAAAGTGGATTCAAGCCTTGAGTAAGAGCTTCACTCCTACAATAAGACTCTAGATCAGTGTTTCTCAACCTTTAGTGGACTGGGGAATACCTAAAGGTATTAATTACTTCATGCAGAACACCTGATGAAAACATTCTTAAAAAAGATGGTAACAGTGGCAGAGGACTTAATATGCCTCAATCATAGCAAAGCTTCCAGATGTGTGTCAACATCCGCTGCTGCATACCTAGAAGCTTTGCTGTGGCATTAAATTGCTCCTTCCCTCTCCCCACTCAGCCCCCCTGATGAGGAGGGGTTGGGGTGGATCGGGCCACGGAACACCTGCACTACGTCTGAGGAGCACCAGTGTTCCATGGAACACCAGGTGAGAAACACTTCTGTAGATCCCCTTGGACTTAAATGGGAGCTGCGGATGCATAATGACACTTCCTCATACCTTTTTGGTATCGGGCCCTATTCACCTAACTGTGCCTAGTTACATGCCAGTGCCTAGGGTAACGACGGCTGTTATTAAAAGAGCTAAACCAGAAAATAGCACTTCATGCTTGATATTTATATAAGAAAATAGAGTACTGTTAGTTACTGTGGATGTAAGTTTGGCAGCATATATTTTTTCTGCCTATTATATTCTTGTGCTGAATTATTTCCCCAGTGTTTATAGCTGACGGCTCTTTATCTTGGCTTTCCCCCATGAATTGTATATAGCATTTGCCATATCAATAATAGGGTCGCCTGTCATCGTCTCACTCATAATGACAATCATCTTCCAGAATAAACTGCAAGACAGAAAAAGAACCCAGAAGTTACTTTTGTTTTGTGGAACAGGAGATCAGTTGCTTTGTGGAGTATTTTTCAGGGAATTAAGATTCAATTAACTATAACACTTGGATTCTTTTCTTATCAGATCTCCAAACTAAACAGGGTGAGCACCTACATACAAAAGCACTGTGATGGGTGCTTTTCAAATGCCTAAAACAGATTATTGAACAGCAGTGGTAGCAACCACTGCAGTGAAGCTTATGTTAGAACTTCCCTGTTTCCAGTCTCCTAAAACTTGTTGAAATTTTCCAGTCTTATTCTTTCTGATTGTGAATTTTTGTTGAAACTTTGAGCTAGAACAATTGTTATTTTAAAGTGTGACCAGAATAAAATCATAATACTTTATCCATGAGTCTAATAGGGCTTGATCCAGCTTCTATTTTAATTAACATGCTTTGGTTTATGCCCATAATCCAACCCTACAACAGGCCAAATAAAATAATCTATCTCCTCCCCATTTGGCCTGGATGAGCTTTGAAGCCTGACTGAAAATTTAACAATCCCATGTACTGACATTTCAAGGAAGAAAGTGGGGAAGATTTGTGGGGCATTTAGGCTATGTCTACACTGGCAATTTAAGTCGACTTAAGGAAGCTTAAATAGACTTAAATTAAGCTGCGTCCACACCTGGTTTTCATTAAGTCAACTTACTTAATTACTACCACTCTTTAGGTCGACTTAACAATTAAGTCGATTTGTTAAGTTGACCTAAAGACAGTGTGGCCACCCCAGGTCAACTTATTCTATAAATCGACCTAGGGCATGGTCCCGGGGAGAAGGGAGCCAGGCTCCTTTCTCCCCAGGTCCCGCGGGTCCCGGCAAGGAGGGAGCTGCGGCTCCTTTCTCCCTGGGACCCCCGTGGTTCCAGAAAGAAGGGAGCTGTGGCTCCTGTCTCCCCGGGACCTGCAGTTCCAAGCAAGAAGGGAGTTGTGGCTCCTCTTTGCCCGGGACCCGCAAATCCATTCTCCCCGCGACCCGTGGTTTCTTTCTCCCTGGGATCCGCTCAGGTCCCCAACAAGAAGGGACCCACAGGGCTCTCTTCTGGCTGGGACTTGCCACGGATCCCAGCAAAAAGGGAGCGCGGGGCTCCCTTCTGGCCGGGACCCACTCAGGTCCCCGGGAGAAGAGAGCGCGGGGCTCCCTTCTGGTGAGGACCCACTCTGGCTGGGACTCAAGCGGTCCCGTCCAGAAGGGAGCCCCGCACTCTCTTCTCCCTGGACCCATGGGGGTCCGGGCCAAAAGGGAGCGGCGCTCCCTGGACAGGGGATCCCTAAGGGTTCCCCTGACAGCTGGAGCGCCGGGCCGGCATCTTCCGGAGCTCCAGCTGACAGGGATCCCCGGGGATTTGTGGGAAGTTTTGAATTTTTTTGTTTTGCCTTCTATTTTTGGACAGGGTGGGGGGAAAGACCATTTATGGAATTTCCTGCAAAAAGAAAATCCTATTCCCACCCAGGTTTACTCCCAAGTCCTGTTAGTGAATTTGACATCTCCTCTAAGGTCACAAAAATAGCCAGTTACAAAATATTGGGTTTTGTCTTTTCTAGCTGGAGTAGAATTTTTCAGAAATAATGAGGTTAACCAAGTGATAAATTTGAGATTTTATTTTACCTTTTGAAAAGTTCTCGTATATGTATATGTATATATTGTAAAGCTCTTATCTAGATTAGGAAGTTATTCTGATCATTTGCCCATGGGTAGTTGAGTTCAGCTTGGTTGTCTGACAAGACATGTGGCCATTTCTGTTTTGTGGTTGATTTGCTGCTGTGATTCTCTGATGGCACAACTTGGCATTCTGCTGCTTTTTGTTTTGGATTGCTGTGCCAATGTGTTTCATTTTTATTCTCTTGTTGTTAAGGTGTCGGACTTCCACCTGGAATTAAGTTTCATTTTGCCAGTGCTTCAGTAGAAATGAAAATTCCACGGCCACCGCAAGTCTGAGACCTCAGCGAGACTATTCAATAGCTAATTTTAAATCGGAGTAAAAAACTCAAGCCACTAATACCTAAATAATATATTAGTCTTTACCTCCATGAATGTTAATGTAGTGTGAGCCAAGACTATGGCACTTTTTCCTTGCAGGTTATGGAGTATTTTAATCTCTAAAACAGAATTTTTTTTTCTTATTGTGTAAGCCATTGTGTAAGGCTTTGATTCTTGGGTTCTTGCTTGACTCCTGGGTATGGTAATGGGTAACTGGCAACTGGCAGTTGACTCTGGTGCTGAGCCTTGGCTTCATTCCCCATCCTGTATGCCTACTCCACCCACTAGACCTGATGCCTGCACCCTGGTCCATAATAGGGGCCTTCAAAGAGGAGAAATAGTTGCTCATCACTACACTTTTAAGTTCATTTCACAGATCACTTGTATGATGTAACACTTTGGTCAATGTTTTGGGGCTGATTCATATGTTATCCAAACTAGTTCATCCAGATCTAATTAATTAATATCCTAGAGCATTGTAAGAGCATAATATATTTAAAGTAACTTAAACTTAACTGCCAATGAAAGATGTGTTCAGATACATGGGTGGCCAAACCCTGCCCCAATACCAGTTAGAAGCCACTATATTTTCTAAAACACACATTGATGAATACCATGCAGCCATTGCCTTTGCCCTGATTTGGAAAAAAGATTTCTGGGGAGTAAAATATAACCAAGTGCAAGAACAAAATCTCTTGTGACATCTAAGTCTCCAAAGAAGAAAAATTTGCTCACCAAAATGAAAGTCATCTATAGGAAAAGAAGGGACAGATTTATTGAAACTATAAAAGATACAAAGGATCAGTGTGTTAACCTCAGCTTTCTGTTGTTTCTGTAATGGCTTGCCTGATGCTATAGACTAGAGAACAAAATTTTCAGGTCTGTATGTGATACTAAAGAAGGGAAAAATTACAAAAAACAAAAAACAAACAAAACCCCCCCACCCCTAAACCACCCAAAATGAACCCCAAACAGTGAAATTACACATATGGACATAAATCTTGTAGATGCCCTTTTTCTAAGAGACAAATATAGAAGGTGGAAACAGATTCTGATACAGAATCCAATGAGGTAACAAATAGAGAGGCATTGTGGCACATTACTAGGAGTTCGAAATAAATTTGGGTGGTGTTATTAGAGAAATTCCCCATAGCCTTTAACCCCCTGTGCTTCTGTATTGAAGAAGAGAATTGCCAGAGAAATGCAATATAAATCAAAGAAGATAGTGTTATTGTATATAGAGTAGTTAGAAGGCACCTGGAGTACTATAAACAATAGCAAACATCACATCTTAGAAACGATGTAAGTGCCCACATGGGTGCAATACTGAGCAGACAGATTTGGCCTCAGAGGTATTTATCAGAGGAATCTGGGAATGTTTTTAATGGTAATGGGAAGATTTTGTGCTGGTGTATTTAAGATGTTCAAAATTATGTAAGGGATTAATAGAATAGGTTCACATCAACCTTCCAATTATTCATCAGATAAATAGCACCAGTCCAATGCAATACAGGGCTTTAGTAAGAATTCCAGTTCTTGTTTATCCACCTTCTCGTCTTTTAATTCCAAATCTGTTGTATGAGACTAGTTTAGCCTAGTGGCCTCATGTCCTCCTTCCTCTGACCCTACAAAAGTCCCTCAAACTTGGCTTCATTTGGGCTCCTGGTGACTTCGAATCAATCCTGAACTGTCCAGGTTAACTCCTATGTATTTCTGTTATGCCCATCCCAGCCACCTTAGCCCATTCTGGATGGGTGCAAGGGAGGCAGAGCTCTTGAGGAAGCTGTCATCATCATAAAGGATGTGAGCCTTACATGGGTACTTTGAAATCTGAGTGATTTCTACAAGGGACGTATGTGGAGCTGGGAGGCTTGTGGCCTTTGTATCAGTGTTGGGATTTTCAGACACTGCCTGTAGGGGACGATGATGTGTGCAAATCATTTTGGATTTAACTTGGACCTTTCCACCACAATTTCCATGGGTGGGGGCTGATTAATAGTTTCATAGATAATAAGGCCAGAAAGCACCATTGTGATCTAGTCTGACCTGCTGTATTACACACATCATAGAACATCCCTGAATTAATTCCTGTTTAGTCTGGCCCTATTGATCCCAGTTCCTTCCTTGTGTTTGAATCTGTTGACTTCACTGGTATTACACCAAAGGTGAATCTGCCTATTGTACTTAACATGTATATTTTTAGAAAGTTACAAATTACAATGTCTTCCTTTAGCTCACCAAGGCCTTGTATACAAATGCTTCTTTCTATATGTCCCACTATCTCTGGTGCAGATACACTGTGAGCAGCAGCCAGGATGGCCAGCCTAGAGAGACAGCCAGCAGCCTTTGGCCTCTAAACAGCAACATCAACTGCACCTGCTCTGTGCAGTGTTGAACAGCACAGCGCTGTAAAATGCTGGCAGGTAGATTCTTTTAATGCTCCAACTGTTGCGAACACCCAGGAAGCTGCGAGACTAAGAAAAAGGGTAAAGGAGACATAGGCTGGTTGGCTGGGGTGGAAGTGTAAACTAAACGAAAGTTTAAACGGAAGAAGAGCTAGTTCGTGTATTATGTAGGGCGTTTAATATAATGGGTGCTTGACAGTCAAGATGTTGTAATACTTAATCTGTCCCATCTTGTGTTTAACTCAGACACTGTGGTTACTCTCTCGGACCTGAAGAAGAGCTCAGTGAAACTTGAAAACTTGTCTCTTCCACTAGCAGAAATTGGTCCAATAAAAGTTACTTCTCCTCCCTTGTGTCTCTCTGATCCCGAGACCAGCACAGTTAAGACACCACTACAGATAGTAAGACAGCATTTACATAGAACTTTTCATTTTCAAAGGCTTCAACTCCTCCACCCCCACTTCACAGCCAATGTTTTAAGGTATGAAATGAGTAACCATAATAGTATTCTGTGGGAATGAACTAAATCACAATTCCTCACTGAGATAGGTAAGAATTGTTATGTGTTCTATAGACATGTGAGGCACACGGCAATGACTACCCTATATTCAACCTGCAGGGATTAAAGCAGGTCAGATGGGCCAATTAACAAATTAGGTAGCTAATTAAGGAGGCTCAGCTGGGTAGCAGTAAGCAGTGCCTGTAAAGCTGAGGAACTAAAAGAAGAAGAGGGGCCGGGAAAAGGCCTGACACCCTCAAGAGAAGGGAATAGGCAGAGACTGCGGGAAATTCCTTTGGAAAAGGGAGGAGGCTTTGGGAACTGGTAGACTCAGGAAGAAAGGGGAAGCAGTAGTAAGAGAGAAGGCCCAGACTGCTGAGCTAAGAGTCTTTTGGAATCTGCAGAAGATGCTGGGCCCTGATTCCCCTACCAGTGGCAGGTTGATTGGCCCAAGGCAATGAGGAGCCAGTGGGTGAAAGACACTGAGGCAGTGAGTGAGAGGACTGGCTAGGACTACTGAGGAGCTAAACTTCCTAAAAAGGGGGAACATAGACAATAACACTGACCAATGGCCAAACCACAAAGAGGACGTTGAGGATGAGAGGGACTGCAGTTGGACAACAGAGACAGAGTGTGGGCAAACCACAGATGGGAGGGGGGCAGTGTCGGCCACAAGCTAATCCCCAGAATGCTAGGAGGGGATGCTAGTCAAGTGGTGGTGAATGTACCGTGACAAGATGAGATGTAATGTGTCCTCAGTCACATAATGTATCAATATCTAAACTGGGATTAGAATTTGGGAGTTCCTAGTCTCCCTGACCCTCCCGCCCCCCTGGCTGATCCACTGCTATATCTCTTAGAGCTAGATTCTGACTGCCTCTTACACAGATATGGTGTGGTAGCCTTCTCTTCATTTTTTCAGACTGTAGGAGCAGGTTAGGGTGAAAACCCTACACACAGGAGGGAACATGGCGGCTTCTGAGATGCTGCCTATCGGTGCACAAGGGGTGGAGGAATGCAAAAGGGAGAGTGAATAGGGAAAGCCCTGACTCCAATCATTCCCCGATCCACAGTAGCCAGCAAAGCTGACTGAAGGTGAGGAATATGCTGCACCCTTTGTAGGGAGGCCAAATGCCTTTGATGTTCCCACCACAGGACTGTTTCTAAGAGCAGCTCAGATATGATATCTATAAATACTAATGTCAGGAAACATACAACTATTTATTATAATAGGCCAGACCCTTTGGGATCGGAAATCCCTGTTACTTTGGAATATAGATGCTCTACACACACTGGCTGTTGAAGAGTCAGAGCAGCTGTTTGGTTGCTGTGCTCACTGGACCTGTAGTCCTAGAAAGGCAGTAACAGCACATGCAAATGAAAAGGACCACTCCATTGGCCCTCTGATGCTCCTGTATATATGTTGATTCAAATTCGTTGCCTATGTAGATTAGTTGGTTTCGGTGGAGTCAAGAATATGGCTTTTTATCCCTGTAACAAGTTGTATAAGTCCTCTAAGGAGACAAGATGTTCCCTTTGGGCTCACAGACATCAACTGTTCTTTAAATGGCCACATTCCCAGAGGTAGGGGGGGAAAAACAAGCAATTATGTTAAGTCATGGAGTGTGGCTTGAAGATTTTCCCTTGCCCTCATAAAAAAGGCTCTCCATAGGAAAAAAGAGTTGAAGAAATACCACTGGGAAATACTTATCTGGCCAAGTGATTAGAAAGCCTGGAACACATATTCCTTTTGCCTCTCTGTGTGTTTATTCCATATTAAGTTAATAAAAGAGGGAAAGGTTCTGGTGATAGACTTAAAGCTCATTAACTTCTTGGTTTATTTGTAGTGTTGCCCTGCTATAAATTCAGTGTTGCCACTTTCAGCAATTTTAGCACAAGCCTCACCTCTTACTTAAACCACCCAACTGCTGCTGCAATCACGTTAGTACCTGAAAATCTTCTTAAAAATCAGCTGAAGTTTCCAGCCCTCATGGCTTGAGAAGACAGCTTGAAAATGTGAACACTGAAGTTTCCAAAACTGGAAGTTAAATAGAAAGAATCCTACATTTGTAATTTTTTTTAAATGTCATGATTTTTGGGGAGTGTTACATAGGATTTTTGAATGCTTGGGATTGGTAATAGTGTAAACTGGTGAAGTAAAAGATTCTCAGAAAGGGATACTTTATGACACCCAAACAGTGTGATTCTCAAGGTCAATTCGCACTGACTGCATCATTAAATACTCACTAAAACTGATCCAATATTTGATTTTAAAAAAGAAAAGAAAATGAAAACAGCACTGCAAAACATACAGAGAAATGTTCAGGCTATAGTGGGAAAGTAAGTGACATAAATCTGTGTACAGCAGAATGGGCTTGGTAGGTAATTTGTAACCTGATTAATAAAAGTCTAATAGCAATAAAAGACAAGAGTACAGCTGTGCATTAAAACTGTCAACCAAGAAATTAGTTAAAATATGAGATAATTGGTTTTCATGTTCTATTAATATCTAAGTAATTATTATTTGCAAAAATGTTTTTGGTTCTGAAGCAAGTCATAGTGATCTATGCAGTGATACAATTTTTTTTTCCTTAGGACTACTTTTACATCCAAAGTTAGAGTACTTAATTGGGTTTTTTTTGGGGGGGGGGGGATATCAATTTGAGATGGAAGAGTCTCGTACTTCAATGTAATCAGACAGGAATACCTAATGGGATAAATTAGAAATATTATTAAATGAGTGGGCTACATTTACCCTAAAAGTAAAGTAACACAAGTAATACAAGTAGACAGTGAAATATCTTTAAAAGGTAAGCGTCTGACAAAGTGGGATTTTCTCCCACAGAATCTCATGCAATAAATAAATCTGTTAGTCTTTAAAAGTGCCACAAGACTCTGTTGTTTATCAGAGATGATAATACTCTGACTACAGGAATGAGGTTGAGGTGGAGGGTTGTGGAATCTCCATCACAGGGAATTTTTAAGAGCAGGTTAGACAAACTTGCCAGGGATTGTTTATGAGTGCAGAGGACTGGACTAGATGACCTCTGTTGGTCCTTTCCAGTTCAGTGACTCTATGTATCATATTTGGATGATTATAAGGGAAAATGGAACAACTCCTGAAAATAACATTGAAGGTGGAGTTCATCATTTAAATGAGAGAGAAATTAACAATTAGCTGTTTCTTACATTTATGGACTCTCATTGACTTTGGTGTGGTTGCATATTTAGACCCCAACTATACATTTAAAATGATGGTGTCTAAATTGTGTGTTACCATTCAAGAAAGACATCTTGGAGTTATTGGGGATAGTTCTCTGAAAACTTCCACCCAATGTGCAGCAGTCGTGGGTTTTGTTTTTTTTAAACCCTCCCCCAAAACAAAAAACAGACAAACCCATAAACCAAAACCAAACAGAATGTTGGGAATCATTGGTAAAGGGATAGATAAGACAGAAAATATCATATTGAGTCTATAAATCCATGGTACTCCCACATCTTGAATACTGCATGCAGATCTGATTGCCCCATCTCAAAAAAGATGTATCAGAGTTGGAAAAAGGTACAGAAAAGGCCAACAGAATGATTAGTAGTATGGGAAAGCTTCCATATGAGGAGAGATTAATAAAACTGGAACTTTTCAGCTTTGAAAAAAGATGACTAAGGGAGGGATATGATAGAGCTCTATTAAATCAGTGGGTTTTCAAACTTTTTTTTCCTTGGGACTCAGTTGAAAAAAATCATTTATGCCTGGGACTTGACAATTACATCTTTGCGCAATGCATTCCAGTCTTTCAGTGGTGGCAGCAAGGAGTGCCGTGACCCAGTACCCGAGGGTCTGCATCCTGTACTGGATCTCAACCCACAGTTTGAAAACCACTGTATTAAATTATGACTGGTGTAGAGAAAGTAAATAAGGAAGTGTTATTTACTCCACATAACACAAGAGCTAGGGGTCACTAAATGAAATTAATAGGCAGCAGTTTTAAAACAAAAGGAAGTATTTCTATATACAATAAATAGTCAATGTGTGGAACTCCTTGAGAAAGTTGTGAAGACCATAACTATAATTTTTTTTTTGGTTGATAGCTTTAAAAAAAAAAGTTAGTTAATGGAAGATAGGTCCCTCAATGCTCTTTTACCTTAGCCATAGGCAAGGACTGCTGTTGGCCAGTGGCTGGGCATGGCCAATAGGATGGATCACTTGATGATTACCTGTTCTATTCATTGACCTTTGAAGCACCATTGTCGGGAGAGAGGATACTGGGCTAGATGTACCATCAGTTTAACCCATTCTTGCTGTTCTGATGTTCAAAAATATAACAGATCTTTTCCAGATTTCTAAGCTTATGTGAGTCAATTCCCCATGTCTACCAGAATGTATGTGGAAAAAGGTGTCTGGGCTGGAACAGATGAGAAGCAGCTGGGGGGAGGGGGAGAAGGGGCTGTGGTATAGCACACCCAAGGTGCCGCTACAGTTGCAAAGGAAAACCTAAGATATAATTGAAGCTGTCACTATCATAGTCAATATGACAGAATGAGTGAGTGAAACAGCTCTCTTGATTTCCAAATGTTGCCAACACCTCTTGTTTTACTCTTATTATCTCAGTCTGTTCACAAAAATATGTTTAATTGCCAAAAGCTCCTTGCCTAGAGCTGCAAAAGCCCCCAGCTATTTCATTTGCCTAAAAGGCAAATAGTACAAGTATGGGATACAAAGCTGTTCCAAGCACTGAGCCCCAACAATAGCTCATATTTTTAAGCTGCTCATGAAAATTTACAGTTCTCTGTGTGCTATGGAACACTTCAGATATCTGGAATTATCATCTTAACCAAAGATGGAGACCCACTTAATGTAATAAACTCCAGCTAAGCTATTGATTAAATTATTTAAATATCTTGAAGAAAATGCTTTGGAATCTTATTAGATGAGCTTATAGCTCTTTAATACATTCATGAAGGTTGCACCGATTGTGGGATGGTTGGCTTGGAATCACCTGGTCATGGCTTCAAAATGCATGACTTAAAATCATTGGCTATGTCTACACCGGCAAGTTGGTTCAAATTAAGGAGGCTTAATTCAAACTAACTAAAGCCATGGCTACACTAGGCTTTAGTTAGTTCAAATTAAGGGCTTCCTTAATTTGAACTAATAAGTTCGAATAGGGTATTCGAACTAAAGGGTTAATTCGAACTAACTAATTCGAATTAGCCAATGTGGCCATGTTAATTCGAACTAATTTCTTAGTTCGAACTAACTGGCCGTTGAAATGAATGGGGATTGCTTATTCGAACTAAGCAAGTGCCATGATGTCACTTGTTTAGTTCAAATTAAGTTAATTCGAACTAACTAAAATTAGTTCAAATTAGATAGTTCAAACTAACTAATTCGAACTAATTTTAGCAAGTGTCGACATAGCCATAGTTTGTTTCTCTCCTTGAACAATAAACCTTTAGTTTTAGTTACTAATGGATTAGCTGGCAGCGTGGTATTTTGGGTAAGATCCAAACCTATACTGTTCTGTGTAATGTGGCTGACCCTTTGGGGTCAGGAGAAGCCTTTTTTGGGTAAAGAGCTTGGAGTATTAAGCAATTCCTCTCTTTACCAGACCCTGTGGCTATGTTGGGGATCGGTGGCTGAAATTCAGTAAAGGGGGGTGAGTATATTTTATGCTGGCTTTCTTGATATCCAGTGTGGGGGATCAGAAGATTTGTTTGTGACTAGTTGGGGAGTTTATCTCCAGGTAACCCACTAGTGACGGGAGAATCTGGCTCTCCTTTTTGCAGCTTGCCCTGATAGTTGCATATTCAGTTGGTTATCCCAGGAAGCCAAGGTTACAGACTTAACAAAGTCAGCCTAACTTTTTCTAGTGTAGACATAGCCCTAGAGCCTACAATGGTCCTGGGCAGCTTGTCTGTCCCTTGCATATCCATGTTTGCAGTTCTATGCATTGCTCTGATCTCCAGTATACCCGTTCAAGTATGGTATTTGCTGATTCCTTGTGTGTCAGCACTATCATCAAACTCCATCCCATTTACAGTATTTCAAATATTATTTATAATCTTTGCTTGGCACATTAAATGCTTGTGTTATTAAGAAACAGCATGGTACTCTTTTTGCAGTTGACTGGGAACTACTGCCTTCTATTTATCAGGGTTTTACATACAATAGCCTGGAGGATTAACTCTGCTATGTAATGCTTTCTGAATAGTCCTAAAAAGACAAAACTGTGGCCTGTGCTTCAGCAAAGACCTGAATCTGAGATGTAGGAAGATGGGGAGTGTAATAGTTAGGCATAGCGCTATAGTTAGGAGTAGCGCTATATGTAAAAGAGCTGTATGACTGCTCGGAGCTCCACTATGAAAGTGGGAACAAGATGGTTGAAAGTCTGTGGGTTAAGTTTAGGGGAGAATGCAACAAGGGGGATGTTGTGGTGGGTCTCTGCTATAGACCGCCAGACCAGAAAGAGGAGGTGGATGAGGCGTTCTATGGACAAAAAACAGAAGTTTCCAGATCGTCGCAGGCCCTGGTTCTTATGGGGGACTTCAATTATCCTGACGTCTGCTGGAAAGATAATACAGCAGTGCACAGGCAATCCAGGAAGTTTTTGGAGAATATTGAGGACAACTTCCTAGTACAAATGCTGGAGGAACCAACTAGGGGCCTTGCACCTCTAGACCTATTGCTCACAAACAGAGAAGAATTGATTGGGGAAGTAGAAGTAAATGGCAACCTGGGCAGCAGCGACCATGAGCTGGTAGAGTTCAGGATCCTGATCAATGGAAGGAAGGAAAGAAGCAGAACACACACCCTGGACTTCAGAAAAGCAGATTTTGGCTCCCTTAGGGAGCTGATGGGCAGGGTCCCATGGGAGGCTGATCTGAAGGGGAAAAGTGTCCAAGACAGCTGGCTGTATTTTAAAGAAACCCTGTTAAAGGCACAGGAAGATAACATTCCGATGTGCAGAAAGAACAGCAAATGTGAACGGCGACCAGCGTGGCTTAGCAGGGAACTCTGCGGGGAGCTGAAACATAAAAAGGAAGCTTACAAGAAGTGGAAGCTTGGACAGATGACAAGGGAGGCGTATAAAGATATTGCTCAGGACTGCAGGGATAAAATCAGAAAGGCCAAAGGACAATTGGAGTTGCAGCTAGCAAGAGATGTGAAGGATAACAGAAAGGGGTTCTACAAGTATATCAGGAACAAGAAAAGGATCAGAAGTGGTGTAGGTCCCTTACTGAATGGGGCAGGCATCCTCATAGAGGATGATGCGGAAAAGGCTGAAGTACTCAATGCTTTTTTTACTTCAGTCTTGACAGGGAGGGCCAGCTCCCAGGCTACTACACGGGGTAACGCGGACTGGAGAGAAGAGTGGCCCTCGGTGATGGAAAGTCAGGTTAGGGAACACTTAATGAAATTGGATGTGCACAAGTCCATGGGGCCGGATGAACTGCATCCGAGGGTGCTGAGGGAGTTGGGGGAAGTGATTGCAGAGCCGCTGGCCATTATCTTTGAGAACTCGTGGCGAACGGGGGTGGTCCCGGAGGATTCGAAAAAGGCAAATATAGTACCTACCTTTAAGAAAGGGAAAAAGGAGGATCCGGGGAACTACAGACCGGTCAGCCTCACCTCAATCCCTGGGAAAATCCCTGGGAGCAGGTCCTCAAGGAATCCATCCTGAAACACTTGGAGGAAAATAGAGTGATCAGGAACAGTCAACATGGATTCACCAAGGGCAAATCGTGCCTGACCAACCTGATTTCCTTCTATGATGAGATGACTGGATTTTTGGATGCGGGAAGAGCCGTTGATGTGGTATACCTTGACTTTAGCAAGGCTTTTGATACGGTTTCCCACAGCATTCTCGTTGGCAAGTTAAGGAAGTATGGGTTGGATGAGTGGACCGTAAGGTGGATCGAAAACTGGTTAGATCAACGGGCTCAGTGGGTAGGAATCAATGGCTCGATGTCTGGTTGGCAACTGGTAACGAGTGGAGTGCCCCAGGGGTCGGTCCTGGGGCCGGTTCTATTCAACATCTTCATTAATGATCTTGATGATGGAATAGACTGCGTGCTTAGTAAGTTTGCGGATGGCACCAAGTTGTGGGGAATGGTAGATACTCTGGAGGGCAGGGACAGGATCCAGGGAGACTTGGACAAATTGGAACACTGGGCCGAAAGAAACCTCATGAGGTTCAACAAAGACAAGTGCAAAGTCCTGCACTTAGGATGGAGAAATCCCATGCACTGCTACAGGCTGGGGACCGATTAACTAAGTAGCAGCGCTGTAGAAAAGGACCTGGGGGTTATGGTGGACAGGAAGATGAATATGAGCCAGCAGTGTGCCCTTGTTGCCAAAAAGGCCAATGGCATATTAGGCTGCATCAGTAGGAGTATTGCCAGCAGATCAAGGGATGTGATAATTCCCCTCTATTCGACACTGGTCAGGCCGCATCTGGAATATTGTGTCCAGTTTTGGGCTCCCCACTACAGAAAGGATGTGGACAAATTAGAAAGAGTCCAGCGGAGGGCAACAAAAATGATTAGGGGACTGGGGCACATGACTTATGAGGAGAGACTGAAGGAACTCGGCTTGTATAGTCTACAGAAGAGAAGACTGAGGGGAGATTTGATAGCAACCTTCAACTACTTGAAGGGTTGCTCCAAAGAGGAGGGAGCTAGGCTGTTCTCGAGGGTAACAGAGGACAGAACAAGGAGCAATGGTTTCAAATTACAGCTGGGGCGGTCAAGGTTGGACATTAGGAAAAACTTTCTCACTAGGAGGGTGGTGAAGCACTGGAATGGGCTATCTAGGGAGGTGGTAGAATCTCCATTTTGGAGATCTTTAAGGCTCGGTTAGACAAAACCTGGGATGATTTAGTGGGAGTGGTCCTGCTTTTTAGCTTGGGGTTGGACTAGATGACCTCGTGAGGTCCCTTCCAACCCTTTGATTCTATGATAATATTGCTTCAGCACCCTTCTTCTGTGTTACAAATGCACATCTATATTTCTTTGCCCCCTGTCTTCACCCTCTTCCCTTCCCCATGTGGCCATTCCTCTTCTGTGGCTTTCCTGTTGAGCTCTTTGAATAGAGAATCTGGGCTTGATTCTCATTTACACAAAGACCATTTTACACCACTCTGGCAGCATGATGAGGATTTAAGGTCTGTGTGAATGTAACTTACATCCACTCTACTGAAATATGGCTGTGTAAAGAGACATTGAAGTGTTATATCAAATAATAATATCTAGCTCTTATATACAACACTTTTTATCAGTAGATCTCCAAGTAATCTACAAAGGAAATTAGTTTCATTATCCCTATATTATGGATGAGGAAATTGAGGAACAGAGTGGTGAAGACAAGGTTCCCAGGTGGCAAGCAAGATAGCTGGGAATAAAACCCACCTCCTCTAAATCCCAGTCTAATGCTTTATTTACTAGGCCAGAGTGCCTTTTCAATGAGAATCAGGCTCTGTTCTGCAGTGCACTAGGCACATCTGTAGTGCTGTGTAAGTACTGAAGAATTAGTACGTTCAAACATTAGACTGTAGTGTGTTTGAGAAATCAAGACTCTCCAGGGAGAAAAAGGGCTCTCACTCTCCAACAAGCAATATTTCCCTTCTTGTTGCTTACTGTGTCTCATCCACTCAACATTCCCTGTCTTTCTTCCCCTAGCCATGAGCTTGGCACTTGGTTCTGTAAATTCGATTACTGCAAATTCTTTGGAGGAGGGGTCCTTGGTGTTTTTATTCAGCTGTAAAGTGCCATGCTCACTTATGGTACTATAAATATAATTTGAGCTGCTGAAGGACTGGTATGGAAGAAAGACTTAACATTTTCAATGCTAGATCAGTTCTGTGGGCTCTGCCTAGACTGAAGCAAGCAAAGGAAATGATCTGTGGTTCCTAGGAGTATCAGGAGGGGGATGTGTTTCCATGTTGGTAGAAGTCCTCTGTAGCAAGAGTTCAGGTTTATG
The DNA here is from genome assembly GCA_007922175.1 of Pelusios castaneus. Lineage (NCBI taxonomy): Eukaryota > Metazoa > Chordata > Testudines > Pelomedusidae > Pelusios > Pelusios castaneus. The sequence continues at coordinate 1,730,132 of ML685867.1, forward strand.
AAACAGGCAGTAAGTAAATCCAAAATAACACAATTCCAGTGCAGTACACCTCAGCTAAAAATAAGAGAGTTTCAGCTGCTTATTGTGCTGGGAATTTCAAATCTGCAAGAGGTGAGGGAATTAAAATTCAATAGTTATTTACTTTTGATGTGTGCAATATTTGCTTTTAAAGTCAGAAAAGCAGATTAATAAAAGTAGTACACAGCCGGGAGAACATGAGCTGGGGAGAACACGAGCTGGGGAGAGGTTAACAAATAACATAATTAGTTTTCTACATGTTTTGTTTATATGGGAATATGGTTATATTAATATCAAAGATTAGATGTAATCACTGATACCTAGTGGTTTGTACATGTACGTGCTCTGCTGAACAATGAGAATCTGAAGTGCATAGAGAAGAACTCCTACAACCTGGAGCCGTGAATTTCATAATAAGTTTCTTGGAGAACACAGCTGACAGCTCAGCTTCACAATGTCCTTTGTGCGCAGCTGGATAACTTCTGTGTCCTTGCTTTTCACTGTAGTGTCCCTTGCAGTAAACAGAAACAGGGTATGGTTGTGCCAAGTCTGAAGGGAATTCTTACTGAGGCTATTGGACTCTGAAAAGACTCTTGTTCCTGTTTGCTAGTAGCTATGTGACTAAAGCAAGCCTAACCTGCTTTGTGTCAACCCACAGAACCTCCCTAATTCCAATCAGAATTACTCAATTATGGAAGCGACTGTAGACTATGCATGTTATATTTTTCCCCACCATATATCTGTATGGTCTATTTAGATTGTGAGGTTTCTGGGGTAGGGACAATGCATAATACAGTCTTGGTTTGTTCCAAAGCACTACTATAATGAACATAATTAATAATTCATCCATTGTTCAGTATATTATCATGCTGCAAAATAATCTAGTGTTACCCTTTTTTAATGTCATATACAATTCTCACTCTTACCATTGAGGTAGGAAGAAATGACCAAGAAGAAAACTTCCCCCACACTGAAGACTTAGTACAAGTGGTACTGTATTTACTTGCTCTGTTGTCTCACAGCTAGCAGATGTCCAGGCTCTTTATTTCTACAGACTTGCTACTGGAATGGAGCTTTTCCCTTCAAAATGGCTATTTACCAGTTCTTCATCCAACTAACTATCTTTAGCTTGACTGGCATCAGCATATACTTTAGGGCAGATCCTCAGATACCGGAAATGGTCATAGCTCCACATAAGTCAATGGAACTAAGACAGTTTTCCACCAGTTGAGGATCTATCCTAAAGTATATTCTGATGCCAATAATGCTAAGATTAGTTAGTTGGACGTAGCACTGCTCAATTGCCATATTGAAAGGAGAAATCCATATATTTGCCTGCTCTACAAAACTAGGTCGCTAACTGCAATTTGGAACCATATAAGCTAATATATCTGGGAAGAATAGTCTGAAATACACTAATTCAGTGGGAGGATGAAATCTGGGAAGCAGTAATGCAGAAATTAACATGGAGGTGATTTTTCAATGTGATGTGATATAAGAGGCCATTGTGATTGGGGGGGTTTAGATTAAGAGGAGGCAAGTCCCAGAACAGGGCCATTATATTTTCTCTTTGTATAGCTCTGGTACAACCTCATCTAGCTGTAGCCTTTTTTTAAATATAAATTGAATTTTGCATTTGACTACCATGGGTTCAGCTTCTGTTACTGCAGTTGCAAACTCAACAGAATGAAAGTCACCTCTGGTAGTCTTCTCAAATTTAAGACTCTAGGAATAGATGTAGTCCAAGGATAGTGACCACAGATACAATCACAAGTACATAGCCTGATACGATTTTATTAATGCCATATTTATAGTTTCATTTACCCATGCGTATAAGAATCCTACAAAAAAAAATGTAGTGACTAAGACTACAGTCATACTCACATCCTCCAATGTATTCTAGGGTCCAATGGGCATCTCAATAGACCATCATCAATAGAAGAATGGTTTCTGATGGGATTTCCCTTCCCATTTCTACTCAGGAAACCTCTTTTATGTTGTTCTGATTTCACATAACATCTTATCCATATTCACGAGGTTTTGACCCTCTTTTCCCTATCTGTACTTCCACATCACATGAATATTGGGGTGCCCTATTATTCATAGGTTGTTTCTTAGTTCCTTTTATTCTCATTAGCATGCCTGGCATTTCATGATATTACTATGGGGTGTCTTGTAATCTTGGACAGTACCTTGCATATTTTACAATTTAGTCTTTTGTAATATTACCTAGTGGCACTTCTTTTAGAGTAATTTTGTGACCTTACTGGTATGGTTATTTCTAGGTCACCCATTCACATCAAGTGTTCGTAAGCCTATGGCCTAACAATTTAAATCTATTATATATATTTAATTTATATAGAAATAACATTGAATTGACCATGACGCCACCTAGTACAATGATAAATGAATGATAAAATGAACTAATTGGCTACATAGAGTCTTCCATTCATTTCTGAGCACATAACTGCAAGAAAGATGCTGACAAATTGGAGATGATCAGAGATAAGAAACAGAAATGATTAGAGAGCTGGACAAACTTTTAAAGAAATGCTAAATGCTCTGGCTAAGTAATGACTCGAGTAGCAAGTGGGGCGTGATAACTCTCCTCAGTCTCTGACAAGTATTTAACATCAAGAATTGAGAGTCATTTCAGAAGGGGTAAAACTAAAGGTAAATGGGATGGTGCATGAGCAGGAAGCAATATCAGATGGAACACATACACCAGGTCAGTGCTCTCAAACAAGGGAGCAATCCTGCACTTGCATGGAAGGTGAAGATGACCTTAAAGGTCTTTTCCCATTCTAATATTTATGCTTCACTGATTCTTTGGCACTGAGTCATAATCTGCTGGCAGGCTGGTTAGGGCCAATTTAACTTTCTAAAAATAACTGAGACTGAGCTTTCCTGAATGAGTGATAGTAATGCTACAGTGAGGTGGGCCACCACCTCATTCCCCTTTGTTTTTGGTTGCTTGCTTGTTTTCCTCTTATTCCATGCATCTTCAATTACTCCATTTTTGCAGAGTCATTTGAAAATGACTCCTCAGAGTTCTTTCTCTTCCCTTTCACTATGGACTTGGGTTACTGAGCCTGGTTCTTTTTGTCTCTGCGTCCTTCACCTACTATGAGTAGTTTTACTTTCTTTGCTATCAGGTGAGAGGTTCTGCTGGATGAAATTTGATGGGCATGTACCACCTGCAAGGGTGTAGTTCCTGTCATCTCCTCAAGTAATTTTGCTGCTGCTGGTCTCTCTGCTCCACCCTATACATTTTAGTATTGGAGAAAAGAGAGAAGGCAAGTGGATGTTTTATGCTCCCTGTTAACACAGTGGAAGACCCAGCTTAGTAACCAGCACTATGATCGTATTTCTTAGGCATCTGCAACAAAACAGGAGAGGAAGAGGTTTGTGTTTTCAACAGTCTCTAAACTCAGGGTTGTAGGATGGACCAAGCAAAGACTGTGAGATTGGAACTCAGAACAGCAACTGTGGGCAATGTCTTCAATTTTTTGCCTTTATATTTTGACCTTTTAAAATTCTAGTTGGCACATAGGAGATTTACAACGGTGGCCCTGTGATGCTTTAATACTGTTACCTGAGCAAGCCCAGGCTTTTCATGATGCCTTGAAATAACACTACAATAGAAAGTTAATCCATGCTGTGGAGTTACTAGTCCATTTAAAAAGGCAAGGGGAAAAAAGTTGGAGATGTGTATTACAGAGCAGTGGTGAGTAAGGGTGAGCGGAGGTGAATCTGCTGTGAAATACAGAAAATCCCGGCTTTCTGTCCAAGAAAAACATACATTAAAAATGCAAGTGTTGAGGTTACGATATGGGGTGCTGTATTTTGGCTGTAGAAGGGCTGCAGAGTACAGAGCTGTGTGATTTAGCACAGCCGTAATGTGTGTCTACTCAACTCTTTATTGACTTGAAGATAAGAAGCGAGAGTAGGCTGTTTTTCTCTGTGGGCAACTTGCAGCATTGGTGTGAGAGGGAAGCGGAGTACAGATGCCCCCCATGTACTCAGATTGTTGAGTGTATAAGAAAAACAGCAAAACCTCAACAAAGAGCACTTCTTTATCTCAATAGTTGGGCTGGTTATTAACAAAGTTCATTGTTACCACAAAGCAAACAAACAAACAAAAAAACCCCTCTCCAACAAACTCCACCCCAAAGCACAACCCATGTCCTTTTACTTCTTTTCACTCTATGAAGGTTACTGGCATGCGTACAATAAGGTATTTCCCCAGCTGTGCCCAATGCAGTGCTTGCTCATTCTGCCAGGTGCCAGGATACACAGCTGAGGGTGCTTGGCACCTGGCAGGATTGAGAACCTAGTACTGGCTGGTCATGTGATGCTGGTTTCGCTGGTGTTAAATTGTCATAGTTTATTCTGTAAGCATTGCAAAGAGCAGGGTCGGTGCATAAGAGAACCCACCATGAAAACGTTGCCCGCAGGGAGAGACAATAGAAGAGTTCTTGTCTAAATACTTGATCTTACAATCCTCATAAAAGGCGAGGAATCCATATTCATAACAGGAGGGCCGCTAAAGTTAAGTTGCACAAAATTCATCAAGGCTGCAGGGTTGGGCTGTAACTTTGCAGACTCTGTGTAGAGCTGCAGATGATATCCAAAATGAAAAATCCCCATTCACGCTTGGGGAAAATATACAGACGGTGCTGAGAAATTGCTGCTATGCTGGGTGATTTACTGAATCATTTGCACAGGGACAGCCATCAAACCATTGTGCACAGAAGTTTCAGACTAACACATCACAGTAAACTGTTCTGTATAGAGATAGGACTAATATTCCCTGTTTTTTTTTTTTTTGATTTATAGACAAATAACTGAAATTTTATTCAAGGAAATACTGATGAAAAAGGGGGAGGAGGAGGAGGAAGAATTTATACTCACACAAGGCTGGATTGTGGCATTTATGACACAGCCCTGTCCAGGGGGATGGTGTGACTGCAGGAGGTGAATTGAAGAGACTGCACTCCAGGCAAGCACAGTCTTCTCTAGGGCTTCTCAATGCTTAGAGTTTGTCTCATCATCTCAGTCTTTCAGGCTGCTGTAGATTGTTGTTACAGATGTCCCTGTGAAGAAGGGCTGTGGCTATTACCTAGCTCCTCACTGTTCCCTGTTTGGTGACTTGTCCTCGGAGAGGAAAGCAGGAATGGCCTCTGCACTTTTCAGAGCATGTAGAGCACCAGGATTGGACAACAGGATCACAGCCTTTACTTTTGCATAGCTGTCTAAGGACCATCACAGTCTGGCTCACACAATGTATACCTAATAGATAAGGGTGGGTAGGAATATAGGACTGGGAGCCAGGCACTCCTGAATTTTAATCTGGCCTTTATACTGCCTCCCTTTTCCCACTGAGAAGCTCATCTAGCCAGTGAGACTTTTACCTGAGAGAAGATGGCAAAATTTAGCCTTTAAGCTCCCTGCCTCAGTTTCCCCATCTGTAAAATAAAGGATAACAGTAGTGCTGTGAGGGTCAATGGCTGTAGAGAGCTTTGAGGAGAAGCACCAAGTATTGGTCACTAATTATTAGTAAGAAATGAGTTTCTCCTATTTCCCTTTTGTGTTACACCTTAGAATCATATTTACCTGAAGGTTGCACTGAATTTCAGATAATGGAGGGAGGCAGTCATCAGGCTTCAACAGACGCACTCAGAGTTCTGCAGACCTGGAAAAAGACATCAAAGTTAGCTTTTGGGCAATTGCTGAGATCTTCTTCCTCTATGATCTTGCCAGTCTTGGGATATGTCTACACTGACGGCAGCAAATTTGCAAATGTCAAATAGATTTATCCAGATCGATTGAGCAGAAGTGAACACCCACTCAACTGATCTGGAAATTGACTTAATAAACCCACCCCTGGAAAAAGAGTAATGCTATGTCAACGGGAATGCATTTCCCATTGGCACAGCGCAGTGGAGACAGCATGCAGAGCAGACGTTAGGAAGTCGATGTAAGATACGCAAGCTGCTATAGAGTAGCTTGCGTATTTCCCATTGACTGCTGCTGAATTTGCTGGTAAGTGTTAACTAGGCTTTAGAAATAGGGCTTTGGGGCTCAAGTGACCTCTTCCTCTCCTGGGCTCTGTTATGTATGGTGGTGATTCTGGGTTTGGGGACTTCAAGCTGCACTCTGGATTGACTTCTTGCCCGAGGCAGCTCTGTAACTGAGGCTACCCTCTGGGCCTGTGGAACCCCCAGACTTTTTGGTGAACTACGGGTGTCACTGAGTCAGAGGTTGGTTAGTCAAGGGTGCCTGGAGTGTACATAATGACTACCAGCAATTAATGCTCACAGAAAGTAAGATTGCTATAAGAAGAATTGAAGAGAAAAAAGGAAACAGTGAGTGATATTTAGTTCAGAAGGGAAAAACCACTGAGCACATGAGAGTTAAAATTCTCACTTTCCTAATATTACTTGTCCATGAAAACAATCACAGTTCTCTGAAAGGAAGGGCAGCGGATTCAGAGGGATATCTCGCAGCATATGACCACCCTGTGGAAAAGCTTGAGAATCCGTAGGGGGACTACCTGCTGAGAGAGATGAAAGTTCAACACATAAAGCACTTGAGAATATACCCTATGTCTAGAATGGCTGGGTTTCTACCTCTTCACCAGTAAGGGACTAAGCTCAGCAAGAGTACAACCACCAAGCTAGAGAATGGTTACTGGTATTTGAAAAAAAATGGCTTTGCAGAATTTCACCCAATCCACTGCCAACAATCTGAACATGCAACATCTTATCACATCAACAGGACTGTGTATTTATTTATTCCATTTTGTGATGTGTAAAACAACTCATCTCTTCTTTGCAAATACAGAGGAATCCTCCCTCCCCCCCATGATACAGTTCTCCCCAAACTAGATATGAACTGACTGGAGATGGAATGAAAGCCCAATCAATCTTCCCTTATTCTGCTATTCTCCCCCACCGACTGGGTACATCAATAGGCCTTGTATTTGCTCTAGATGTTATTTTAGGCCGAAAGGCTAACAGTAGATTCCACAGTTAGAGGTCATTTATGAAAGGTGTCCTTGCTGACAGCTTCATCTCCCTTATCCATGGGGGATTTTAGCTTGAGTGGATCTGTTATCCGTAGCGGTGGCAAATATTGCAATAGCATCTTGAAAGCTTGTGTTGGTTCTACTGCAAATACATCTCTTGAAATAGATGGATGTTGTTTTCAAAGTGGTCTAAGGTATACTGGCCTTGAACTATCAAGTGGTTCCACATGGAGGTCCAATATTGATCCATCCATACAGAGTCCCTTGGAGGACCAGCACCTTAGATGCAGATCTGCCACTGAAAAGTATGTGTTTAAATTCCCTAGAGTGCTAAGAAAATCTGAACCATACATCTTCCAAATGTGTCTCAGCCCAGTACAAACTTTCAATCAGGTAAAAACATTTTTAAATACAATGACTGTGTGACTAACCATGTGCAGAAATACACTGTAACATATTTTTACCTTAAAACATTGCATTATTATTACTGTCTTAAAAAAGATACATCTTTATGCATGAGAAAAAGTATGAGCGTTATGTGTAATACATAATAGACAAAAGAACTTGAATGATAACATATGAAAATTTAGCTTGTGTAGTTAATATTCGTGGACCAGACTGTCAACAGACGTAAACTGGCTATGTTAATTTATATCCACTCAGGATCTGTCCACATGTAAATTACAACCAGACAGCATAATTCAAATATGTAGATTCAATATTTGATGTATACATTAGAGACTAATTTAGTGTATTCAGTATGCAGCTAGTAAGCGCAGAAAATATAAAACCAAGGCTTAGCCAGAATCTATTTCACGTGGTGGGGGACTTCATTTCTGACTGTCTGAGATGAAAATAGTTGGCTGCTCAGACCCCACTTCAGACATTATTGTCTGAAGACTCGTTCAAGTCTTCCAAGTCACTTGGAATGCAGAGAACAAACTGTATTGGATTTTTGTGCCCACTGGCAATAGATTTTGATAGCACCTTTTAATAGAAATACATGTTAACCATATTGCAATCTGATCCACATATATCCTGAATAATTTGAAGTGTACATGAAATATAGGCTTTGCTACCTCACCTACTCCATCTTACTTGCTTATGCTATGAGAGCTCAGGATTTACGGCAGTTTGGGGTAATGATCTGTTTGTTATGGATCACAGTTGATCATTGTACTTCTAAAGTGAAAAATGAACTGCAATTCAAAATATTTGTTTTTTCTTACATCTCATTTGTACCTCTCCTGTTCAGGTCATAGAATTTCAATACCCAGCTGTGATATATGGTCTTGCAGATATTGTGCAACATTGAAATAGTGGACTTTTAATAAGGTCTGTTTGTTGACTGTTAACGTGCTTTTTAAATTGTAAATGAAGCAGTAGATGCCATTTGCAATTTTAAGGGCTCACCTCTTCTTTAAACTGCGAGCACCTGTATACATTGAACTTGTGGTTATGATGCAAGATTCCTTACTTTAACCAAACAAGCACAAATGTTGCCAGACAAAACGATGCAGAAGGGGTAAAATCATTGCAAAACTGTGCCAACTGGGGGTGTAGAATTAACTATGCATTCTCTTACCTTGGGGAAGGAAAGACAGTGAATGAGGTATGGCTTTATTGATCATCAGAGGTTTATCTGTTAGTTAGCATCATCCTTCATCCTCTTTTTGGTCAGCAACAGATAACTTAAAACAGACTGTGTTACCATGGAGAGACTGTTGGCAGCACACAGTTAGAGGCAATAATTCTTGGGAAAGTTTCTTGCATAGCAAAAGTGATGGGGGACCTTATGTTAGTTAGGTAAATAGAGTAGTCTGTTGCATACCACAACTCTCCTTCTATTCTTCTTAGCCACACATTGCCTGCAGCTGCTCCTCTCCTTATTGCTCATCAAAGAGGAGGCTGAGTTTAAAAGGGACACTGTTAAATTACATTTATTTAAAATTGATTAATTTCCAAAAATATCTAGTTTCTGATAAAATACCCATTGAACAGTGGCCCAGAACTGCAGATGGTATAAATCAGCAAGCTCCATAACCTTCTGGAGATTTATACTAGCTGAGGATCTGGCATCATGTTTGGATATGTTTTATAAAGTTCTACTTAAAAAAAATAAGAATGTTTCTATTCTCCTGTTGATGTTAATATGATGGGGTGCACAGGCTCTTGTAGGCCCTCTGCTGGAGGCCTCAACCCAGGAAAGGAGCAATGAAGGTGGATCCTGTAAGCCTTCCTACAATGGATGTAGGGAAGCAGCAAGCAGGCTCAGATAAAAGGAGCTTCAGGGCCTGAGTAGGGCAACTCCTGGTTAAGACCAGATGGGTCAGGTTGTGCTGGAAGACAGAGAAGCTGCCTAGGCAAGGAGGATTGGGGGAGACCTTGTTCAAACAAAGAATAGCTAGAGAGAACCCAGGGATTATACCCCTAAGATAATGGATGCATGGTGGGTCTAACTGGGAAGCAGCCCAGGAACTGCAGTAGCAGCAGCAACTATTAAGGAAAGCAATATGTGGCTATTATTAATAGGGTCTCTAGGTTGGGACCTGGAAAAGTGGGCAGGCCTTGTCCATCCACCACCCACTGGGAAAGTGGCCTAAGCCCTGAGGTGGTATGAGGCTTATTTATTTTAAGAGCTTAAACAAAGGACTGGAATTTAAAGGGCTCACTGTTGGAGGTGAAGACCTGCTCAGGGCAGACAGAATGTCTGGGGAATTCTTGGTTCCACATATTCTTCCCCTGACACCCTGAAGGGGACAAAACTTGATGATCTGGCTGAAGAACTGGGGCAGTAAGAACAAGTGAAGATAAATAAATTGTGTTAATGGTGTCTATCTTCAGTTTCAAGAGATAAGTAAATACTTTTTTCCAGCTTTTGTTTTATATATGATAGATTTAATGATGGAGTGAAAAATGTATTTGCTTTTTACATAATTTACTGATTCCTGAATTATTCGATGTTACACATTGACCCTATTTTTATTACCATACTAAGTATGCTCAGAGTAGATAAACAATAATAAAATGTACAACATATTTTAGATGTCAGCACTAACTGGCAGAGGTGCTGTAAACTTCCTAGAATTGTGAGGGATTAGGGAACACCCCATCTGTCTGTTTGAGTAAACTCAAGAAACAAGATATCCACGCTCATGAGCCTAAATAAGAGGGAGGTAGGAATTTAAAGAGAAGATGTGACCTCTAGTATTGCAATAAAGTCTATTCTTCTTCAAGATTCAAGAGAGGAATTACCAGGAAGGAAAGAAGAATCTGTTTGGATAGAATAGGCATTTTCCAAAACCTTTGTTCAAACATCAGACCAAACCCAAAATGGAGCCCTTTCTAAGTTAATTTAGTCTTGATAACATCCACCTTGATTTCTCATTTTGTAATCCCCTCTGCTCTTGTTGGCTCTGGTCCCAGCAATCTGCTGCAACACATACACGATTACATTTATGTTGGGGATTAGGATGGGACATCTGGCACAGAAGGGAGTAGAGCTATCTGGCAGCCTTGCATCAGCAGATTCTCACCTAGAATGGCAGAATCTCCTGCCAATTTAAATTTATTTTGTGCTGCTCCGGTGGTGCACAAATGAATTCAGAAAACCTAGAATCTAGCCCTAAGCCTGACTTTTTTTTTTTCCTCTCCAAAGATGCTGAACATTTGCATCCTTTATTGACTACAGCTGGAGTGCTGGGTGCTCAGTATTCCTGAGAATCATTTCCTATGTTTTGGCAATCCCACAGGGCAACCTGTTTTCCAGGAATTTCCTCTGGGATTTTCCTGATTCAGTGGTTCAGATGAGTGCTTATACTTGTCTTTAAAGTTCACCAGTCACTGATTTTCATTAGAGGGAACAGAAGATGAGGGAGTTACTTATCTTAAAACTGTTTAAAATTAAAACCAGGCTCCAGCATTCAGAACAAGTAAAAAGTCTATGCGCTGGGGAGGCCCATTTGGTTAGTTCTGATGAGGACACCTGGACACTGTGGATATCTCTGCACATGTTGCAATGTGCTTCATAATGTTCTGTCCTGAGCCAGCTCTGGCATTTTATGAGGTAGGATGACTGAAAGACAGGTGTTTGGCTAGACAGCATCAGCAATTGGGTTGACTTGAGGCAAATGCATTCATGGCTTTTACAGCAGTAGGGCTTGGATGGCCTAGCCCATAGAACCCTAGACCTGGGGCCGACAGATGGACATGAGATCCTTGGGACAGGCTCCACCCACTCCAATAAGGTTGGAGCTACCCTGTGCCTAGACTATCTATTGGGAGAAATGACAGTATGATTGATGAAACCATTGAAATTTCGAAACAGAAATTGTTTGGACAAACACATCTCTCATTTTGAAGAGCCAACAGATTCCTTCCTCTCGGGTTCTGGAGTAGCAACACTTGTTGCTAAGCATAGTTAAGGCTGCAGAAGCTACTGTTGCTCTTTTGCTCCCCTACTCATGGAGTTTGGCAGAGTAAACAAAGTCTTTATTGTCTAAAGCCTTTCTCCATGTTGAGTTACCACCTAACTCTCCTCTGTGCTGTAGTGTAGTTAAATACATTCTATTGTAATTGAAAAGCACTCAAATGAGAGAGTCCTGAGTAGTAAATAACAATCATCTAAAATAAAGAATTTTCTCACTCTACTTCCTGTGAAATGCACTCCTAGCTAGAATTCCAGTCATCTGGACTTAGAACCTAGACAAAATTTAAGAGTGAGCACTTGGAACTACTCCACTGGGTTCTGTGTACCTAGTGACACTATCAAGTTTGGATGAAGTGGGAGAGTTGGGTGATGGCCTGGCAATCCATCCCATAACACACCTCTGGTTCTGACATACAGACAAAAAGAGACATAAAATGCAAGTCTGTTCTATGTGCCACCCTGGCTACATCATTGTCATGTGAATTTGTAGTGCTTCTGCTGTGTGAGAAGTTGGAACAGCAACAAGAAAAATAGATGGAGATAGATATTTAATTTTTTTTCTTTCAACATCTGGGCAAACAAAGAATGTCATAATCCTGTAAGGCGGGGCTCTGAGGAGAACCTGTGGACAGGTGGCAAAATGCTGGGTAATTTGAGGAACATAAATAATGTTTTACATATCTCTGGGGTGCAAAGATGCCCTCAACCATAAGGTAATGGTTAAGGCTAGTATATCCTCAGAGCCTAGATCAAAGCATCCAAAACACCCAGGGCAGACAACTAGGAAACATCACATGCCAGCAACCCTTACAGTTGATAGATTGCTTAATTATCTTCTTCCCGGATGAGTGAAAACTGTACCTATCCCCAGGTTGACAAAAGTTTAGTAGAAGTATGATATCGCTAACAGAGATCTGATAATAACAGAGTGGTTTGTTTGGGTTTTGCTTCTTACAGCTCCACAAACTCTCTGCTTTGACCTTATACATATATACTGTATGTTTGACAGGTAGTTAATGATATGACAAGATAGAGGTCTTTGTGAACTGCTGCTATTGTTAACTGCTCAGCAGGCCATTGGAAATGGAAAGAAAAAATGGTTGATTTCTTCAACAGTTATTCTTCACTCAAATGCAGCAGCTGTGGCTGACAGATTATTGTCATGCCTCAAATACACAGAGTGAGAGATCCTGGAATAAAATCGCCATGTGGGCAGCAGAGAGGGTGGTGGAATGATGCCACACAGGAGACAGGTTTGCCAGTTAATCTCACAGATGGCAAAGAAAAAAACAGCACTGTCAACTGACTCTCAAAATTGCCTCAATTTTGTAACCACAATCAATGTCTATTAGCGACCCTCATCACATGAAAGCACTTGCTTTTAGAATCCTGAGTCAGGTCCTGTGACCAGAACTTGGAAACAAAGATTTAGGGGGCAGTATCTCCCCCATTTTTGAACTACTTGTGATATCTCATTCCATAGGGAATAGAGCTCAGTTTCACCAATACTTTGCCAGCATAGAGTCTTTTAGGCTATGTATATTGGCAAGTTAGTTCGAATTAAGGAAGCTTAAATCGAACTAACTTAAGCCTTGGCCACACTAGACTTTCATTAGTTGGAATTAAGGGCTTCCTTAATTTGAACTAATAAATTTGATTATACTTTTCAAACTAACGGTTAATTCAAACTAGTTAGTTCGAATTAACCCAATGTGGCCATGTTAGTTCGAACTAAGCGCTTAGTTCGAACTAACCGGCACATTGACCTTAATGCAATTGACTAATTCGAACTAAGCAAGTGCCATGTATGGCACTTGCTTAGTTCAAACTAGCATTCTAGTGGAGTCATGCTAGTTCGAATTAAGTTAATTCGAACAAACTAAAATTAGTTCGAATTAATTAGTTTGAATTAACTAATTTGAACTAACTTTAGTAAATGTCGACATAGCCTTAGGGACTAGAGCCAGCTCTCAGAAATTAGAACAGCCCCTAAACAGCTCTAACTTACAACAGGACAACAACAGCTAAGCTTGAACACCTGGGAACCATGAAGAGCTTCCTGATGCTCCTACACTGTTACAGACCTGTAGACTGGGGACTTACTGGCTAGTCAGCGGTTTGGCAGAAAAGGACCTGAGGGTTACAGTAGAGAGGAATCTGGACATTGGTGTGCCCTTATTGCCAAGAAGGCTAATGGCATAGTGGGCTGCATTAATAGGAACATTGCTAGCAGACTGAGGGAAATGATTATTCTCCTCTATTCAGCACTGGGGAGAGCACATTTGGAGTACTGTTTTGGGCCCCCTACTACAGGAAGGATGTGGATCAATTGGAGAGAGGTCCAGTGGAATGAAATGAAAATAACTAGGGGGCTGGAGCACATGACTTATGGGAGGGAACTGATCTTATTTAGTCTGCAGAAGAGAAGTGTGAGGGGGGGATTTGATTGTGGCTATCAACTACCTGAAGGGGAATTCCAAAGATGATGGAGCTAAGCTCTTCTCAGTGGTGGCCGATGATAGGACAAGGAACAATGGTTGCAAGTGCAGTAGAAGAGGTCTAGGGTGGATATTTGGAAAAAAAAATTCTGGAAGAGTGGTGAAGCACTGGAAGAGGTTATCTAGGGAGGTGGTGGAATCTCCATCCTTAGAAGTTTTTAAGGACTGGCTTGACAATTCTCTGGCTGGGGTAATTTACTTGGGATTGGTCCTGCTTTGAACAGGGGGTTGGACAGGGTGACCTCCTGAAGTCCTTTCTAACCCTCATCTTCTGTGGTTTTATGATGTCCCCCATTCCCTGCCAGTCTGTGCTGTGCTGAGTGGGAAAGAATAAGGCAATCAATGAATTTTAGACCTTGTAATGGGCTGTATACTGATCCTTTCAAGGGGCATCTACTATGATCAAATATAGTCTTGCCCAGTTCACCTAAAACAAGGAACTTTTTGGAGAGTACATCTCCCAGGAAGGAGATTTTACTTTGGCTGGAAGCCTGCATCTCTCAATCTGCAGCAGTGAGTCTTACCACCAGTGGTGCTGTTCTGTTAGAAGGCAAACTGAAGCACAGGTGCCAAGGTGAGGCTGTGGCATGTCCCCACCCAATGCCAAAGAGTGAAGAACCTGCCACAGAACCTTATGTTGCTAATCGTAATATAGGAACGGCTGGGTAATAGTCCAGGGCTGACAAGCTTATCCAAAACTGTTTTCTATTCCCATTGTTCATATATAAAGAATAACTATATATTGTTTATCTAGACTAGAGCTTGTGATCCAGTTTTATTTTAACTGGTTGTTAGTCAACAATGAAATTTGACTGAAGCTTGGCTTACACCCATAAATTGTAGCTGTCTAACTATTCCAGTTAGGGGTATGAATGTTTGGTGAAATAGTATAAGCCCTTGTGTGGATGCAGTTGTATAAATATGAAGGAGTGTTCCCAAATCAGAGAAAACTATACTGGTGTAAACTAGTGTAATATTCTAGTATAACTGAATCCACAGGAGGACACAGAAGTTTGCTGATATGGTGGTTTAGTTAAAGTGGTACAACTTTCTAGTGTAGACAAGATCTAACAGAACAGTCAATGCTAGTCTGAAAACTCCACAAACATTTGTGCTTTACTCTAGGGTTTAACTTTTGGACACTAAGCTTTCCATAGTTAGGCCCTAAGACTGTAAAAATGTTGTGTATTTGATGCAGTAGTTATTAACATGGTTCCTTTTGACTCAGCCCTCGGGTATCATAGAATCATAGAATAATAGGGTTGGAAGGGACCTCACGAGGTCATCTAGTCCAACCCCCTGCTAAAAAGCAGGACCACTCCCACTAAATCACCCCAGCCAGGGTTTTGTCTAAGCGAGCCTTAAAAATCTCCAAAGATGGAGATTCTACCACCTCCCTCGATAGCCCATCACAATGCTTCACCACCCTCCTAGTGAGAAAGTTATTCCTAATATCCAACCTTGACCTCCCCAGCTGTAATTTGAAACCATTGCTCCTTGTTCTGTCCTCTGTTACCCTCGAGAACAGCCTAGCTCCCTCCTCTTTGGAGCACCCCGTCAAGTAGTTGAAGGTTGCTATCAAATCTCCCCTCAGTCTTCTCTTCTGTAGACTAAATAAGCCTAGTTCCTTCAGTCTCTCCTCATAAGTCATGTGCCCCAGCCCCCTAATCATTTTTGTTGCCCTCCGCTGGACTCTTTCTAATTTGTCCACATCCTTTCTGTAGTGGGGAGCCCAAAACTGGACACAGTATTCCAGATGCGGCCTGACCAGTGTCGAATAGAGGGGTATTATCACATCCCTCGATCTGCTGGCAATACTACTGATGAAGCCTAATATGCCATTGGCCTTTTTGGCAACAAGGGCACACTGTTGGCTCATATTCATCTTCCCATCCACCATAACCCCCAGGTCCTTTTCTACAGCGCTGCTACTTAGCCGATCGGTCCCCAGCCTGTAGCAGTGCATGGGATTTTTCCGTCCTAAGTGCAGGACTTTGCACTTGTCTTTGTTGAACCTCATGAGGTTTCTTTCAGCCCAGTGTTCCAATTTGTCCAAGTCTCCCTTGTTGTCCAAATCTACAAATATTTGTGTTCTTGAACCAAACACGGTGAGCCTAGACTAGCATTTGCAGTCCAGTTAGTTAATTGGAAATCAATTAACTGGAGTTAAAATGGGACTGCAAAATCTAATCTGGATAAACCCATGTTTTCATCCTGATTGTACTATTTTACACTGAGTAAAGAAAAAAGACTCTATTTCTGTCTTCTAAAGAGAGCATCTCCTCTCAGATGTGGTATGAGCTCACTGTCACAAAAACAGCAGATGCCTCTCCAGGCCCTGAATTGTTAGAATTTTTGAAGATGAAGTGAATAGAAAGCACATATTCTATATTCATATTCCTGTTCTAGACTGGCACCACATTATCATGGCCTTGCCTCTGCAAACCTTATTTACATCCCTCATCCTGCTGATTTCAGTGTCAATGGCTTCATATCAGGAGCTAAATTCTGCTTAATTGTGTGATTTGAAAGAAAGAACTTGACATTTTGGAAATAGATCTAAATAATGTATATTTGAAAGTCCTCTCTCTCTTTTCTCCCCTCCCACCTCTCTCTGGAAAGGTGGTAGAGAGACTTGCATAAGGCAAATCTTTATTAAACTTGAGGATAAGGACACTGTGACAGGACGGTCCTCTGAGTCTTTCTCACTTTTTGGTTACAGACCTCATTCACTTCAGGCCACCTTTCCCACCATCAGGCTTTTATGCTGTTCTAGTAGGTCATTGCCCATAGAGATATTTACAAGTCCCAGCCACTTGCTTCTGAGAAGGGAAGGAGTGCTGGGATCAGTCAGTCTGCCTTCCTTTAGGCACTTGGCTCCCTGCTTTTCAGGGCTTCCTTCCTCTCTGTTTATCTGATCCTAGCTTCTGAGGTTGCTTTTCCCTCTAATTAGCCCTTCAGCTGTGGCTCCACTTGTTAAAAGAGTCTATGTGTAGGTCCCAATTCACCTATTTGGTTGGGATTTGAGTAACAGGGCAGGGAGTCACCTTCTGACTCAGAACTTCTGTCCTACTTGGGTTCCAGGAAGTGCCTGACCACTGCTAAAGGCCTCTTCCCCCAACCTATGCAGAGGACTCATTAGCCTGGGACTTGATAATTGAGAGGGGCAACTAATGAAAAGACGGAAATGGGCATGGGGATTCAGAACTCCTGTCACAGGCATGTGGATAATCCTGTTTACCTTCTGAGCAAGGGAAAACATGCTATTTACTCCCAGCTACCTGGTCGTAATCTACATTCTGAGTGTGAACTCAGCTTGTACTTTTTGCTTTTCTTAAGATGTATAGTGAAGGCTTGAAAGTTGTTTTCTACTGTGTTTTCCCTTGGGAATGTCATTTGGTTTTGCTGGAGGATGCTTTAGAGGCATGATATGGGGCTGGGAACTTTCACCATTCAATTGTAAAAGCAGTGTTTTGACTTTAACAAGATATCCTTTCTCCTGAGTGTTTTTCAGGCATCTGGATTAAATGTACGTTAACAGACGCAGAGATATTTAAACAGTCTGATCCCATCTCTGGTAATCTGGTTTCACTTCTATTATGTATCTGATCTCATTAGGCTAACAGTTTTCCAAGACGTCCTGGGTGCGTCTACACTTGTAAATTAAGTCGACTTAATTTACTCTGCATCTACACTACACTTTCCTTAAGTCGACTTAAGCAGCTGCTTAAGTCGATTTAAGGAAAAGTTAAGTCGACTTTATAAAACCTAGTTTTAAGTCGACTTTTGGCTTAAGTCAACTTACTTAAGCCAATGTAGACATAGAGTAGCCCTAAATTGACTCTAAATCGACTTAAGGTTCTCCAGCACTTCCCCACTGCCCTCCCTGCCAGGGTGGCTGGCACAGGGACAACCTGGCATGCCCCCCCACAGGGTCCCTGTTCCCCTTTGCCCCATTGTACCCAGGTACAATGGGGCAAAGGCTGAGCCCCCTGGCACTTGGCAAGGGGTGCCCCCTGCCACCATGGACCAGTCCCAGGTCCACTTAGCCCCTAGAAGTCGACCTATGCGTCCAGTGTGGACGCTTTAGGTCAACTTTGTAGGGTCCCCCCAAATTCGACTTAAATTAATAAGTGTAGACATAGCCCCTCAGACTTTCAGAGCAAACAGTATACACATCTAATATATACTTCTAACATATACACAGCTAATGTTTTTAAATAATACCCCCCCATCCCATCCCACCACAGAGAGAGAGAGAGAATGGAATGTGTTTAAATAAACATACCATTTAAAAGAACCGGTCAGGTAGTGAGTGGTTCAATGTGCATGATAAAGGCAAGTTTTGATCTGGTTCCTTATTTTATCATGCTTACATATTATGCATGTGTGTGCATATATCGACATAGATATGCATGCATAATGTATAGAAAATCACAACTTATTCCTCTCAGGAAGATGCGAGGTTAGTTTTGTTTTCTGTAGCCATAACAGGAAACACTAGCTCTGACTTAAGCCAGCCTCCTTCAGCAGCTACAGCCGACCAGTCTGGTATTTTGTAGTACTCCTTTTAGATTTATATTGGAGGTTAAGGCAACAGACAGATGAGACCATAATGAATTAGGCATTGGAGAAGATTAGAAAATGCAAATAAAGATGCCTATTTTATATGGCATTTTTCCCTACATGCAGCTATTTCTTGTTGAAAGCAGCTATTTGGTAAAGTTCAGTTATCACTGGAACTTTAGCAGGTTTTAAAACAAATTGATTAGTGTCTTTTGGCCCAAAATCATTTCAACTTTTCAAAAATAAATCTTTAGATCAAAGTTTCCAGATGAGACAGAATAACATGTAATGCTTTTCAGGGTGGGGAGATATTAGAATCCAGCTTTGCAATTTTCTTAATGTTTTATGACAGGCAATAAACATACCTGTCTCAGTCTGACTCAGGCAGCTTAGGTACAAGTAAGTAGTACATGACAGAGTGTGCATTCATCAGTCACCACTTCTTAAACAGATGAGAGCTATGGATTTTTTTTTTGCCATCAATTTCAAAAGTGCCCTGTACAGAACCAAGTGGCTTCGGTGATGGCCCTTTGAAGAGCATGTACAATCAGAAGGACAGACTCAACACTAACACTACAGCTGTGAAGCCGCTGCAGACATCAAAAGACGGGAGAGTTCAGAGCAGCCTGGAGAAATGGTTATGAAGAACTCTGCAGAAGTCTTCCCAGTAGCTGGATTGTTTCTCTCTGGGAATATTGGGTCTGAGGTGCCCAAAGACTTCAGGAATCTGTTTTAAGGTTTTATGCTGCTCTCCATCATATAGTATCTGAGCACCTTCTATGTTAAATGTGAAGCAACAACGAAGTGCATAGAAGATTTCAGAGCTGGAGAGAAGAGCTTTGTTTAACTTGAAAGCTAGTCTCTTTTGTCAATAAAAGTTGGTTTAATAAAACATAAATCACTTCACCCACTTTGTCTCTCTGGTCCAGGGCTGGATTAAAGCAGGAGCTTTAGAGGCTGCAGACCTGGGCCCTGGCCTAAAGGGGAGCCTCATGGCCCCCCCCAATCCAGCCCTGTCTGGCCTCAGTGGCGTTCTGCTGCTGCCCACCTTTGGCCAGCCCACCAAGTCCCTGGCATCTGGGCCTCCCTGGAACACCCACAGCAGCACTGGCCCATGCCCCCCTTCTCCCCATTATCCAATCCCTGGAGCTGCCCCCTCAGTGCCAGCCAGGGCCCCGGAGTCCCTGACCCTACTCCCCACCTGCAGTGGGTCTAGGCGTCCCACCACCACATCGGGCACCACTGCAATGGGGGTGGGGGGAAGGGTGGGCAGCCCTGGGCATGCCCAGGCCTTGATCTGGTCCTGCTGTAGTCATCTTTAATTGCAAAAAGTGGGGTGGGGGGAAAGAGTTTTGTACCTTTTGGCCCTTCTTTGATGTATGGTAGCACCAAGTTGTGTTGACCTAATTTACTGTGATGACTATATGATGAGGTTATTAAATGGCTTGTGTGCATACGCTTGGCTTCCTTGTATCTGTGGTGCACATCCTCACCTGGAGCACTTGTACTGATTGTATTGTTAGGGCAGGACATTGTGGGATGGCTCCTGAAAGCCAGTAATATTCAATGTAAGCAACACTGTGTAGATACTGACACTGTGGTGTTCTGTTTATACCACCCATGGCTATGTCTACACTGGCAATTTAAGTCAACTTAAGGTGGCTTAAGTTGACAAATTAAGCTGCGTCCACACTAGGCTTTCACTAAGTCAATTTAAGAAAATCCTTAAGTTGACTTAGTAACTACCAATCATTAGGTCGACCTAACCCTTCCTTAGGTCGACCGAAGCCCAGTGTGGATGCATAAGTCCACTTTGTTAAGTTGACCTAAGGGCAGTTAGGTCAACTTAACAAAGTGGACTAAGTCGACTTAAAGTGTTGCCACTTTTTAATAAGGTCAACTTTAAGTCGACTTAAAGTCAACCTTATTAAAGTCAACTTAACAAAAGTTGACTTAACTTTTCTAATGTAGACATAGCCCATGATTCTATGCCGCTCATGGAAATGTTAATAAATTGACATTAACAGGCACTTAGGTTGGCAGGAATCAAATTTAAGTGTTGAGACATGGTCAACGCAAGGCAGCTTATATCAAGCTATCAGTAGCGTAGATCAGGCTTTGGTGGAGATTCTACCTTTGCTGATAGGAGAGCATCTCCCTTGCCATAGGTGCTCTAGCTCCCCAAGAGGCAGGCTATGTCAACAGGAGAATGTCTCTCATTGACACCGGGTTGTCTACACCTAAGGTTAGGTCAGCATAACTACATCACTCAGGGTTGTGGATTTTCGCCATCTCTGAGTGATGTATTTATATCAACCAAAGTTTGTATGAGGCAAATTGTCTTTAGAAAGTCAGTTCTAATTCACACACGCAATTCTTCTTATAACTGCACAAATTGAAAACTAATCAGAAAAATTTAAGTAAGTGAAATCTGCTTTACTGAGAAGGAGGGGAAGTGGGTCTTTTATATTTTTTATTTTACTTTTAAAATTTCTTAATTTTTTTAACACCCACTTAATGCTAACCAGTGGGAGAAAAGCTCTCTGTTAAATCCTGAGAAATCACAGACCTTCAATTAAGGTTGAAAAAGTATCCAGCTGTCATGTTTGAAACATGGTGGGGGTGGAAATTTTAGGAAAACCAGGAAAGGCTAGAATGTTATACCTGATATTTCTGGGGTAACATAAACAGCTAGGATGGTGGTTCTCTTCCACGCCATTCCCAATAACTAAATCAAACACCCCAAGCACCTTTTCACACCTCCTTCGCACATCCAAGCATTTGTTTCCTGGAGACGTGAAACTCAACCATTAATTTTCTCAGACATCAAGGTTTGCTTCAATTTCTGTGAAAGATTCAGGATGCTTCCTACTTCATTATCCAGTCTGGTTTAACCATCCCCAGTCACTTATTTTACACCATAAAGTGTGTGTAACTGTAAATAACACATTGTGTGGCTGTAGCAGATTTATATACCTTACAGTTATTTCTATTTAAAGTAATGGCATAGCATACAAGCAGCCACTTAAGTAGATTCTTCATGACAATATGGACTGTATGTTTAAAAAATGTTTTCTGATACAATCAATAAGTTTGTTGATTAAAAACAGGTTTCAGATTTCAGGATTTACTATTTGTCTTTTTTTTTTTTTTTCTAGTCAATCGGTGACTGCTCACATTCTCAGATAAGATCTGTCATCTTACCACTGTCTTATATTTCAGGATTTCATTTTCCTGTTGAGAAGCCGTTGTGACAGAACAGGCTTGTTTTAAGCAATGCCAGTGTTCTCCCCAAGGAAGTATTGTTCAAGACAGTCTTTGGCTCAGACAAAAGAATAAGTAAACACTGTAAATGATATATCCTATCATGAACTTTATTTGACATCCTAGTATGTTGTTTCCTTCTGATTACTGTACCTTTCCCCGTGAAGATTTTTCTCAAAAGAATGAGGCAGCACTTATTCAAACTATGATGGCAGATAACATAATTCGTTATAATTAACAGCCTGTTCTCATCTCTAGGTGACTGAGTTTTCTTTTACCTTTCTCTTTATTTTAGGACTTCTTGACCTTCATGGAATTGCTGCTATACCTCTACACATCTCTGGAGCTCAGGTTCACTTTCACAGTTTAAGGAAGATGTCAGAAGTTGCTGCATTAGCAATTACATTCATAACAGTTCTACCCACAGTGGCATTTGTTTTCATTAACAAAGTAATCATTAATGAGGCTCCTTGTTAGCATTCTGCCAGGGAGAGCCATGTCAATAAATTTGGGCATAGCATGGGTGATAAATTGCTGCTTCATTCCCTTGCTTTAAACAACGGAACAAATCCAAACTAAGCTATGGAAACAAGGTGGCATTTCTGTTGTCAGCAAAGATACTGAAGGCCTTATAGCTGTTAAATTGTGGGTGGTTGTGCCTTTTCAGCAAGTCTGGGTAATGCTGAAGATCATGGCTTTGACATTTCTAGATGTGCTGTAGCTGTAGATCAGTCTTATTTTCCTAAGGCCTAGCTCTTCAGTGTACAAGACACAGCCTCATGAAGAGTGTGGAAGGAAAGGGCATTCGTGCCAGTCTTTCAATGGATTTTCCCTCAGAAATACAACTGGGAAGGCTGCCTCCAGAGGCAATAGGGACAGTGCTCTGTGGAGAGGCACTTACCCTTTGAAGTGTTTCTTGGCTCCTCTTACGTTGGCTTCAATCTGCCAGCTATTGAAGAATAGAAGCGGAGCCTGTGTATCACTTCCATCCCAACCCCCTTTGAGTGTAATGTTCTTCATGATAATAGCACTTCAGGTGTGCAAGGAAGAGAAGATTCCATTCACCCTCATCCATTCCCTTCCTCCCCCCACTCTTCATGGACAATCCCATAGAACCTTAAATAAACATTGTCTGCATGTATACCTGACTATAAGAATTCTGGACTGAATATGCCAATAACTACCAATGTGGGAAAATGCTGTACACCAACCAGCGTACTTGTGGCTCTACCACTGAACAACACTGCTCCAAGTACTCATGCTCATTACTTATAAGGGTATGTAATACTTCTGTACATTAGCTTATGTATAGCATTACTGCATTAAATGCCTATGTTCTTTCCTTTGTGACATATAACTTTCATATTTTCTGTAAAACACAAAGAAATAGAGGTAAAAGGGGTAGGAGAGGGACTGTGAATCTCAGGAGCAGGTTAAGGGTGTCATTCTTAACTCTGAATTTTCCTGCTAGAACACACTGTGAAAGTTACCCAGCTGTACTGCAAAGTTGCCAAGATCAATAACTGGAAGCTGCATTGTGGCTTGATAATTGTGTGAGGCTCACACACACAACGGCTATGAAAATCATACAGATATGAAAATCTCATGTCGTCTCATTAGCCACATGTGTGAATCTTAGCTGTAAAAGTCCAACTATAATCTGACATGCCTAACTATGGTTATTTCACTCAAGAATTTGGAAGAACTTTAATACAAGTCTTTCTCCTCAAGAAGAAAGATGATCTAGTGGTTATGGTTCTAGGTTGGGACTTAGGAGACCTCGATGCAGTTTGCTTCTCTGCCTGTGACTTCCTGTGTGACCTTGGGTTTCTCCCTTAATCTCTCTGTGTATAATTCTCCAACCGTATAAGGGGCATGGTCACACTGCCTTCTCACACAGGAAATGTTCTGAGGATGGATGAAGAAATTTTAAAGTTGATGAGGCACACCAATATTATGAGAATGAGGGAGGGAGGTATACAATCCATAAAGCTAAGCTAGAACTTTAGTGAGAAAAGTCTTTCTTGTCAGATTTTTGGTACCTCTCAACTCAAGCCATATCTACACTTATGGCGGCAAAGTTGCTGCCATCAGAATAATCTTCCCAAATTGTTTTAGCAGTCATTTAAAACACATTAAGTCAACCTGTAAATAGACTTAGTAAAAACCCCTCCTCAAGTGGCACAACTCATTGAAGATGCCGCGCTGAAGGGGAGTTAGGAAGACTATCACTGAATTTTCCTGGAAGTGTAGACCAGGCCTCAGATGTGGCTGGACATAATAGAGTGCCAGCTTCCTGGTGATAGTTTGATGCTTGTACTGTGGTTCCCAAATGCAATCAGGAACTGAAGTCATCCACAAAACTTACATTTAAAAAAAAAGTGAATGGAATTTTTCAGACTTCAGGAAAAGTTTGAGGTTTTGGGCTAAGATTCAAGTCTTCTCCAAATTTATCTACACCAGACTTTGCTGTACTTTCATCATCTGGTTTTCAGGTCTAACCATTCTGTGGTATCTGCTAAACTTCATGCCATGTGCTTCTTTAGCATGGTGTCCAGCAAAGTTTGGTACACAAACATCATTCAGGGATTGGTATTGTTTAGCAATGGGCAAGGAAGAAAAATTTTAAGAAGCTATAATTCGAGAATCTTGCTCCTTTCACCACTGGCAGCGCAAGCCCACTGCAGGTGCTAAGCAGGAATACCCCTCCCCCACATGCATATAAAAAGTGAATGGGTGGGGGGAAGGGCATGAGCTGCTTGGGTCTCTAAACACTTGCTTGGTCTGCTTATGCCTACTGCCAGATTTGCATCCCTTCCTTTAAGTGCTCTAAAAATATCTGACATTTCATTTAGACCAAAAACTTACTGGTGTGTGTCTGTGTGTGGAGGGGGATGACAACGATACCTTCTAATTTGTTTTGTTTTGTACTTTTGTAAGGCTGGAATTTAAATGCAATAACCAAACCAAATTCTAGAAAGCTTAAACTGATATATTGTGGCATGAAACTCAGAGATAAGTATTCCAGAATTTTAAGTCAGTCACTCTAAAGGCTCTAAATACATAAGCATCAGAAAAGAGAGAATTTGCATTGAGTCCACGCACAACATATCACAGTAAAAACACAGCCACTGCTAGAATGTGAATGACTAAATAACATTCTATAGTGATTCTCAATGTTTACGGCTGGAAACTGCTTGACTAGTATTCACTAGAGATTGGTTTTTACTCTGCAGAGGAAGATGCGTAAGATGATATTTAATTTCCACACCAACACTTAAACTTAGACATATTTCCACAGACTTGGCATATGCCAATACTTACTTTCAATAATTAACAGAAGCAGGATTGGGATCTTTAGTAGCAGTGGGCACCATTGCAAACTCTGTCCATTCACAAGTCCTGTGATAGTTAGGACAGAAGCTGGATTCCCCAATGTGACAGTGGCAGCTGGGCCTTGGCGCTGTTCATAAGAGTATTTTTGATACTCCATCATAGTGTGTCATTGGAGTCTTATAGAGAGTGTGATGGGACTGGGCTGAAAGAGAGACTTGTGTGAGTGGAGTGGGTAAGCTAAATATAAAGAGCTTAGCTATAATTGGGTACTTGCTTTTGTCCTAAGAAGGGAAACAGAATCAGTGCAAGGTATATCATAGCCCCCGACGTTGGACATGACCCATTTGTGGTGACATCACCAGTTTCTGCAGACCTTCAAAAACTAAGGGCCAATATCTGTGCCACACCAGAACTGTGCTTAGTGCAGCTCAGAAGGGGATGGAACATAAGTAGCTTTACGTCCCCCTGATCTTAGCCCTTCCGGTACAAGTTGAGTTTGGCAACTGCTCTACGGTGCACTTGACTGCCTATGGCATTTTGGCAGCCAAGAAGCATCATCTCATTCTGCCTTTGCCCCACTTTCCCCTGGTGTCCCTATTACTGTCATACAGCTAATTCTATGTCTCCTCTTATGGGAGAGAAATCCTGATGGTCACATTTAAATCAGTCAGCATATATGGGGAGAGGGGAGGAGGGAAGGGCATCAGACCCGAGGCTTCTAGCTCTTCATGACTGCAAATGCAACTTGCCATCTATAGCCTAATGTGCTGCTCCTTGAACAAGTGTGCTACTTATTTGTGTAACGTGGACACCATGACTGGGGCTGCCCAGACAAAGCTCACACTGTCCCTTAAAGTTTACTCTCTACAGAGATGATTTACAAACAAGGTTAAGGGCTAGGCTGCACAATAAATGAAATGGTGTTTTCATTCATTCATTCACTGCCTGGAATTGGGGGAGGCTTCCAGGGAAGATGGAGCTAGGCTGATCTCAGCAATAGTAGATGACAGAACTAGAAGCCATGGTCTCAAGCTGCAGTGGGCAAGGTCTAAGTTAGATATTAGGAAAAACTTTTTCACTAGGAGGGAGGTGAATGGAATAGGTTACCCAGGGAAGTGGTGAAATCTCCATCCTCAGAGGTTTTGAAGGTGCGGCTTAACAGAGCCCTGGCTGAGATGAATTAGTCAGGGTTGGCCCGGCTTTCAGTACGGGGTTGGGCTAGATGGCTTCCTGAGGTCCCCTCCACCCCTGCCAGTCTATGATTCTATGTGGCTGGTTCTAAGAATTTTATTAAATATTACGATTGTATTGTAGCAATGAGTCATGGAGCTGGACTCCACTGTGCCATGCAAACACAACAAAAAGACGGTCCTTGAGTTTTATTTTTTTCAAGGTGGGGAGGACTAAATATTATTTGTAGCTGTAGGTTGCTATTTACAGAGCACCGTTTTGTGGCCAGTGCTGTGCACTCACTCTGTCCCTGTAAGCACTCCTTTTCACAGGCCCCCTAAAAACGCCACACACCATTTGGGGTAACTGCACCTCCCAGTCAGGACTGCTTTAATTCCAGAAATGGTTCAAACAATTCTCAGAGTCCCCCAGAGAAAGTCAAGTTATTACACAAAAGTTCATTAACAGCCCTGCTTCTTCTGCCACACAGCGAGCTTTTCTTCTGTCCGAGGCTGCTTCACCTAAATCCACCAATCCCAGCCCATTCAGGCTAGATTTCAGCCTTCTGATCCTAGCTTTCTTCTCTGGTCAGACTGCCCTATTTTCTGCTTAGTTCTTTTCTACTTTGGTAGGCCCCTCCCAGGCTGCAAACAGCTGGAGACTCAGGTTTCTAGCTTTAAGCTGCCAGCCCCACTCAACCCCCATTTTATGGTCTTCCCCTACAGGGGATTTTCTTACTTTCTGCAGTTACTTGGTTATCCCCCTTCATTACAACCACCTTCTACCCTATATAGAAAATTACCTGATCCAGCCCAGGCATGCCTCCTTAGTAATCAGAGTTGGTTGGTCCCAGACCCTCCAGCATTTAAGGGGTGTCTTCTTAGAAGATAATCATATGAAGGAGGTCATGGTAGAGGCATAACAGATTGGGTCATGTGCAGGAGGTCAGACTAGATGAGCATGATGATTCACTCTGACTTTAAAATCTCTGATAGAGGGAACAGGACCTACAGTACTGGGCAGACAAAAGCTCTCTCTAACTGAGAATCATAGAATCATAGAATAACAGGGTTGGAAGGGACCTCACGAGGTCATCTAGTCCAACCCCCTGCTAAAAAGCAGGACCACTCCCACTAAATTATCCCAGCCAGGGTTTTGTCTAGCCGAGCCTTAAAAATCTCCAAAGATGAAGATTCTACCACCTCCCTAGATAGCCCATTCCAATGCTTCACCACCCTCCTAGTGAGAAAGTTATTCCTAATATCCAACCTTGACCTCCCCAGCTGTAATTTGAAACCATTGCTCCTTGTTCTGTCCTCTGTTACCCTCGAGAACAGCCTAGCTCCCTCCTCTTTGGAGCAACCTTCAACTACTTGAAGGGTTGCTCCA
>ML685867.1:1773348-1823419 GCA_007922175.1 Pelusios castaneus
GATCAAAAGAATCCCCTCCAACACAGATGTCACCACTTACCTCAGCGACTCCCTGGAGGGCGAATTCGGCCAGGACAGGGGTGACATCTCCTCCCTCTGGACCCGCGCCCGGGTCGCCACGCGTCGCCTGGGGAAGCGCATCGGCTGTCGTTGGTCATGGTGTGAGGAGCGGCAGGAGCTGTCAGTCTTGGTGCCGCGAAACAGGACTGAAGACCGCACCATCGTCCCCCCTAATGCTAGAGGCCAGCTGGAGAGGATACTGAAAGCTGCCGTCCATGCGCTGTACGTAGAAGACCTTAAAAGAAAACCCGACCAAGGCAAGGTCTTCGAGCTGACCAGCAAATGGGACGCCAGCAACCACTTCCTCCCGGAAGGCAGCTACACCCGGTTCGCGGACTGGAGGTTCATCCACCGTGCCCGCCTCAACTGTGTTCCCCTGAACGGAGCCGTCCGCCACGGACATCGGGACAAGCGCTGCAGAAAATGTGGCTACGCCAACGAGACCCTGCCCCACGTCCTCTGCAGCTGCAAGCTCCACTCCAGAGCCTGGCAACTAAGACACAACGCGGTCCAGGCCCGCCTTGTGAAAGCGATCCCGCCTCACCTCGGGGCGGTCAAAGTCAACTCTACCGTCCCCGGTACCGACAGTTTGCTGAGACCCGATGTCGTGGTCACAGACGAGGACCAGAAGAAAGTCATCATGGTCGACATCACGGTCCCCTTCGAAAACCGGTCTCCGGCCTTTCTTGGTGCTCGGACCCGAAAAGAGGAAAAATACGCTCCCCTCGCTGACACACTGAGAGCCAAGGGCTACACGGTCCAGATCCACGCCCTGATCGTCGGCGCCCTGGGTGCCTGGGACCCAGCCAACGAAGGTGTGCTGCAGGCCTGTGGTGTTGGTAAACGCTACGCCCGACTAATGCGCCGCCTCATGGTATCCGACACCATCAGATGGTCCCGAGACATTTACATCGAACATATCACTGGGCATAGACAGTACCAGGAGGAATAAGGGTCCACCTCCACATCTACCACCAGGGGACTCCGCCGTCCCCCTCCCCCCCACCTCTCTACGTGAGAACATATCTCCCTATGGATTCTTTACCCGCCCTCCCTATTCACATTCCGGGATGAACCACCCTCAATAGTATATGTGCTCCCCATATCATCACACTCAGTATCCCTCCCATATTAAGCTGTTTATCCCGAATCTCTGACCTCTTGCTTCTCAACCCTGCAGTCCTGTGACTCCCCCCATCCTGAAAACCGTAGATCATGTTTTGGTTGTTCTCCCCATCCTTACCTTTACCTGTTACTTCCCAAATGATCTGTACTGTACCCTGGATGACCAATCGCTTCCTTTACCTAAAAACATGTCTGCTTGACCCTTTTTTGTAACATTCACTTCAATAAAGTATTTTATATCTGTTCTTATCAGTTTAATATCTGATATATCCTCTATCTGAGGATTATATATTAAATGGATTTTTGGAATAGGGAGATGGAATAGGAGCTTGCTTCATCCACTCCACACATCAACCTGGTATTGCAGTATCTCCAGGAATGGTGCATCTCCCCTTAGGGAAATCATGATGGTAAAAGAATAGATGAATTGATTGACTAAGTGAGTCTATATGGCTTTTTGTTATTTTTTGGGGGCATGCTTGTGAAGCTGGGAGTGTGTTAGGTGAAGATCAGGCCTTTATTGTGTTTTTAGGAAGGAGAAATCATTTTTTTGCTGTCACTAGCCAGTTTTAGTTTTGGTAGTCATTACTGCTTGATTGGTGGTTTCTTGATTGATTGATGGTGGGATTGTTGACACCTGTTCACATGCTGGAAATTTTCAATGGGTTAACTGTGTTAGTCTGTGTACAGCAAAAAACAATGAGAGTCTGGTGTTACCTTACAGACTAACAGATTTGCTTTGGCATAAGATTTTGTGGGCTATAACCCACTTTGTCAGATGCATGAAGTGGAAATCAGAGACAGTGATACCAACCTGACAGTGGTAATCAAGGGGTGGGAGTCAACTTTTTATTGACAACATGCGCTTTATACTAAAATAAAATTCCTTCCCCACCTCCCCTCCCCCAACCTGCCCTACAGCAAGACACACCAGCCAGACACCTGAGAGGGATCTTTTTTAAGCCATCCCAGTTGATGAATCATCTCCAGCCATGGTTGATCTCTGACGTTTAGGGGAAGGAGAAAAAAATACACCCCAGAATGTAGTAGAGGAGAGACTTACTACACGGGCCCAAAAGCGACCCACCAGTCTCAGTGTCTCATCAAGCTCTATATTAAATGTAATCTAATTATTAGTCTCTACTACTCCATTCTTGCGATTTAACTGGGCGCCACTACACCCAGTGGGACTGTCAGATGTCCAGGGCCTCCCCTGGCAAGGAGGCCAGTAACTGTAAGCGCCTTAATACGCCGTACAGGACCCAAACGTAATCTTTTCGGGCCCAGTACAGACTTGTAACGCAGGACCCTCCCACAGATGTGGTCACGAGGGTGGCAGCCTGGGCTGGGCCAGGCCGCCGGACCTCAGTAAAGTGTACCCTTTCCCCTCCCCTCCAGATGCGGGCCCCGATTCCTGAGGGTGTGTTTGAGATAGCAAGGAGAGCGTCAAGAAAAGCATGGGGTCCGGTGGCTAGCGCTCGCCTGTCCTGCTGCCAGTGGGTTTTGCCGCATGACTCAACAGTGAGAGACTGTAGTTTGGGTCATCACAGGCAAGTGGGTGGGTTAATGCGAACTGAGAGCGGATGGCGGCAGCCGGAGACACCAGAGAGACAAACTGAACTAAGAGGCTGAAAGAATTCTCTGTCTGTGAGCAGAATGATGTGTTTAGAGTTGTCGCTTCGACTTCTCATGCTGGAATGATTTAGGGGCAAGGATCAGAACTTTGCTCCACAGTGATCAGAGGCTTGTTGCTGGAATTTGGTGGCTGTCAGCGCTTCTCGCGGTGTTCTCTGAAGCTGTGGGGAAGGGAGGGCTTCGTAGCGTTGCCCCCAAACGAGTATCGCTTCTCGGCCTTTTATGGCTAAGATCAAGTGTAGTATCTGTTCTTATCAGTTTGATATCTGATATATCCTCTATCTGAGGATTATATATTAAATGGATTTTTGGAATAGGGAGATGGAATAGGAGCTTGCTTCATTCACTCCATGCATCAACCTGGTATTGCAGTATCTCTAGGAATGGTGCATCTCCCCTTAGGGAAATCATGATGGTAAAAGAATAGATGAATTGGTTGACTAAATGGGTCTGTATACTTTCCTGTTGCTTTTTGGGGGGTGCTTGTGGAGCTGGGGGTGTGTTAGATGAAGATCAGGCCTTTATTGTGTTTTTAAAAGGGGGGAGGAGGGATCATTTTCTTGTTGTTAACAGCCAGTCTTAGTTTTGGTAGTCATTACTGTTTGATTGGTGGTTTCTTGATTGGTTAATGGTGGGAGTACTAGCATCTGTTCACATGCTGGAAATTTCTAATGTGTTAACTGTGTTAGTCTGTGTACAGCAAAAAACAATGAGAGTCCCGTGGCACCTTACAGATATGCTTTAGTATAAGCTTTCATGGGCTATAACCCACTTTGTCAGATGCATGAAGTGGAAATCACAGAGGAGAAGTATATATACACATGCCAGGATGGAGGAGTCAGTTCAGAGAGCAGATGGGGCCTATTCACACCTGTTGATAAATGCATGAACAGAACAATCACTTTTTGTGATAATGTGATAATCATTCCAAGTCCCTGTTCAGACCCAGTCTGATTGCGTCAAGCTTGCAAATCAGCTCTAGCTCTGCAGTTTCACGCTGAAGTCTGTTTTTGTAGTTTCTTTGTTGAAGTATGGCAACTTTCAGGTCAGTTACTGAATATCCATGGCAGTTGAAGTGTTCTCCTACAGGTTTATGGATGTTGCTATTTTTGATGTCGGATTTGTGTCCCTTTATCCTTTTGTGTAAGGACAGTCCGGTTTGGCCGATGTACATGGCAGAGGGACATTGCTGGCATGATAGCATAAACCACATTAGTGGATGTGCAGGTGACTGAGCCCCTGATGGTGTGGCTGATGTGGCTGGGGCCTGTGATGGTATCACTGGAGTCAATGTGAGGGCAGAGTTAGCACCGGGGTTTGTTGCAAGGATACGTTCCTGGATTAGTATTCTTGTTGTATGGTGGACGGTTGTTGTTGAGTATTTGCTTCAGGTTGGGGGGCTGGCTGTGAGCAAGGATAGGCACTTGATTTAACCCAGTAGTAAGGTTTCTTCATTAAATCCAGTAAAGGGCAGCAGTAAACATTAATTCATCCATCACAATATGTGTTGCTGTTTTAACTCATCTGGTGAAGGTCCGTAAGAAGCAGCGAATAAAGATGGCTGAATGAAATCTATGGCTATGTCTATACTTACCAAATTTAGTTCGAATTAGTTAGTTCGAACTAATTAATTCGAACTAATTTTAGTTAGTTTGATTTAACTTAATTCGAACTAGCATGGCCCCACTAGAATGCTAATTCGAACTAAGCAAGTGCCATGCATGGCATTTGCTTAGTTCGAATTAGTCAGTTGCATTAAGCTCAATGTGCTGGTTAGTTCGAACTACACTGTTAGTTAGAACTAACATGGCCACATTGACTAAATTTGAACTAACTAGTTCAAATTAAGGGTTAGTTCAAAGTAAAATGAGGTTTTATTAATTCAAACTAACTTTTCCTTATTTTGACTTAAGGAACTGCTTAAGTCGAATTAAGGAAACTCAAGTGTAGACACAGAGTTTATTAAGTCGACTTAAGCCTGCTGAAGTCGACTTAATTTACAAGTGTAGACGCATTCTAGCTGTGTTTAGGCTAGATATTTTCTAGCTGTTATAACTAGATTCTTTAACCATCACTCTTTTCCACATAAACGAAGAGCTGTTTTTGAAAGATATGATACCACAATAAGTGTACAGTCCTAATAGCTGGATAGTAGAATGCTGATCAGTATGGTTGGAACTGAAGTACTATGTAGTTCCCACCCCAAACTTTAATTTCTGATATAATTCTGAGCTATGGCTAAACAAGGATTTAAGAAATGGCCTCTAATGTGTGCCTCAGATGGGCCACTTTAGAAAACATGGACCATAATTCTTCCCAATTTCTAGTTCTTCTTGGTACTTACATTGCCTCCATTACTACAGTATCTGATTCACAATTGTTAATGTTTTTACTTTCACAACATCCCTGTGGGGTAGGGAAGTGCCATTATCCCCATTTTACAGCTGGGAAACCAAGGCAAGAAAGACAAGTGACTTGCTCAAGGAGGCACAGAATGTCTGTGGGGGAGCAGAGAATGGAATCAGGGGAATTTCCCATTTATGACTCTAGAAGAGAACAAAGGAAAAACTATATCTTACTGCCCAGATGTCAATGGAAATCTTTCCACTGGCTTTATTGGAATTTGGATTAGGCCTCATTTTGGAGCTATAAAGTCTATCAAAGAAAAAGAAACAGCAGTATTAGGGGTCTACTTTTGAAGTGCAGGACTGGTGTACAGATATAATCTATTTTAAATGTGCACCTTTTAGAAACCAAGGATCTATTTTGGTATAATGTGAATTTTTGGCCACTGAAACTGTAAGAAAGGTGTTTCTGTATCTGCTATTTAACACTAACGAAGGCAATCATTTTTGTTAATTCAATAGTTGGAATATTTCCTGGTAGCAGCTGAGGAAAAGATGCCAGATGAATGAAAATTAATCCACTTGACAAATGGAAACTAAAAAATAATGTATTCCACTTGAAACAGACTTTTCCCCTCTTGCTCTCTTTTGGTTGCTGATCCACAGGATGGTGTATATACAATAATTTAATCAATTACTGTTATAGAAGGGCAGCTGTGTGGCATTCTTTATTGGCAGTGAAAGACTCTGTTCTCATTTGTATAATCAAGAAAGCATCTTGGATTCTCACTGAGAAATGGAAACGGCAATATTTTGGTTTAATCTGCTTTCTGATTGCAAACTGAATTGAAAAAACCCCAAAGATCTTTAGGACTGTGAAATCCTTTCTTTCCATTGATATAGTCTTATCTCAGATACAACCATCACCAACCTTCAGTGAAACTTTATCTGAGCTATTTACACATAGACAATTTGGTATCCTACTGTTATTGCCTATATATTTCAGAGAAATTTACTATTATTGGATTATGTAAATACCAGTGCCTTATGCTGACCCATCTTTTCTTTGTCATTACCGCATTGCAGCTGCTTACATTTGCCTTAGTAAAGATAATCAATTAATTCAATCTGGATTACGAGATTTTAACTTGAGTATCTTCACCAGATGTAAAGCTTCTTGACTTACACCCTTTGCCATGTGATAGTGAGCAAGTTATGCAAAATGGGATGTATGAGAAAGATCCAGTCATGAATACTTGTGAATACAAAACTCCCTTTCTTTTTCTTCTAAGTACCCCATGTACTTGGATTGCTAATCAGATAAAACACTGTTTAAACACCTTTTAAAACTCCATGAATGTAGACACGGCTCATTAAAGGAACGATCCTGCTCTCATTGAAGTAAGGGTTGTTTTGGCCACTGAGGTTAATAGGAACAGAATCAGGTTCTAAATGAAATACATGAACTCTTAGAATTTACTTTTGAATGATCTGGGGAGAAATGTTCTTCAGCTTCTAATTTCTAATTTATTTTAAAGCCAGAATCAGACATGAGCCAACAGGGGGTAATGGGGACACATGCAACTTAAATATTATGTTGGTTGGTAACCTCTTTAGAACAACCTCAGCCAGGTAATGCTGGTTAGGGGAGAGGTTATATGTGAATTAGCCACCCTCTGTCTGTGTCTGTTAGGACTTAATACTTTCTTATTGAAAGTTACCTAGGCAATAGAGTTGTCAGTTGCTATCATCTAACTCAGACTTCATAAATAGCTTTGGCACGCAGCCGTGCATGGCACTCTCAGGGTGGAATTGTCACTTTTGCTTTTAGAAACAACTGGATTACACATTCCTGACAGGGAGGTGAATTAGGCCCTGATTCAGGAGAGCTATTAAGAGTATGCTTAGGACCTTCTGACTTCAGTGGGACTTTCCTAATTTGGGGCCATAGTCCTGCAATTTTGCCTATGAGGTGAAGTAAAAGGACTGAATGAATAATGAAGGATATAAGCACAAGTAGTCTACAGAAGTAACAAAACCAACTCGATACTTGTCTATACTTACTAAAATTAGTTCAAATTAGTTAGTTCGAACTAACTAATTAGAACTAATTTTAGTTAGCTCACATTAGCTTAATTCAAACTAGCATGGCCACATTGGAATGTTAGTTCGAACTAAGCAAGCACTTGCTTAGTTCGAATTAGCGATCCCCATTCATTTCAATGGCTGGTTAGTTCGAACTAAGAAATTAGTACAAATTAACATGGCCACATTGGTTAATTCGAACTAGTTAGTTCGAATTTACACCTTAGTTTGAATACCCTATTTGAATGTATTAGTTCGAATTAAGAAAGCCCTTAATTCGAACTAACTTGCCAGTGTAGACATAGCCCAAGTGTTCAGAAATGTTATGGAAGTTCTAGTATCCCATTAGATATACTGCTCAATATATATTTTGGCAAGAGTTTTCATTTCCCTGGGGGTTTGGAGTCTTAAATCCTCATAGCCCTTAGCACACAAGTTTTAAAAAACCACAGAGTAATAACTGGCAAATGTCTAGTACAGCTGCATCATTGTTACATTCCCATTTTTATAGGCAAACCTATATCCAGGGTAAATGAGATAGATAAATCCATACACTGCTCCCTCCAAAAATGATTTTGATTCATCATCAGTAATGAGAGAAATGTCTACATGGCTTAAAGGGACATTTGAAATGTATATGGTTTGACACTTTAAAAATTTTGAAACACCCAAAATAGCATGAAAATAACAGATCTGGAAGATAAAAAAGGCATTATAATTCAACATATAAATCTCAGTCAACCAAGATTTATTTGTAAAGGAAAACTTCAAATATAGTGCCAGTTTAAATTACACAACAGTTCATTTAAGAATATAAACAAAAAGACAGAAAAAGATTAATTTGTGCTAGTCCATATTGTAATGTCTATGTCCCTTGCAGAGCATCTTGAAAATAGTTCAATATCTTAGGTACAGGGAAAGCTTATAGTATAATCTGCTATTGCTAAGAGCTTGGCTATATGCTGTATTTGCGAGGGCTATAATAATTTCATTTGTGTTCTTTTCTGAATAGCTGTTTCTTTGCCACTTCACTCTTCTCTTATTTGACACCTTCTTTATATATCTACCAACTTTAGTATTTTAACTGAAATCTTTGCAGAATGCTATGCACTCTGTCTTAACTCAGGCAAATTCTGAAGCATATGTTTAAAGTTAAGAACATGCTTTGTTGAATTGAAGGATCAAGCCTGAAGGAATCTGTAACTTCAGTTAAATGTATAAACAAACCCTAGTAAAAGTGGAGCCTGAAATATAACTCAATGTGCTAAAACCAGTCAACAGATTACCTTGCATTGCTAGGGAAAATAGCTGAGATTAGTCAGGTTCAGATGGTTTGTACTAGCAACTCCATCCAAAACTCAAGTCAAAACCTAAACTAACTTCTCTCAGTCAGATGCGGTCATTTCAAATCAGACTCATTGACAGAGTGACAAGTTCCAAACGGGTAGCCATGTTAGTCTAGTTCAACAAAACAAACGGGGAGTCCAGTTGCACTTTTAAAGACTAACACATGTATTTATCACTTGAGCTTTCGTAGGAGAAAATCCCATTTCGTCAGACTCTTGAAGATGAGGAACTTACAAGCTTGTACTGCTACTGTTTATGGTGTGGACAACCAGAGGAATGAATTTTCCAATGCTGTCAGTAGATTACCTGTCATGAACTCAATTTAGCAAATGATCTCTCTCAAATACATTGTATTTTGCAGGGTTATATTCTTATCTGGAGGTACAGAGAGACAAACATTCACATGAAGACAGGACACATACACTACAGACTTCAGACACAGTTGAACTGAATTCTAGTAATACTTGTCTCTTTTAAATGAAACCCAGTAAAACTGAGAGTCCTGTGGCACCTTAAAGACTAACAAATTTCTTCAGGCATAAGCTTTTGTGGGCTGCAACCCATCTGATGAAGAAATTTGTTAGTCTTTAAGGTGCTACAGGCCTCTCATTTTTGCTGTATACAGACTAACTCGGCTACCCCTCTGGAACTTGTCACCAGTAAAATTGAGGCTGTTTGCACAGTAGCAAAATTACCTAACACTTCTAATCACCAACAGATTTTCTAATAAGTAAGCAATTGCCTTTATTTACATTTTCTTTCTGAGCTGTTCACAGTGTTTTCTTTTTCTTTTAATACTTTTTATTTCTGATGATGGCCTCAACTGTGGACAATAAACAGTGATTTTTAGAGGTAATGGTCTTCAACGTGTAGGGGCAGAATCTGACAAACATATATTTCCAGTTTCCTTCTTTATCCTCTTTGAATTAGAAACAGCAAGCACAGAGATGATCCAGTATACACCTGATTATAAAGTTTCAGTGTTTCAGAAATGAACCACAGCCTTTTGCATAAAACATCAACATCCTATATAAACTGCAATAAATAACTGTTGCTTTGTTATTATTTTCTGAGCATCAATAGCATGCTTATTGTTATAGAGAACATACAGGAAGGAAAGACACCTGCCATAAAAAAAAAAAAAAGACTCTAACAGCCTGATCTTGTAAATAGGGTCTACTTCTGCTCAGTGTTTCATTAACTACCACTTGTCTTTTTCTTTACATATTCTAATTGTAATCTCATCTACGTGTTCTACAGTTTGTGCATTTCTGTCCCTGCTTACATTTTCCCTAGGCAAATCCCTTTGGCCCCTCCTCATTCTGAAACTATTGCTACACTTCTCCCCTTCATCTCCTAACTCTTAGAACACTCTGTCTAATCCCACTGTCTGGAGTTCCACTCCTCCAATTTTATCCTAAATCCTTCTTCAATCTGGCTTCCTTCCTCTACACTCAGGTAAAATTGCTCTCAACAAAGTTTCTAATACTTTCTTCTTAGCCATAGCTAAGAAGCTATATTTCATTCTCATCCTCCAACATAAATCAGCAGCTTTCAATGCCACTGATCACGCTTTTCTTGACATCTTGTCTTCCCATAACTTTTGTGACACCATCCTGTTATTTTTCCTCTTACCTTTCTAATTGCCCCTTCAGCATTCAACTTTCCTCATCCCTTCTTCAGCTTTCACAGGACCTTCTGCTTCTCCATCCCACCACTAGGTAATCTTATCCACTTCCATGAACCATCAGCTGTACGCAGATGACTCATAAATCAATCTTTCCACTTTAGGCCCATCTTTTTCCATTCAAATCCACATATCTGCCCATCATCTGTAATTTAAGTGACATCTTTGATTCAGCACTCTCTCTAGGACCCTACATCCAAACAGTGTCTTCAAGCTACAATATCTTCAAGCTTTGGCCTTTCCTTTCCATCCACGTCACCAAAATTCTTTCAGATGCGCTCATCATTCTGCATCTTGACTGCTGCAAGCTTCTCCACACTCTGGCCTTAGTAACCACAACTTTGACCTCTCCCCCCTCATGTCTATTCAAAATGCTGATGTGAAGCTTGTTTTCCTATTTCATCACTCCCAGTAGGGCTCCTTTCTGTTCTGAGGCCTTCAAAAGCTTGCCTGAGGACTGCAGATAGGCAATGAGCTATGACTGTCCTTCCCATCAATTAACGTCTCCTTTACTCTCAGTTATAATACCTATCCCCCTTGCCCTACCTCCACTATCACTTAAAAATAAATTAAAACAAACAATAAACCCTAAACAACCGAAGGACAGGAAAAGAGGTAACCAACACAAAAGTGCTAGTTGCCAGCTTGTTCACTGAGTCCTTCATCCATTGTTCTCTTTCACACTGTGAGCTCTCTAGGGCAAAGCCTATATCTATTTGGGTCTGTACTATACCAAGTAAAATGGGACCCTACTGCTGGGCTTTGAGGCAGTACTGTAATAGCAATATAGAATAACGATTTATATTCTCTCTTTCTGTGCACTCTGTTCAAACTTCCCAACTCAACATCCCCTCCTCTCTTGGTTGTTGTGTTTTCCTCCCTGCCTAGAAAGAGCTCCACCATCTGGCTCACCAAACATCTCTACGCTTTTTTATGTCCTATGCTTTCTCCCCAAAATCACAGGTATTATGTGAAACCTACTTAAACCCGCTGCCCTTCAGACTAAGAAGCATTGCTATACTTCCTTGCTGAAAAGCAAAGAAATCAGTCCCACGCCACTGCCCGAAACACATCTTCTGATCATCCACAGCAGTCTGTCTGACTTGCCTGTCTCCCTGGGGACCAATCCTGGAAGCAGACTGGCATGAGTGGACTCCTACTCTTGCAATGAGACCCACTGACTCACTCAGAATGTGAAATAGGTAGACAAAACACACACACTGCCACTCATATTGAAAACAAGGCTTTATAAAGTAGATCATTGTAAAATGAAGCTATTGAGAATTATGCTTTCTGTGTGTAGAGCACCTTTTCACCCACTGATCAAGGACTTTACAGAGTATTTGTAAAGTATTTGTTGTTCAGTGGTATGGGAGTTGGAGGGGAATTTGATTCCACAGAAAAGAGGCTAAGACTCAAATATTCAGAGGTGGCAAGTCCTTTTTGGCTCAGCTTTTGCCTGCCCAACTTGGGAGACTTTAGGGCTCGTTTTCAGAAGTGCTGACCACAAAACAACTCCAGCTACGGTCTGAAAGAGGCAGAATTACATAGTGGATCCAGTAGTGGACTAGGACTCAGGAGACCTGCATTCCATTCTATGCTGTGCCATGGGCCTGCTGATTGACCTCAGGCAAGTCACTTCACTGCCTTATGCCCCAGTTTTCCCATCTATAAAATGCGGATAATGACACTTTCCTCCTTTGTTTAAATTCTGTGAGACCTACGGCTGAAAAGTGCTATATTAGGGGAAGGTAGTAGGTATCTAGGTATCATATTATGGATGCTCTGCAGCTCTGAAACCCAGGTGTTTTGTTTGTTTGTTTCAAGCTCATAACCCCCAGTCATAGAATCATAGAATCATAGGGTATGTCTAGACTTAAAAAACTAAGTCGACTCTGTTTCAACCTAACAAAGTCAACTTAAGTAGACCTAAACTCAACCTTGTTGTCAACTTAGAGTCTACACTATACTCTGAAGTTGATTTAGAGTCAACCTGGTTAAGTCGACTTACAGAGTCTAGTGTAGACTCTGATGTCGACGGAGAGTTGCGGCTCCCAGCCTCTGGGACTCCCGGGGACAAGGGACCTGTGGCTCCGTGGCAGTGCAGGCTCCCTGCTTGCCAGGAGCCATGTGGGTCCTGGGGAGAAGAGAGCGTGGACTCCCTTCTCCCAGGGAGCTGTGAATCCCCACAAGCCACGGCTCCCTTTTCCGGGGGAGCTGTGGCTCCCCTGTCCCAGGGAGCCGCAGGTGCCTTGTCCCCTGCCCTTGGTTGACTTAGGGAACTAAGTCAACCTAGGGCGTCCACACTGGTTTTAGGTCTACTTAACAAATCAACTTAGCCGTTAAGTCGACCTAAACAGCGGTTGTTATTAAGTCAACTTAAGGAGGCCCTTAAGTCGACTTAATGAAAGCCTGGTGTGGACACGGGGTTCTTTAGGTCGACTTAAGCATCCTTAAGTCAACCTAACTTTCAAGTGTAGCCATACCCATAGTGTTGGAAGGGACCTCATGAGGTCATCTAGTTCAACCCTCTGCTAAAAGCAGGACCACTCCCACTAAATCATCCCAGCCAGGGTTTTGTCAAAGCAGGCCTTAAATGTTTCAAAAAATTGAAATTCCACCACCTCACTTCACCACCCTCCTACTGAGAAAGATTTTCCTAATATCCAACCTCGACCACCCCAGCTGCAACTTGAAACCATTGCTCCTTGTCCTGTCCTCCGTTACTACCAAGAATAGCCTAGCTCCTTCCTCTTTGGAACACCTCTTCAAGAAGCTGAAGGTTGCTATCAAATCCCCCCTCAGTCTTCTCTTCTGCCACCATGGCCACTACTGAAAATTTAGGAGTGTGTGACTTGTCCAGGCTGACAGAAGAAGCACAGGGTATAATGGTCTCAGGACTGGCTTGTCTATGCTGTAACCTTGACATAACACTTCCCACACTTCAGCATACAAACCCTATATGCTTTCCCTTTTCCTTTTTGTTAAACTAAGAAGCATGAAAGAAAGTGTTGGGTTTCTTTTTATTCTGACAAATTTCCAGCACATAGAGAAGAAGGCTCAAGGAAATGCTATGCACAAAGCTATGCATATTTAGTACTACACACATTCATGAAGAAAAGAGGTTGAATAATGAAATGCTTGAGAAATCAGAGACATTATTCATTGTATACATATATAAACACACTGTTTATGTCTCTTGAATGCTGACCTGTGGTGAATGAATATGCATCAGCCTCTTTTTGCAGAAATGTACCTGTCATAAGATGGGGACAAATGCTTTCATATCTGCCAGTTAAAGAGACACTTCATGAGGCTTCATTGAAGATTCTGGATGAAACGGGGCAAGCTATGGTGCCTCGTCTGTCATGCTCAATCAATAAAGACAGTTAGTGACATGAAGCAGACGTTCAACCTGTGCAGAAAAGTACTGGGCACCATGTGAAGTTGTTTGAAACTAGTGCTGATAGCTGGATAATTCCAAAATGGTGATGAAAAGCTTATGACATGCCTGAAGGGTGAATAAATCAGAGATGAAAACTGGAAAACTCCTACTAGTTATTTGTCCATCTTGCTGCCAGGGGAGGATTTTTCCCTGTGGGAGCTCAATAAAAGCAGATTTGAGATTTCTACCTCCAATAAGAAGAGAGAGTTCAGGAGGGACGCATCAGTGGGTGGCATTGCTCAGCTGAAACTTGCAAGCCCTTTGCCTCAATAAATGGCTCATAAGTGAAAACTGACCTCTTCTTCCTACTCTTTTTGGGGTTCTCTTAGCCAGTTTCTGATCCATAACTGTACCTCTCACCTCTTTCCCCACCTTGTGTTCATGATTTCTTTAATAGTTCTTAGGGCTGTCTTTGTCACAGGCTTAGTGAAAAACAAAGTACAGTGGTACCTTGACTTATGAGTGTCCCAACTAGTGAGTTTTTCGAGATTCGAGCCGTCTCTCGGCCGATTTTTTGCTTTGAGTTGAGAGCTAAAATTCGGGTTACGAGCCCGAACTTCAGATAACCCACCGCTAGGTGGCGCAGTGAACGCTGCCCGCCCAGCATTTTGACATATGAGTAATTTGAGTTACGAGCTCCGTCACAGAACGAATTAAACTCGTAAGTCAAGGCACCACTGTATTATTATTATTATTTATTATTGTAACACCAAGACTCCCAATCTGGGATCACATCTCTATTTTGCTAGACATGATGTAACCCATATGCCTGAAAAGGCTATCTCTGAGAGACCTGCTGAGGGTGGGTTACTGTTGCTGGGCAGATTAGCTACCCACAACTAGAAACTTCCAGAAGCAGGGAGTGGTAGCATTTTGAGCATGCTCCACAGGGTATCCTGCTGGTGTGGTCAGTCAGATGACATGGGAGCAGCAGTCTGTGCAGACAGCAGGCAGGAGCTGCCTTGAAAGGAGACCATGTGCTCAGTTTTCTGGAGAGAAGCTGAGCCAGGAGTGAACAAGATGTTTTCTCC
Source organism: Pelusios castaneus (assembly GCA_007922175.1). Taxonomy (NCBI): domain Eukaryota; kingdom Metazoa; phylum Chordata; order Testudines; family Pelomedusidae; genus Pelusios; species Pelusios castaneus. The sequence continues at coordinate 1,788,109 of ML685867.1, forward strand.
CTCTAATGGAGTCATCTGCAACAGACCTTGCAGACATGCATATGGGACTGAGGGCTGGTTGCAAAGGAGAAGGAAAAGCCTGCATGGAATGCTACAGAAGATTCCTGCAGAGAAAGAAGAGGACAGCTATATCTTTCCACTCAAGCCTCTACATTCGAACAAAGACTGTAGCTGAGAGTTGGGTGAACTCCACTTGGACTTTGGGACTCTTGGGTATCTTTCATGCAGGGGGTTTTCTGTAGGGGTTGTTCTTGGTTCATTGTATTTTGTTTTCTTAGGATAAGGTTCATTTAGTTAGTAGTTAATAAAGTTCATTGTTATGTTTATTGTAGTAGTATTTTAATGTGGGAGTGTAGCTCTGAGCTAATGTGGGAGTGTAGCTCTGAGCAATCTTTGCTGTGAGTCCTGTACAGACTGGATCCTGGGTCTCCAGCTGCTTTCTCCACAGGGATTGGGGTGTATTTCTGTGAGGCACTGGAGAAGGGCAACTAAATGAATTTTAGCCCACCCGAAGGTTACAATGACACAGACAAGTAACAAAGGGTGTGTCTATACTAGTAAATTAAGTCAATTTAAGCAGGCTTAAGTCAACTTAATTTACTCTGCGTTCACACTGGTGTTTCCTTAAGTTGACGTAAGCTGCTGCTTAAGTCGACTTAAGGAAATTTAAAGTCGACTTTATAAAACTTAGTATAAAGTCAACCTTAATGCTTAAGTCAACTTTTTAAGTTGACTTAAGCAGTGTGGACGCCCTAAGTCGACTTAGGGCAGAGGGAAAAGGGAGCCCCTGCTCCCTTCTCCCCAGGAAGCCGCTAGCGACTCATCCTGCTCCCTTCTCCCAGGGACCGAGCAGTCTTGGCTGAAGGGAGCCCCGCGTGGGGCTCTCTCCTAGCCAGGACTCGAGCGGTCCTGGGGAGAAGGGAGTGCGGGGCTCCCTCCAGCCTAGTCTATGCTTGTGGCACTTTTTGGTGGCAGTTGAAGGAAGATACTCAAGGTATGTAAAATACCTTGAGTATTTCCCTTTGACTTAGTAACTCCCAGTTACCTCCCTGTCCACACTGCACTAAATTGAACAGAAATGCCATCTATTGGACTTAGTGCTACTCTTCTTATGGGGCTGGAGTTACTGAGTTGAACTCCAGATCGACTGAGTGTGTCTTGACTGACTGTTCAATCAAACCTGGAAGAGTGAACTGATGGTGATGAATCTGTCAGTGTAAGCAAGGCCTCAGAAATGAAGTTTGTGCTGAGGCTAATGTTCAAATGAATCAGACACCACAGAAACCCATTTTGAAACTACAATTCCGCAAAGTCCCTTAACTTTAAATATGTAAACAAGTTGTAGGGAGTTCAGAGAAGAGCAATGATAATGATCAAGGGAGTCTGGAAGGATTAATGTATTGGGAAAGATTAATGGAGCTAAATGGATTTAGCTTATCAAAGTATTGATTAAGATGTGACAGGAGAACAGTCTACGGGCATCTGAAGGGTGTTGACACAATTGTGGGTGAGAGAAAGGAATGCAGTAGACAGGATTATAACTGGGAGCAACGGGTAGAATTGAAAAAGGAAATTTTACACTGAACATCAGTAAAAATTTCTTGAATGTAAAATGTCTTAGATTGTGGAGCAGTGTTCCAAGGGAAGTGATTGAAGTCTTTTTGGCTGGGTCATTTAAAACTAGACTTGACAAAACATTAGCAAAGAGGGAGCAATCTTGCCTTGTTTGCTTCCATTTCTAAATTCTGTGTTTCTGTAATATAAGATTATGAATTCACTGAACATGAAGCTCTGTTAGGAGATAGAAAGATAAATATATTCATTAGTAACCAAGAGAACACAGAAAGATAGTGGCTGAAAAAATTCTATGTTAGAAGTGTTTTGATTTCTTAGTCTCTGTGAAATGCTTCCTTTTAAATATCTAAATTACCACATATAAGCATGATTGGAAGACATGACAAGGCATTGTTTCAGAACAGCAGGGGAGGAAATCCAGACATTTTAAAGCAAAAGCAGGACAAAAGGTTAAAGAGAAGAGAAGAATGGATTTCCTAAGGTAAAAAAAACCCCAAAACCCAGGACATATCTGTAAATGCGAGGGTCTAGATGAAATCAAGGGAGCCCACAGCGATTTACACCAGCTGCAGATCTGCTTGACTTTCACTGTGATATTATTGCAGACCCCTGCAAAGTATTCACAGCTTGATAATGCACAAATGCATTCTCATCTCACTTTCATATTGCTGCAGACCCCTGCAAAGTATTCACAGCTTGATAACACACAGTACTTTGTCAATTGCTTTCTTACCTTTTTGCAGATTAAAAGTATACAAAGCAATGCAGGTTATTAACTATTTTGATCTGTCCACATTGCTTTTGTGGGGGCTGTTTGGTGAAAGATGGTCGCTAGGCAATAAGTTGCAGAGTCATGCAATAAAATAAATGGCCAAGTATTTGTTCTTTGCATCCTGCCTACTAATTTACATACCTCAGGATGCTTTAAAACTTCCCAAATACCCAGAACCGTTTTAAACACCTGACAACATTGATAAAGCTGCAGGGAATTCAGCAGCACCCCTGAAAATCAGCATAGTTATTTGGGCCAGGATTCACTAGGGGTCTTAGCAATTGTAAGGCAGAGCATTGCAATGTCCAACTTCAAGATGCCTAGAAAATTGTAGGAATGATGCTGCAATCCACAAGGAAAGAAAGATGCTTTAGAATGCAATCCACACAAGCCCGATGCTAGATGTCACCCCACCGAAGCTAGTCAATGGATGGAACCAAGGAGAGAGATGTGTCCATGAATGGGAACTTCTCTTCCTGGAGTCAGGCAGTTTAGCACCTAAGTTATTGCTTATGAGAATGAATAAGGTGTCTGCCTCATTTCAGACAAAATGTGGGGATGGGACTGAAGAAAGAGTAGGATGATATTTTGATACAGGGTTCCCTCAATCTGTCCTGTTGAGGTTGTTCCACTGTGTATAAATAACAAACGAATCATTGGGCCAGAGGGAAAGTGAGCATGGAGTTCAGGCATCAAGGTGGACAATCCAAGGTCTAGTTCCACTATTCAAATAACTCTTTAATTATTTAAACCAAACTGGAACAGTTTCAACAGGTGAGATTGAGGGAGCTCCACCCCAGAATATTTTAGATTTCAGTGATTAGCACAGTTTCCTAAGAGATGAGAGACTTTTGTTCTAATCTTTTCTCTTCCCTCTGGCAGAGAGTGAGGAATTGAACATGGGTTTCCCACATCTCAAGTGAGTACTCTAACCAAGAGCTAAAAGTTATAAGGCAGTCACCACCATTTCCTCCTCCAACCAGAATTTGAAGAGGGGCCCAATCTCGTAGGCAGCCTCTGAGCAAGCCTAATGTAAGCCTATCTTCCCTCAGTTTGTGGCTCATTCTGCAGCTTAGGCAGGAGCTGGCATTTAGATGCCGAGAGTGTGGCAGCAGGACATATACACATGGGCAGAAATGTAGGTGCTGAGAACTTTTTCTTGACAATATAGATACTGAATGAGTTTAGGTAGTTCTATGGTTTAGTGGGAATTTTTGGATGAAGGTGGAACCTCAAACTGGGATGTAGGCACTCAAACCTGAGATTTAGGTGCCTATATACCTTTGTGTATCTTGGCTGCAGGTGAATTAAGGGCCTACTTTTAAATTCTGTTTGTTTGTTTATGTTAAATCTTGGCTGGTGTGTTAATGAGAATGATTCTAGGATCAGTGAAACAACCTTGATATGATCTGGCAAAATTTCTTGCTTAAATACTGTTTAACCCTGATTTACATCTGTACAATCAGAAGTGCAATGAATCTGTTTATGCACATATTCATGAAACATATGAAGCATAGGAATCATCATTCTGTTTTTGTGCAGCCATTAAAATGAGATGATACATAATTCTACCTTAACTTATCTGCTTGGTAGTAGAAAATACCTTGTCCCTGTCTAGATCAGTTCTGGAAATCAGATACCTACCATTTAAATATGAAATAAAATGTAAAATGACTTTTCAATCAACTGGGAAAGTTGCTTTTTGCAGGTATGAGGGTAGGAAGAAGATGTAGTTCATTGAGCATTTGAATACTCAGATACCAAAAACCTTTTAGTGAAAAAATGTGATAAGGGTGTTGAAAGCAGTTTAGAACGCAATTGTTTGCAAAGACTAAATGTTTTTCCTAACTCTGAGTTACACTCAAGTATGAACATATTTTCTCCTCTCTTTTATGAGACTGCCAAAATTTGGCATTCTAGCCTGCTTCAGAGCTTCCTCATGAGGCTCATTCCAAGTTTCTGCAGTGCTCTTAAGAAAGGCTGGAGTGCTGAAATGTTTGGCAGTTTCATGAAGATGATTGAATAACAAAGCCCATACAATGGAAAAAGAAAAGAAAAGGGAAAACGGAGCTGTTGTGCTCTTCATTCTTTTTATTAAAACGGGAGAAGTTTGATAACCGTGGTGTTCTGCTCAAACTTCAGAGGAGCAGAACAACTGGGTTATCTTTAATCAGAAAGCATGGCCCCACACAGAGAAACAATTCTTCAGTCATTAGAAAGAAGTTTAATGCTGAGATTTCTGTTCTGCACTTAGTTTCTGGACCAAATTAAAAACACAGTCACTAAGGGCCAAATAAGAGCTGGGTGTGCATGAATAAGGAATAATTTTGGAATAAGCCAATAAATATGTAGCCATACTGAAATGTGCCACTCACAAGAGTTGACATGGTAGATGAAAATAACTTCATTTTATTAAAACTTCCCTGGGCTACTGCAGCACACTGGTCAGTGTGTGTTACAGGTCCCCCTCAGGGCCTGAGCCACAGATGATGCAAATCTGTCAGAGCTTTTTGGCTAGGAATGTTGTTCTTTAGCTCAAGCTGTAGAAAGTCAGGTTTCTTCTGAAGAGGTCCCTTGTTCATTGGTGACGAACTTGGCGCCATCTCACTAACACTGTGAAATGGACTCCAGAAATGCTACCATTTTACTATTACTCTTATCTGATCAGTGCCACTCATGTAAAGAGATGGGCACACAAATTATCCCCAGCTGTTGCTCCCTCTTACATGCCAGTCAAAATGTTGCTCAGAAAGCTGGATTGTGTTAATGAATGAAGTTTCCCCTAGAGATCATCCTTAGCTACTAGGAGCTGCTCCTGGGGCTTCTGAACAGGCACATGGCTTCTTCCTCTTCTTCTCAGTACTCCTCTTCTATTCCCCATCTCTCAGAGAAGCACAGTGGAGAGGGGTTAGCAACCAGTATTGCTGCTTGCTGGCTGTCAGGAGAGGTTACAGAGAGGTTACAAAGAAAAATTTGGAGAAGAAGTAGGAAGATACACTGAACCAAATGGATGTGGAGGACAGTCAGTGGAAAAGTGGGGAAAGAATGCAAACTAGTAGGAAAAAAAGAGAGGCGTTGGTGAATAAAAGAGGAAGGAGACTGGGACTAAGAGGAAGAGAAAACACATGGGGGACAAATGGGAGAAAGATGATATTGTGACTAGTGTTCAGGACCAAGAATAAGACTTTTGGGTTACTTTACCAACTCACTATAATTCACTATGTGATCTCAGGAAAGTCATGCCAGCACGCCCTACTCCTCCCCTCATCTATAACGTGAGGATAATACTGGCCTAACTCAAGTAACACAGGTGAAAGTCACATGACAAAGAGGCAAAATGAGGGGGTACAGTAGGGCAAGGAGGATCAGGGACAAAAGGTAAGACTGAACAAGTCATCCCAGGCATATTCTACCTGAACTCAAGTTAGGATATAAGTAAGATATTTACCTACTGTGTCTGTCTTTCTTTATCCCAATGATTTCTCTCAAATATCTTTTATCTGAACTCTTGCATTTTTGCTTAAATCTTGCCCATCTTTTCTGTGACATCATTTTCTTTGAAATCTGACAATATTTTCCTGTTATTGCCAAAGTCTGATGTTAAAACCCACCTTTCTTTAGCTGACAAGTACTTCTACTCAAAATCCCTCAGCTAAACATCATGGCCAGTGTTATTTCAGTTGGGCAACAGAAGAATCTTCCAGAACAATTGTTCTCCTCTGTTTTTCTTTATTATTTTTAACATTGACATTACAATAAAATGCAAAGGCTACAGCCATTTTGGGACCCCTCATGTTAGGTTCCCTACAACCAGATAATGATGGAGCCCAGCCTCCTTGCTGTGGTGCCCAGAGGCCCCAAACTGATTGTGGTTCCATTGCGTGAGGTAGTGTAGAGACATAGTAAGAGTCTCTGCTCCAGAGAGTTTACAGTCTAAGCTGAGATGAATCATAATAACTGGGTGCAACAAACAGAGAATGTTGGGTGGGAAGAATGGATAAGAGTGACAGAAATATTGTTTCAGTTCCCTTCTCTCTGGTTGTTCCAGTGTTCGTATCTTTAATCCCTAGACCTGTAGAAGACAGCTGCTGTTCACTTTTCCCAGAGTGAGGTCTTTTTAAAAAGTTGGTGATAGCTCAAACAGGCATTATGGAGTTGATGCAGAAATTACTGGTGATATTTTTTGCCCTGTGTGATGCAGAAGATCAGATTAAATGATCATAACGGTCCCTTTGGCCTTAAAAATCAATCAATTAAGTGTACAAAGAAGCCCATCTTGCATCAGTCCATCCTTGAATTTACTCCTCTGACTCCTCATGCATTTCAGAATCCAGTTCAAACTTGCCATCTATGATTTTAAAATTTTCCATGGACTTGTTCTTCAAGTCAACTTTTTAGAATTGTCTTGCACTGCTCTCCCATGAGTTCCCTCCCCCACCCCCACTCTGATCTTGTACACAAACTCAACACTGTGTATAGCAAGAGACGTCTCCCGTAGAATGCCTGACACCTGGAACAGCATTTCCACCTTTCTTTGTCCCAACAGCTTCCATCTGTATTCATCTCTTAACTGGAAACTTCTCTTTTCTCCCTACCTTCTCTTTCTCTTGCCATTCATTTATTTTCCATTTTTAACTGCCTTGTTTTGCCCTGTAAAACATTTTGGGATACAACGTGTATGGAAGATACTAGATAAAATTGTGTTTTCCAGGCAAGTTGTCAATCTGCTCTGAAGGGAACTGGGAGGTTGGTAGTAGGAAAAGCACAGTCTTTTTAAGGCACCACCTCCTTTCTGCGGCTGTGATTATTTATCAGAAAAGAACTAATCTTGGAGTAGTAACAACAGGAACAAAAATCACTGGAACTGACATCTCTCTCTCTCTTTCTGTATTTCTAAGTAAATATTTCACAGCGATCACAGGCATATCTCACCCACTTGTTTTGGGGCCCAATTCTGCAAGGTGCCCAGCCATTTCTGTTAGATGCTGAACATCTTCAATGCCCACTGGTGTTTCTCAGAAACATCTTCAGTTCCCGCTGGCATTTCTCAGTGTCACCGACCACTCCAAGCTAAACTTAATGGGAAGAAAGCTGAAAGTCTTACTCATATTATAGTTACAGGAGTTAAGGATTCTCACTATCTTGCAAGACCACAGATTTTGGTACAAATATTTCAGTTTGGAGCTTAATTCTTGGGGATGATTTTCTCCAGGATTGTTCCTGCAAGCCAGATCAATGGAGATACCTCACTTTTCAACCTCTGATGATCTGACCATTGTTTATATCCTAATGCATGCTACTTTTGCATAAACAACAGTGAAAGGAGTAGGTTAACTCTTGCATAGGAAATACTTAAGGTGACTTTTCTAGACTTGATGTTCTGTGACTTGGCTACTCTATTACTCTCTGAACATTTTTTCCCCACTAATTTCTCTGTAAGTTAACCAAGAATCATTTAAAATGAAACTTTTCCTCCCTTCAAGCTGTTAAAAAGCAATATGGGAATACAATAATGTTAGAATTTTCACATTGCCATGGACACTTTGAATTTTCATTAAAAAGGTGATGTTCTCAATGCCTCCAGCCAAAATTCTGAACAACATTAAAGCAGCACCATTGCTATAGGAAAGGCTGCCTCTGAATTTCCCATATATACTTTATTTCCAGGGTTTCATCAATTTCCTGTAAATATGCACTCTGAGATGAAACGTGGTATATCATTGCAAAGATTTAGCCTGGGATTGGTTATCTAAAATGGTATGAATAGTCAGGTGCATGCTAAAGAAAGATGTGGTATTCTTCCAGGAGAAGGCTTCTCAAGCCCTGCAGAACTTCTTTCACAATTCCTCCCATACCTCCCAAAGACAAACCAGGAAATGAGGCAAACCTGGGCAGAGGGCAAGAGTGCATTTACCTTTATGACTTTGTGATAAGCCACAATTTCCTCCCATTGCTCCTTCTTCCACTAAGTGCTACTTGACTTAGTAACTAAGGCAAATTTGGGACAGCAGGATGAGTGATTCCCATACACAGGTCTATACTGCAGCAGTGTCTTGCAATCAAGGGGAAAATCATCTTTCATTAGTGAATCCCAGGGTCAATGGCAGAGTTACACTACAAAAATTAGATTTTGTAACTCTAGTGCCTCCCACCCACCAAGGAAGAAAGACCAGACAAACTGAAAGTGATGTATCATTGGGCTGTGCCGCCTCCATGTTCCACCAGGCTTATCATGCTTCCCTGTGCATGATTGTCAGAAAGTTGTCCAATTGACAATCTGTACCCTTACATTCACTTTTTTTATAAGACTATGAAAAAATTTGCATCAAATATGCCTTTTGAAGAATCATTTGAAAACTCATAATCTGCTGAACATTATTTTCCTGGTGATATGTGTTTGGCAGCACTGTATGTGAAATTATAAGATTCTACTGCATAAGACTTATTCCAACTTTAGGAAAACAGCTCCAGTACAGTTCCCCAGAAACGAAAATCTAGCCAGCAACTCAGCCATGTGTCAGCATAATCAAACGGCCTATCACCTGATTAAGTGGCCATTTTTTGGTAGGGAAAAATGTGTGAGAAATGTATTTGTTGGGAAAAACAAATCTAGAAATTCTCATCTTGCAGACTTGCTGTCCCTTGAAGCCCAGCTGGAAATGATTATCAAACAAGCGATAAAGATATAGAAATGAGGAATAGAAGACACAAATTGCTTCTCCCTGCATCTCTACTCAAGTCATCAATCACTCTTGAAAGAAAAAGGAAACATCACTGAGTTAGAGACTGATACTGGCTGAAAGATTCAGCTAGTAAGACTGCTAGAACATGTGGTGAGAGAAATTTTCTGCTTTGAATTCACTTTAGTCCATTAAGTTAGCTATTAGTTGCCTGTAACCAAAATTTATAACTAAGCAGCTTTTATTTTTATGTAACCAAATTCTGACTTTTATGCCTTATTACCTGTAATCAGTTAAAATCGACCCTTCTCTAGTTAACAAACTTGTTTTATTGTTTTATCTAAGCCAATGAATTCGGACGGAAGTGCTTAGGGAACTCCTTTTGAAATAATAAGGTTTGTGCACATTATTTTCTATTAATGAAATGACGGACTTTATATGATCTTGTGTTGTCTTCCACTCTATTGGGCATTACATGCTGTATATTTCTGGGGGACATTTGGGACTGGGAGTTCACTGGGGTCGTTCTGCAATGTAATTCAATAGTAGCAGGCTGACTGGCTGAAATGCTTTTACGGTGTAGTTGGAGATAATTTACAGACTGCAGGCCATGTGTGAGCAGGTCAGGAGTGGTTGCTCTCCCAGTGAAGCAGTGTAAAAAGCACCCCAGATTGGAGAATGGAGACGATGCAGCTATCCAGTAGTTCAGATTGTAACCTGCATAATGTCACGTCCGTAGTCTTTATCCTATGTGTCACAGGAAGTGTGTAGACGCTGGTGTGTGCCAACTGTAGATGGCTCCTGCCCAACATAGAACTTGGCACCAACAATAGTGCCCATGGAGGCAGAATCCTTGGCAGCAATAGTGCCTGGGCTGTTGTGAAAGGTTTGCACCATTGAAAAATGAATGTACTGAATGGAAACAAAAGAGAACAGGGCTTGCGGGTATGGTGAAAATAGAGTACATGTTGGGCAAGTTTATTTCACATATGTTATTCATAAAGCTTAACATTGTTCCCCAAATGGTGAGCTGTGAAATAGCCCTCCAGTATGTAGGAACTTAATAAAAAATCTCTACTTTAAAAAAAAACAGTAATAATCAGTAACAAAACCAGCCACCTGAAATTTGTCAAGTTGTAAAAACATATATATTTTTCCTTTGGCTCATGAAAACAACTGAGCCAAATTTTATCTTGCCTTTGAAAAAGTCAGAGTTTTAAAAACAACAGAGTCCGGTGGCACTTTTAAAGACTAACAGATTTATTTATCGCATGAGCTTTCGTGGGAGAAAATCCCACTTCGTCAGACGCTTTGAAGATGGGAAACTTACAGAATGGGAGGAAATTAAATGCAGGGGAGTGTGTGACATTGGATCAGGTCAGGCTGTAACAGCAAATAAATGGGAGAAAATCCCACGAAAGCTCATGCGATAAATAAATCTGTTAGTCTTTAAAAGTGCCACAGGACTCTGTTGTTTTTCTACAATAGACTAACACGGCTACCCCTTTGGAACCAGAGTTTTAAGTTAATGACAGTGGTTGTTTTTCTTAAATTGTCTGCTTGTAAGTGTCCACTCCAGATCCTTAAACAGCAAATGTCATGTTGATGGAAATGTGTCAGTTTGTCCTCTATTGCCAAATGATGTGACCATAAAGCCAAACTTCGCTGTCTTGATGAATAGTTCATTTCTTGGTTGCTCTGCAAGGGGACACTCTGGAGCCCTTAAAATATTAAGCTATAGGAAAACTGCTTCGCAAATGACAATTTGTCATTTAATTTTTAATTTCCCCCTCAAAATGAGCATCAAATTGGGTATTTAACTAATATCTGACTTTTTTTTTTTCGGTAAGCAAAGTTAACTGTTATACTGCTGTATTGTAGTTACATTTTTGAGGTGTGTCCATTTTGCTCTAATATATTTCTCATGAGGACAGGCTCCTGGGACTGAGGTAAATTGCATTATATAGCATGGTGTACACCATGAAGAGGTAGTCAATTATGATAGTTTTGGTTCTCTGAATTGTTATTAATTCTGCTGTTTTCATTTTTTAATGCAATGCAAACCACAGTTATCAAATTAAAAAATATTGTGATGCGAATGTTTCTTTAATGTAAGTATCAGTAAAGTGTTTGGATTAGTTTATTTCTTTCAAAAATATCCAGTGTGTCATTTAATAATGGTGAGTCAGAAAGCAGAATCTATAACACACAGGAACAGGCACATGCTAGAAATAATATATATATATAATATCTAGCGTGTGCTTGTTCCTGTGTTTATATATATATATATATACACACACACATATATAGCTACTTCAGAGACTTTGGCCAAGAAATTCTACTAGCCTAAATTGACCTTGCTCCATTGAAGTAAACAGAGCTAGGTCAATTTACACCAGTTGAAAATCAAGCTGTAGGTCACATGGACACATATAGAACACTGTACTAGAATGATATTGTGCCAAAAAGCTTTTCTATTTCATTTTCTCACACAGCCTTTCTCAGCTCCTGAAGGCTATAAATATCCTTTAGTTCACTTTCCACAGATACAGCTATCTGGAAAGAAAAGTTATCTACACCTTGGATGAAAATCCATAATGGAGATAAAGACATTTAAACAGGGGAAGGGATATGTATAACAAATATGAAAGCAATGGCCTTTAAGAGTAGCAGGCCTCTCCTATATGGACTCAATAAGCAATAGAAATGTGGAGAAAACAATCACGGGCAAAACTTGCCGCAGACTTTTTCATGCTGTCTGCCTTTCAAGGGCCCTCTGAGGCATAAATCAGGCATAATTCAGTGATGGAATAGTCTTCACTGGATCGGAGATGTGCATGCAGTAATGAATGATGAGGGCTGGTGTGAGCAGAGGGACACATTCTGCACCTTTAACTCAAAAGTGAGTGGTTCTTTGCTGTGGAATGAGGGGCAGATTTTATTTTTATAGCTTTGTGGATGTGGGTCTATCTGGGACTGGGGTTTCCAGTTTTGCACTTTTGACAATACTGTATAATGTGCTCTTTAGCTATACACCCAACATGCCATTCTATAAGAACATAGGAATGGCCATAGTGGATCAGACTAGGGGTCCATCTAGTCCAGTATCCTGTCTTCTAACAGTGGCCAATTGTGATGTTCCCCTCTTGCAATCAGGACTGGTGTGCCGCTGTGCCATCTAGTTCTCCACATCAGGGATCTGACTTATCTTGCCTTGCTGTGTGACCCCCACTCCTGGGTCAGCTCACGCCCAGCCTCCTCAGCCTCCTGCATGTAATAGGTCCCTCATCCAGTGGAAGAATGCTCTCAGTAGTGACTCATGGGCTAGACCCCCAGCAAACACTCTCAGCCCCAGATGCAACTCTGGGAATTACCATCTTGCAAGGTTCAGTGCTGCCAACTGCACCCTGCAAGCTTATTTACACTTATCCGTCAATTTATTGAAGAAACTGATATGCACCAGCTCTGTCACTCTCAAACCACACGCACTGCTTCAGATAAAACAAACTAATAAGTTTACTGACAACAGTAAGATCTTAGGTGATTGTAAGTCAGAAAAATATAGATCCAAAGATTAACAATAAATCAAGGAGTTTCTCACAATCTAATAAAAGAAAACTCACATTCTAAACTAACATCTCTGTTCCAGTCTGTGTTTCAGCTTATCGCACAGGTTGGCTGTGATGATTTACAGCCAGACTCCTCCCGCCCTTCTGTGGGTAGGTTTCCAGTCCTTAATGTTGCATAGAAGACGGTTTTCAGGGAGAGAGCCCTGAGCCAGGGTTCCTCTTTCTTTTCAACAGTTTCCTTAACACCCACTGGGGTAAAGTGATCATCCATGTCCGGCCATGGGCATGAGCTTCCCCTCTTGAGCCAAGGTGCTTTAGGCTAGATTCTATTGCTCCTGTAAGCATGCCTCTGCAGGAAATGAAACCAGAGCTCTGTTTATCTGTATCCATGTGAGACACATTTGGGGATATGGCATAATGTAGTTACATATCTGTACATATGTATGAAGTTGTAGGAAACATGCTACTATAATAGTAATGTTCAGCATGCTATGAGCATTCAAAAAACCCATCTTACATACACATTTTGCATTAGATCATACACAGTTACTGTAAGGGTGAACATGAATGATACACAGATTGCACCATGAGGGTATATGTGGGGTGTCACACCAATGCCAGGTGCTTCAGAGGGAATGAATAGAACAGGTTATCAACAAGTGATCCATCTCCTGTTGCCCATTCCCAGCTTCCAGCACACAGAAAGTAGGGGTACTTCAGAGCATGGTTTTGCATCTCTGCTCATTCTGAGTAATAGCCACTGATGGATCTATTCTCCCTGAACTTAGCTATTTTCTTTCTGGACCCTCTTACAGTCTTGGCCTTTGCAACATCCTTTGGTAAAGAGTTCCACAGGTCGACTGTGTGCTGTGTGAAGAAATACTTCCTTCTGTTCATTTTAAACCTGCTGCCTATTAATTTCATATGGTGACCCCTAGTTCTTGTGTTAGGAGGAGTAAATTACATTTCCTTATTTACATTCTGCACACTAGTCATGACTTTACAGATCTCTATCATATCCTCCCTTAGTTGACTCTTTTCTAAGATGAAAAGTCTCAGTCCTTTTAATGTCTCCTCATACTGAAGCTGTTTCATACCCCTAATCACTTTTGTTGTCCTTTCCTGCATCTTTTTCAATTCCGATATATCTTTTTTTTTTTTGAGATGTAGTGATCACATCTGCACACACTTTCTTTCTTACTATGTGTCATTTTCTTAAGTGAAATGCAAACTTAAGTTTACTTAAGCAATCTTCAAGCAGTTTAACCAACATCTGAGCATATACATGACTAGGAAATGAAATAAACAAAATATCCAATACTAACCGTATTAGTATATCTCAGCCATCTGCACTCCAACATTTTTTTTTTATTTTTTGCAGGAGATGTACTGTTTTCTTGTCTGTATCATGTCACCTAATGAAATGAAAGTCAAACCCATCAGCTGGCCTGTCACATTGACTGCTTGCCCCGATCCTTTTTAATGCAATGTATCCTATCTGTCTTCCCACAAGTAGCTCAAGAAGGCGGTGGATCTCAGAGATACCTTTCTGTGGCACCTCTTGCTCTTAGATGGAAGAGGAGTAATTTGCCATTGGCCATACTACCAATCTTGTTGACATATTGGGAAGTTGACATACTAACTGATCTTGTTGACATATTGGGAAGTCCAGCCAAGATTCCACCCTTTGCCCATCCCTGCCTGCTTATTCCTCAAGCACCTACTTTGGGCAGGAGTAGCTAACAAGCAAAGTCCGCTTCTCCCTGCAAACCTTAAGCCACCTACATCCCTGCACAGGATTGTGGAGTTCCCATCATGAAAAGAGAAGCAGTTGTGTGAGTCAGATATGGAGAGGGGTGTGAGTTAGGAATTCCAGCATCTGAGGAACAATCTTTGTTCTGTCACCAGCTACCTATGCAAACTTGTGCAAGTTCCTTTATGTATCTTTGTCTTAGTTTACACATTTTTTGGAATGAAACTAATGGTATTTACCTACCTACTCAGTATAGAATGAATCAGTATCTGAACAGTACTGTGAAGATGCAAAGTGTTATAAAATGGTAAATGATATTATTACATTATTAGTGAAAGTCTAATAAGCAGATACTTCATACTTGGTGATCCACACATTTTCTCATATATGACCGGTGTTATCTTTGATAATAAAGATTATCACTTGTGTGTTTGTGTCTTTGTCATTAAGATTGTATCTCATAATATCTAGTATTAGAAAATTGATTTACAGGCAAGTGATTCACCAAAGTTCTGTAGTTCATATTTGGTGGCACTTTGCAAATAGTAGGAAATACTTTAATATTTTTGCAATTCATAAAGGCTCTAAAACCCTCAAACAAACAACTGCCCCCCACCCCTACAGAATCAGTCACTAATAACATAGGATGCGTCTACACTCGTAAATGAAGTCGACTTAAGCTTGCTCAAGTCGACTTAATTTACGCTGCGTCTACACTACACTTTCCTTAAGTTGACTTTACTAAACCTCATTTTAAGTTGACTTTCTGCTTAAGTCGACTTTCTAAAGTCGACTTAAGCCACTGTAGACGTGGAGTACCCCTAAGTCGACTTAGAGTAGACTTAGGGGACTCCAGGGCTTCCCCACTGCCCTCTCTGCCAGGGGGGCTGGCACGGGGAAAGCCTGGCATGCCCCCCCAAAAGGCAGGGCAGAGCCCTGCCCACCCTGCCCCTTTT
This sequence comes from Pelusios castaneus, assembly GCA_007922175.1. Lineage (NCBI taxonomy): Eukaryota > Metazoa > Chordata > Testudines > Pelomedusidae > Pelusios > Pelusios castaneus. Next base: position 1,803,414 of record ML685867.1, read on the forward strand.
GCCCTGCCAGAGTCCCTGTCCTCCTTTGCCCCATTGTACCCAGGTACAATGGGGCAAAGGCTGAGCCCCCTGGCACTTGGCAAGGCGTGCCCCCCTGCCACCGTGGATGTTTCCCAGGTCCACCAAGCCCCTAGAAGTCGACCCAGGCATCCAGTGTGGATGCTATAGGTTGACTTTGTAGGGTCCCCCCTAAGTCAACTTAAAATTTAGGTGTGGACATGCTAAGTCGACTTAACAAAGTCGACTTAAAGTCGACTTTGTTAAGTTGACTTAGCTAAGTCTACCTAAATTAACAAGTGTAGACATAGCCATACAGAGCAACAGTTTTATTCAAAGAAGTGGATAAAAAGTAATTAAATATATAGACTTTGAAAAAATCTGCCACTGCCTGTTTTATGAAATATAATGTGTCAAATCCAGAAATATGTCACATCTAATCAAAATAATAACAAGGGCACAAATGCTCTTTCTGCCTCAAAACTTGTAAGCCTTTTTCCCTCATCCTAAATTGGCTGGCTTCCAAAATTTGTCACGAACAAAGTGCATTTTTCACAGAATTATTTCGTTTGAAAATCAGTAACTGAAACAAAGATTGAAGTATTTTTTTATTCCTTGTATGGAAAAATTAAAATAATTGGCTGTGTTGGAACAAGTAAATTGTTAAAAAAATAAGTATTTGTGCTTCATATTGCAACAAAGCTATTTTAGTAGGGGTTAGCACAATTTGAATGCCAATCAGGTACTGGAGCAGTGAAACATAACCACGAAGCCTTATTCAGGGTTTAGGATTTACTCAACTTACTACAAAATCAATAATGGGATAGTTTGTAACACAACCTATTTGCTGAGAAGTAATGTCAGAGTAGGTATTCATCACAGGAATGGGATGCATACACCAAAATGCCAAAACCAAGGATACAAATGAAGGTCCTTTGACAGTAAACTGGCTAATAGCTTAACAGTTTCATGACCACAGGAAAGAAGAGGGATTTTAAGGAGAATGAGCAGATGGGCTAAGATTGTGGTGGGTAAGTGTTCACAAAGCTAATGAATTACATCCTTGAGTTTACAAGTTTCACAAAACTCGTTGAGTCAAAATCCTTTTATTTTTCTGTAGTTTCTGTGGTTTCTCTCAAAAGTAAAAATAATATTATTTTCTGGCTTAAGAGAAGCCTGTGATCTTAAGAAGTCTCTTTCCTCCCCCCAAAACTAGGCTAGCCCAAGTGGGACTCATATACCCTGTATGTGTCCTGTATTTATTTTTTTCATTACAATTTTATTCATTTTTTCATGCTCTCTCTCTCTTCTGTTCTATAGAGGTTCTTTTATTGCACTGATCACTGCAGTACCAAGTGCCTTCCAATAGTGCATTAAGCAACATGACTAACATCTGTCATGTGCTTTTTGTTCTCTCATCCTCTCCCCAGAGGGAGAAGAATGTACAGTGTAGCATCTTGTTTGGTAGGGTTTCTTTATTTGTTTGTTTGCTGAGCTTGTTTTGTTTTGATAAATATATCCATTGTTATGCATTTATATTAGAGAAGGCAATGTCAAAATAACATATCTTGGAGAGAGAAAGTGGTGAGGTTAATAACGGTCCTTAAATTCTGGATGAATTCATTACACCATTTTAGACCAGGCCACAGAGAAAGTTCTGTCTCCTGCACAGACAAAATTTACTGTTATTGTTGAGATCTGTCGTGCCAGAGGTGGAGTTGTCCACCATGGTCTTTTCCTGGACTTCTAGATCAGAGTTTCTCAGCCCGTTGGTTGGGACTCATTTGTGTCTACTAGATCTTTGTGCACTAGAAATAGGCATGACCTGTTTTTCCCATTAGAATGGTCTTTTCTTGTGATGCATCATGGCTATATAAGAGGAAGTGAACAGCTAATTTAGGAAATAATATGGCCAAATTTTAGGTTAAATTTGGGGTGGGGTTGGGGGAGAAACTGGCTGGGGACTGCCAAACCCCCAAGGGTTAGATTGTCCTTGGTCCTTATGTGGGTTCTTTAGACAGGGAGCAAGACATCCAGCTAAAATTACAATCCTTGGTTCTGCTCCCTCTGTGAAGGAATGCAAATTACTCCAAAGGAGAGGATGGGCTTTCCATATCCCAGAACCAGCATGTAGAGCTGCACAGGTGAAATAAGGGAAGAAGCTGCAGCATCCTAGAAGTTAGTATACACCCACTTTGGCATAGGTGGTTGCTCAGATGCCCATTGTGTTTCCTGGAGACTCTGCACTGCCCAGCAGTCAGAATGACACCACTGAGCCCTAAAGTAATATATCCATTGATTAACATGTTAGGAAAGAGAGAAAAGGTAAAATAAGACAAGGATGATTAGCTTAGTATCTTCTTTTACAAAAGCTAAAAATGTACATCTTCACTCAATGGGAGTAACACTATTTAGGGAAGAAGGAGGATCTGGGAAACTATAGACCAGTATGTAGGGATTTTATGTTTTTATATTAACTGAGTAGCTGGCCACTGGATTTAAAAATCAAACTTGGTATTGCAAGCTGAGACACTAAAATGTAAACAAATCACATTGCTGGAAAGCACCTACAAATAACTAACAAGGAAACGTTAAGTGGAAACAGTTCACTATTAAGTGAGAGCCGTTTACCGTATTGTCTCTATCAGAAAGCCATTAATAAGAGAAGGCCTTGCTCTGATAAACAAGTTGATGTAAGCAAGATATCAGAAAGGTCAGAACTGTATTTGCTAACCAAATAACTCATAAACAACAAACATGGGTGGGCTAATTATAAGGTGTATATTAAGTGTAATCTAATCATGTAACCTGCATATTAAGGAGAGTGAAACCATGTAGGGATTTAGGCATGATGTAACTTGTTGTATTATGCATGCATCAGTTGCATTATGTATATTGTATTAGCATGTTAGAAAGGAATATATATCTTGTGAACCCTCTATTCTGTGCTTACTTATACGGGTCCAGAAGGGGTGTGACTACTCTCCGCTTGGCTGGATGTATAAAGGGGAACAAGTAATCTGATTAAAGACACCATCTACTCATTCCACTCTTGAGTGGGCCTGATCCTTTTTTTCTTCTAACACAGTCATTGTCATCTCAGTCCCCAGAAAAATGATGGAGCAGGTTCTCAAGGAATCCATTTTGTGTTAATTGGAGGAGAGAAAAGTTATCAGGAAAAGTCAGCATGGATTCACCAAGGGCAAGCCATGCCTAAACAACATCACTGCCTTCTATGATGAAATGACTGGCTCGGTGAATATGGGGAAAGTGGTGGACATGATATACCTTGACTTCAGCAAAGCTTTTGAAATGGTTTTCTACTGTATTCTTATCAGCAAGTTAAAGACGTATGGATTAGATGAATGGACTATAAGATGGATAGAAAGCTGATGTCTAGTTACCAGCTGGTAACAAGCTGAGGGCCATCACGAATTGGTGCTGGGGCTGGTTTTATTCAACATCTTCATTAATGAACTGGAAGATGGGGTGGATGGCATCCTCAGCAACTTTTCTGGTGACACTAAGATGGGAGGAGTAGTAGATATGCTGGAGGGCAGGCATAGGATATAGAGTGACCTAGACAAATTAGAAGATTAGGTCAAAAGAAATCTGATGACGTTCAAGAAGGACAAGTGCATAATCCTACTCTTAGGATGGAAGAATCGCATGCACTGCTATAGACTGGGGATGACTTGCTTTGCAGCAGTTCCACAGAAAAGGACTTGCGGGTCACAGTGGACAAGAAGATGGATATGAATCAACATTGTGCTCTTATTGCCAAGAAGGCTAATGGCTTACTGGGCTGCTTAAGTAGGATCATTGCTATCAGATCAAGGGAAGTGATTATTCTCCTCTATTCGGCACTGGTGAGGCCACATATAAAGTATTGCGTCCAGTTTTGTTACACCTCCCCCACCACAATAAAAATGATGTGAACAAATTGGAAAGAGTCCAGAGGAGGGAGGGCAACAAAAATGGATAGGAGTCTGGATCACATGACTATGAGAAGAGGCTGAGGGAATGGGCTTATTTAGTCTGCAGAAGAAAAAAGTGAGGAGGGGATTGATAGTCGCCTTCAACTGCTTGAATGGGGGTTCTAAAGAGGATGGAACTAAGTTGTTCGTAGTGGTAGCAAATGACCAAATAAGTGTTAAGTTGCAGCAGGGGAAGTCTAGGTTAGATATTAGGAAAAACTTTTCACTAGAAGGGTGGTGAAGCACAGGAATGGGTTATGTAGAAAAGTGGTAGAATATCTATTCTTAGAGGTTTTTAAGGTGCAAGTTGATGAAGTCCTGTCTGGAGGATGATTTAGTTGGAATTGGTTCTGCTTGAAGTGGGGGATTGGACTAGATGACTTCCAGAGGTCCCTTCCAACCTTAATTTTCTATGATTCTATGACTCACTCTACCATAATGAGTTTTTGACCAGCAAAGACAAATGACACAATGGATCATGAAAATAACTGAATGTGGGAAGTAGAAGGATCCAAAAATCTGTGTAGATTTAAGTAGGTGAGAGGTTATATTGACTTTGAAGGAGAACTGACATTACTACTTTGGCTGCTCTGTAGTTTGAATGGATGCTTGGAGAGACAAGATAATGAGTTTGTACTCGCAGGTTAACTATGTGTGATGGGATAACCATTCCACACAAGACCTGAAGGGATAAATTAAGCTAATTAACTGATAGGCTGCACCTGGAGGAAAGCCCAGGCACATTGAGGCTTCCTTGAGAGATGAAGCCTGCCTGCAGGAGGAGCTAGACAGGTTTATAAAGCCAGGAAGCTGGCAACGGAAACAGGGTGCTGTGAAGGGAAACACACCCAAAAGGAAAGAAACAAGCACCTCCAAAAATTCTAGAATGACCTAGGGAACATGAATGCAAGAAAAAGAGTTTAAACTTTGCTAGTTTAAGAATAAATAATAGTGTAACAGAGATATGTACACTATTCCAGGAAAAAGACTTCTTTTATTCATTGATGCTTTCTGACTTTCTACCATGTGAGACAAATAATGTGGGGCAGTCTCAAATATTAGAACAGGTAGCTTCTACAGGAGACAAATCACCTGGGTCAAACTAGGTATGCACAATGGGTTTTCTTTTTGTAAAAGAGGCTGTGTGAGGTCATATTGTCAAATGAATTTCGATACTTTTACCAAAATCATTTCTAAAAATGTTTAAAAATAAAGCTTGAATTTGAAAGCAAAACAGAAATAAAATCAACTTGAATTTTTAGATATAACAAAGTAAACAAAAAATAGCCAGTATAAGAAATCTAGAAATTGGAATAAGAACATGGAGCTCAAGCAAGAAACAGATGATTTGGTAACAAGTAAGGTTTACTACATTTGTATGAGTAGTATCACCCATCCATCTGTGTGACACATGGGTAACTTGTAGATTTATTTAATGAACGGTGACCTAACAGACTACATCTGTCTGCCCAGGTGAAGTGGAAAAATCTCTCAACTATGCAGTTATTGTTGATAAATTCCCATTTACATGCTAAGTTTGTCTCATGAAAAACAGTTGTACAGGAAATGAACTGTGGAGAAAAAGTCTCGAATGCTGATATTTGCTAAGCTGATTCTGGGTTCACAGTACTAATCTTTGGGCAGATTGGTGCTAGGGCAGGGAAAGGTATTGGGGAAATAGAGTTGTATTCTCATGAATCTGGGTAACTCTGGAATTTTCAGACATGGACTAGACTCTTCTTATCCCTGTTGCACTGTTCCACATGCCTCTGCCCTAATTGAGAAGCTGCAAATTCCCTTGGCACAGTGAAATCCCTGACTGCAGAAGAGTCAATGTAAACAGATGCCTGCCATCCATTCTGGGCCCCCCTGTAGAGGAGGCATGTTGGGAATGTGTGGGAGAGTGGTGTACTGAGGTTGTCTGATGCCCAGGGGCCAAGCCCACATTTGCACCCCCGGGTGCCTTGTGCCCCCATGCCTTACAGCCTCCCCATGTGGGGCAGGAAGATGCCCCCCCCGCAGCACCATTCAGGCCCCCTCCCAGGCCCCGACCCAGGCTGGCTGCTGCATGGGTGGCATTGGGGGGGAGTCCAAAAGTGAGCAGTCTGGGGCGCTGGAAGCCCTTAATCCATCCCTAGTGCCAGGCTGGCCCAGCGGCCACCGCAGCCCAGCTCCCAGGGGTCTGGCCTCTCTCTGCCCCACCCTCGTTGGTATGCCACTAGTGTGGGAGCATGGTAGGAAGAGGTTTCCAGCAATCCCCAGCCTGCCCTTTGTAAGTCCTTACTAGACATGATAGGTTAGAGCAGTCCTGATGCTTGTCCTGACTTGTACTGAGAGCTGAACTGGCCATGGTAACCATATGGATCATGAGACCACAAGAGTGGTATCAAATGTAATTCTTTTTACAGTGTGGGGGCCTCGTTTTTGTGTTCTCTATAACTACATAATACCATTCACCTCAGTAGGGTTACTCCTATTCTATATAAGTGACAACAGAATCCAGCCCAGTGATTTCTCTGAAGTAACCAGACTTTTGCCTGGCCTTTTCAGTTACTGCATCTCATACTTTGAACAATGAAAAGGGAGGGGACAGACAAATAGCTTTTTAAAATGGTATTGGGTGAATAATACTTCTGGTTCAAAATATTTTAATTAGTACTGGAAACAGACTGTACCTTTAAAACCAACATCAGATTGAATTTAGAAGGAACATTTTTTGCAATTGGGAGCAAGACAGAGGAATAATAGATTCATACAAGGCACCTTGTTCAGGTCTCACTACTTTTATTTATGGAGATCATTCCTTATCTCCAGCTCTCTCAAATATTTTATCAACCCTATCTGTCATCAGAAATGTTTCTTCTTGACACACCTGGTTTAGGGGTGAATTAAGCATATTGAGCTGTCACTGCTGGTGGTAGTTCAGGAGAGCTCCCCTACCAGTTTTGTTCTCTTCTTCCCTTTGGATATTTTCTTGGATTCTTATATTAAAGTTGAGTTAATAGTTAGTGAGAACTTGAAAACAGGGATGCATTGCTTTCTTGGGAAGTTCATCCATGCAGGCTCTGTCCTCCTTTCAGCAGATAGTATTCAATAACTCTATCATGGTTAAGCAAAGAAGGAGAAACTAATGATTCCAAGGCTGGCAAGATGTGTTCAGACAGAATCTATGTTGACAGTGTGACAACAGGTGAACAAGATGAATTTCAACAGCTCCAAGTGCTACACTATCAACTTTTGTGTAAGGTTCTAGTAGTGAAGCATTTTTAAAAGCAGCGTGTTACATTTTTAAATGTGAAAATAGATTCCATTAAAATGGCATCATGGTTCCATGTCAGAGATTTAGTTACTTTCAGGAAAATTTGCTCTGTTTATAAGGAAATACAATGGTTTAAAGCCTGGCGATCTCTCAAACTCTCACCATGGGAGGAAATTTAGAATTCTTTTTGTTTTCGTAGAATTTTGAGCCCAGAAGTTTGACCTCCTGTATAACACAGGTTATAGAACTTTCCTGAATTAATTTTTGCTTCATATCCAGTAGCTGTGATTGAATTAAAGCATATCTTTTAGAAAAATAAGTAAATCTTGATTTAAAGATTTCTAGTGATAGATAATCCATCACAACCCTTGGTAAGTTCTTAAAGTGGTTATTTCCATTCATTGATAAAAAAAAATTGTGCTTTAGTTTTAATCTGAGTTTTTCAGCTTCAACTTCCAGTGACTGGACCTTGTTATATACCTTTTGTGTATCATCACCATAACAAAGATTCTACACACCAAATTCTGCGCTCTGATACCTTTGTGCATCTCCCTGGTCTTCAGTATTAATTTAGCCCTGATCTACACTACAAACTTACGTTGATATAACTAAGTCATTCATTCATAGTTGTGGAAAATCCACACCCTTGAGCAACGTAATTATATCTACCTAACTCCCAGTGTAAACCAGGGCTGTCCTTGGGGGGGGGCGAACAGGGCAATCGCCCCAGACCCCATGGTTCCATGGGCCCTGTGCTGTCCCGCTCCCTGCAGAGCAGTGCGGGGCTCGCACCGCGGCCCCCCATGGCAGTGCTTCACCCAGCTCCCCGCTGCCTTCGGGAGTGAGGCGAGCTGGGAGCTCTTCCCCTGGATCCTGGGCCGGCCCTCCTCCTCTCCGCTCCCAGGCAGAGCAGGAAGGCCCAGGGGTGGGGCAGGTGCACGGGGCCCGGCCTCTGGGCCAGCTTGCTGCACCCTGCCCATGGCCAGGCTGCATGCGGTCCGGTGGGATGGGTCCCTGGCCACGGCCAGGTCCGGCTCCCTGCCGCCAGGCAGGCAGGCAGGCGGGAGGGCTGAGGCTCAGCCTCAGCTCCTCCAACGTATCAGGACCGGCAGCTAAGGCTGTGCCCGCGGGGCAGTGGCTCCCCAACACCCCAGCTGCCCGTTGCCCCCTTCCTGGGGTGGCGGCCACCGCTCCCTGCCACCCCAGGGCTGCGGCCTTGACTTCCCGCCACCCCGGCTGCCCCTCGCCCCAGCCCTGGGGCCGCGGCCACAGCTCCCTGCCACCCAAGGGCCAGAGCCTCGGCTTCCCGCCGCCCCGGCTGCCCCTCGCCCCCGCCCCGGGGCCGCGGCTCCCTGAGTCCCTAGGGCCGCGGCCTCAGCTTCCCACTGCCCCTTGCCCCCACCCCGGTGCCATGGCCTTGGCTCCCCACAGCCCCGGCTCCCCATCGCCCCACTCCAGGCAGCGACCATGGCTTCCGGGGCCAGAGCTGGCTCCCCAGGGGCCCACCAGACCGTCCCAAAGCACTCCCATCCAGCATGGGGACCCACTGAGGCCGATTGGCCCTGGGCCCCACTCCCCCTAAGGGATGGCCCTGGTGTAAACAGTGCTATGTCGATGAGATTGCTTCTTCTATTGACATAGCTACCACCTCCTGGTGTGGTGGGATACCTAGGCTGACAGAGAAGCTCCCCTGTAAGTGTAGAGAAGCCCTTAGCTAGCAATTCTGTTGATATATGGATAACGACATACAAAGTTACTTTAGATAGGATCATTTGACACACAAGAATTTAGATTATGCTTATGGCATAAGTCAAACCTCTAACTTGTGGAGTTTAGGAAGAAACATCTCCTAATCAAACTAGTACCCCTCCTCTGAAGCAGCTCAGAGTGGCTACTCTCACAGGATACTTTATTGGACTAGAAGTCAAGAGTGATATGCACGTCCCATGTTCCCACATTCTTATGTTGAGGCTAATGTCAGGGTAAACTCCAAGTCTCTCTTCCCTAGCTGTGCTGGCTTTGCAAGGTTATCATGAAGAAAAAGGGAAACATTCTTCTAATAATTTAAATCATTAGATGGGACTCAGACTACAATCACAGATCAGAGGTGGTGGTACAACAAGGTGTTATTTCTACACAGACAGAACTGGACTTCGAGAATTAAATGCCAGATTGTTTTTTTGCATCAGGATCTACTAAACATGGGATGTCTTGGCTAATGAAGACATCATCAGTGAACCAGCCCCTTGTTTCTGACTTTGTCATAAGTTACAATGGCATAAGGGATTCCTTAAATTGCGAGGGCCCCTGTGCCATCTGCAATTTTATGAAGTGTAGCTGCTCCCTGCCCTGAATACTACCATGAACATGATATGCCCCTGAATCCTCCAATATACCTCCTGAATCAAGGTGGTGGTGGGGCAGTTGGCAGAGAAACCATGTTCCATTAGCTCCATCAATTTTCTATCTGCTGAGATCTTTCCCACTCTGTGAGAAGCCTGAGCTGGATAACTGTGGCCAGACTCTGGTCCCTGTAGTGCTGAGGGCTCAGAAGAGGGAGTGAGAATCTGGCCCTTAATTTCCAAAGGGTGTGTTGCCACTAAATCAGGCCATTGTTTCCTCAATATGGAGGCGCAATTAGAATCTGCACCTGAGGATCATATTCAAAGCTAGGATACCCATGAGATGTGGCTGAAAAGTTGCACCTGGCAGGAGGAATGTGGCCAGGGGCATCTGTCATAGGAGATTTTAAATGGAGAGCACCTGGCCACTGGCATTGAGAGGCCAAAATATCTGGCCTAAGATTGCACGTATAAGTGCCAGCAGAAGCGACCTGGCTCTGTAAGGTGCTGAATATCCAGAGAATGGCTGCCACCCACAGTTCTTAATAAGTGGGCATTGGTTCACAAGGATGTGTCCCTCCCACCCCAATATTCCTGCATTCTCCCTTACTACTCTCCAGCTCCAAAAGACCCCATGCAGAAGCTTTTCCACCATTCCAAGCACTGATTACTTTTCTCCTTCTGCCGCCACAAATTCAGCCCTTATGCCATTAATCATTCCCTAAGCCCTGCACACATCCTTTTGACTCTTCATGCTACTGCAGAGGAGTGCTTAGAAGTACAGCTCCAATGCTGGCCTCAGGCCGCACAGCTGTGTTAGTTACTATCCTTTTACCAACCATTGCCATGGTAGTCTGCAGGACACAAAAAGATAAAAGCCTCTGAACAATATTTTGCTCATTCAGTTGGCTTTACCTGAGATTCTTTTTTATTGATTTTGTGTTGCTCATACTGCAATAAACTGGGCCTAATTTAGTGCACTTATGACATCCACCCTCCTCCTTAGCTGAGATACCATGACTGAATCCAAGACTTCCCAACTTAAAAGCATAAACTGCAGCAGCTTGAGCTAAACAATCAGCTCACTGTAGTTGGTGGCTGTAACAATTTATATCCTCTGTAGACTGGCACAGACAGGAACTTAACACATGCTCACTGGTATTTAGATTCCAAGTCAAGGAATCAGACAGAGATCTGCTTCAGTCAGTGTCCAAATTCTAACTGACTGGGCATAACATGCACTGTCCAGACTCTGTCCAGGAATTTAGCCTTTAAAGGCACAGCCCCTAAGATCATAGAGCATTCATTTCCATTGTGGTTTGTCCCTCCTATAGAGCCTTGACTATGGGTTGCTAAATGCAATTTAATTTTGATTCCTCCTTTAAAAATGAGGGCTCCCTCCTGAAATATTGCTTTGGCCACAAGTACATTTAACATTATTCTTTAGCAAAAGCTTAAAAATCCCTGACACTGTTCCCACCCTGTAAACCAATGCTGTTGGTTTAGTGCTTTATAGAAGTCAAATGTAAACTGCTGGGGCTCAGTGTTTGGAGGCTCCCTGCCTCTAGCAAGGGTACATGCTGTACTTGGTTAGGGGTGCCTTGGGAGCTGGGCAGGGTGGGGGTTCAGGGCCAGGTGGGAGCCTGCCGGACATGGCGCCAGGCTGATGTAGGACAAAGGAGCCTCCTAATAGCAGTGCCAGGTGCCCCAGGGAGTGGGGCCCCAAGGTAGCCAGGAGCTGGGCTGCGGGACGCCAGAAGACTTGGAGGGGGGGACTGGGACCTTGGCTGTGGGGTACCCAGGGAGCCATTGGGGAAGGGGGGAGCTGGGCTGCAGAGTGCTCGGGGTTCTGCTGTGTGGGAGGGGAGTGGGTGCTGGGTCCGTGCTCCAAATCTTTTTTTTTATGGAGCAACACTCTTGTTTCTGATATCATGTTAGTACTCTCTACTGCTGTCAGACTGGTGCTATATGAAGGGAAATAGAAGACATTAGATTGGAGATCACAAGGTTGCTGGTTAGCCACATATGTTGTGTCCTTAAATGTTACACAATATAAGCAGGGTCTGAATGAGCTCTCCCCCACTTAGCTGGCTGGAGGGCGGGGAACAGGTTTTAGGGCCAGACTATATTTGCATGAGCATATCCACCCCATCTAGGCAGTCCACATGATGGGACTCCTTTGCCAAGATGATTCCTTTGGCTGGTGTTGGGTTCCAAATTGCTTTAAATGTAGGGGTAATGAAATATTGTTCTACTTATGGTATGAGTAAAGATCAGTAGAAGCCATCAAGTCCAGTCCCCTGCACTGTGGCAAAAGCAAGACCATGCCTTCACGAGAAATGCCACACTACTGTAACTGTAGCTCCTATGTGTAGACACTCACTACTTCACCTCTCCGGGAGGCAATAGCTAGTATGATGAAAGAATTCATCCATCGACCCAGTAATGTCTATCCAGGGTCAGGTCAGTTTAATTACATTGTTTCTGGTCACGGACTTTTCATGTCCCTGAGTGAGGTAGCTGGGTTGGCGTAATTTTTAGCATAGAACTGGCCCAGTACTAACATATACGATCCCTGACAGCTGTTTGTCCAACTTTTTCTTAAAAACCTCCAATGATGGGGATTCCACAATCTCCCTTGGAAGCTTACTCCAGAACTTAACTACCCTAAGAGAAAGTTTTCCCTACTATCTTGCCTAAAGTGTGTATGCTACTGTACGGCTAAAGCAGAAGATTTTGTGACGGACAAGTAATGGTGCGCACATCACCTCTCCCCCCCATGAGCAACCTGACTGTGAACTGATGCTCGGCTTCATGTCCAAAGCACCAGCTAGAGCCAGTCTCCTGTGTGAATCTTGATATAAGGTGTTTTGCTGTTTTTGCTGTTTTGCAAGGCTTGACTGTGATGTCCTTTTTTACCTGTTCCTTCAAGCTACCTTGGCCTTGACCCGGGCATGGAAAGGGAAAGCAGGCTTCATCACCCCGCCTTCTCCTGAAATGCTATATGTTAGTGTAACCCATATGCTTGAAGAGGCTATCTCTGAGAGACCTGCTGAGGGTGGGTTACTGTTGCTGGGCAGATTAGCTACCCACAACTAGAAACTTCCAGAAGCAGGGAGTGGTAGCATTTTGAGCATGCTCCACAGGGTATCCTGCTGGTGTGATGTGGTGTGGTCAGTCAGATGACATGGGAGCCGCGGTCTGTGCAGACAGCAGGCAGGAGCAGCCTTGAAAGGAGACCATGTGCTCAGTGTTCTGGAGAGAAGCTGAGCCAGGAGTGAACAACATGTTTTCTCCCTGTAATGGAGTCATTTGCAACAGACCTTGCAGACATGCATATGGGACTGAGGGCTGGTTGCAAAGGAGAAGAAAAAGCCTGCATGGAATGCTACAGAGGATTCCAGCAAAGAAAGAAGAGGACAGCTATTTCTTGCCACTCAAGCTTCTACACTGGAACAGAGACTGTAGCTGAGAGTTGGGTGAACTCCACCTGGACTTTGGGACTCTTGGGTATCTTTCCTGCGGGGTTTTCTGTAGGGATTGTTCTTGGTTAATTGTATTTTGTTTTCTTAGGATAAGGTTCATTTAGTTAGTAGTTAATAAAGTTCATTGTTATGTTTATTGTAGTAGTAATTTAATGTGGGAGTGTAGCTCTGGGCAAGCTTCGCTGTGAGTCCCATACAGACTGGATCCTGGGTCTCCAGCTGCTTTCTCCATAGGGATTGGGATTGATTTCTGTGAGGCACTGGAGAAGGGCAACTAAATGAATTTTAGCCCACCTGAAGGTTACATTAGGATAGCTCCTGGGAATCTGTGGACTTCGCCACAGGACCAAGGACCAGGCTGCTTCGGTAATCTAATACCAAGATGCCTTGGAAACCTCGGGGTTGTCCGCAGTTGTCAGGGGTACCCGGCTGCTGAAAGGACATAAGCTCTCGCCACTTATTACTTTGCTTTGCTTGCTCAGGGTTATTCACCTTGGCATTCAATAAAAATCATCCATTTTTTCAATTATCTTTAACTGCGTCTGGTGAATCCACACATGAACCTACCCCTTGGGGTACAGTTTGGGGGAACAGCTATACATTAAGACCATTGCTTCCTGTTATACCTTCACACTCCTTTTTTATAGGAGCCCTTAATGTATTGTTGACTGTTATCAGGTCCACACAGACAGACTCCCACATAAGAAATATTTATTAGTACCTGAAATAAAGGAAAGAAGACTGAGCTTGCTTTGTTGGAACTCCCTTAAAACACTATTATATTTCCTATGCAAAGTTTCTGTAGCAGCCTCTGCAAGCTAGCAACAGTTATTGTCATTCTATTTGATGTTGACCATGTTGCCTGTCCTTGTAAAATTCTCTCTACCCTGACAGCCCAGAAAAGGATGCACTTTATGAGAAGAAACATTTCCCGTCTAATAGTGCCGATAGTGGACATATGGGTTGTTGCACTTGTTTGGAACCATTCCATAATTTCAAGATTGCAGAGATGCTGTAACAAGGCAGAGGGAACTGTGAAACTGGAATCAGATTTAAATAGAGTTGATCACGCATACAAGCCATATTGCTGATGCATTCTAGCAATGCTACACTTTGTAGAAGAGGTGTGGACTCTGCTGCTGTTGCTGTGGTTCCAAGGGCATCATGATTGTGTGCCTAGTCAGCATAGAATATGATTTTAATGAGAAGGGGGCCATGTGTTATGCTGGTCCATCTGTGCATGTGTTGCACTTTGTGCTCCGGGTTATAGTGTTCTCCACATAAGCAGAGAAGAGATATCTCTTTAATGTGCATGGTTGATGGGCCTGGTTTTTTTTCTTACTTGCAAAGGAGTAAGAGCAATGTAACAGCACTGACTTGGGAAGCACTACTCCTGATTTACTCTGGTATAAGTGCAGAATCAGGCTAAACATGATTAAATATGTGCTAACTTATTCTCAGTTTCAGTGGTTAATACACCTGCATCTTAGCTGTGAAATTTAAAACAGTTACAAATGTGTGCACATCTGTACAGTGAGTGGGCAACATTCATTTTAATGTAATGACTTAAACTGATTCCAGAAAACAAGGCTAGCACTTATTTCCATTTAAGATTGCAAAAGATAGTAGAATGAAAACTCTTGAAGACCTAGGAAAGCCTGGCTGGAACTATTGCAATACTCCAATGGGCTTCGTAATGGAGAATGAGAGAGCAGCTCCTGAAAGGCAACTGCCTTCTTTAAAGAGTGCAAACATGGTGTTGTATTTGAGTGCAAATATGTTTCTGAAAGCTGCTGTCACGCACTGATTAAATCAATCTGACACCATTCCCTGATCCACAGGAATTCAATTTGTTTTTCAGAATTTCTCCTAAATATTGACAGAAATTCAGATCAGCCACAGATCACTGAAATAATGTACCATTTCCCTTGGGAACTAGATCATTTAATGTAGAGCTTTTTCCCCAGGGTAAATGTACATCCACCTTGATTCATTTCTAAGGCTTTGTCTTTATATACAAACTGTATTCATGTGACTAAAGCAAACAAGTTATGTGGTGCAAAGTGTTAAGAAACACTTAAACCAGTTTAAACCCAGTTTATACTGATTTACATTAAATTGATAAATTACCAACTTGACCTAAATGGATATTAGAAAGACAACAGAGTCCTGTGGCACTTTTAAAGACCACAGGAATCTGTTGTCTTTCTACAATAGACTAACACGGCTACCCCTTTGGAATTTGACTAAATGGATATTAGTGAGCTTTGTCATCGAATCATCAAAAATTAGTGTTGAAAAGGACCTCAAGAGGGTCATCTTGTCCAATCCCCTTCTCAAAACAGAACTAACCCTTATTAAATCATCCCAGCCAGGGCTTTGTCAATCCATACCTTAAAAACCTCTAAAGGGTAGAGATTCCACAGCCTCCCTAGGCAACCCATTCCAGTGCTTCACCACCCTCCTAGTGATTTTTTTTTCCTAATAGCCAAACTACACCTTCCCCACCACAATTTGAGACCATTACTACTTGTTTCATTTGCCACTAATGAGAATAAATTTAGTTCCATCCTCTTTGGGACCCCCATTCAATTAGCTGAAGTCTGCTATCAATCCCTCCTCACTCTTTTCGACTGCAGACTAAATAAGCTCAGTTCACTCAGCCTCTCTTCATAAGTCATGTGCTCCAGCCCTCTATCAATTTTGTTGCCCTCCACTGAACTCTTTCTAATTTGTCCACATCCTTTCTGTAGTGGGAGGACCAAAACTGGACATGATACTCCAAACAAGAGGTCACCAGTTCCAAATAGAGAGGAATAATCACTTCCTTCAATCTGTTGGCAGTACTCTTACTCTTGCAGTCCAGTATGCCATTAGTCTTCTTGGCAAGAAGGGTACATTGTTGACTTATATTCAGCTTTTTTCCATTCTTACTCCCAGGTCTTTTATGCAGAAGTGCTGACTACACAGTCGGTCCCCAGAGTATAGTAGTGCATGGGATTCTTCCATCCTAAGTGCAGGACTCTACACTTGTCCTTGTTGAACCTCATCAGATTTCTTTTGGCCCAGTCCTCTAATTTGTCTAGGTCAATCTGTATACTATGCCTAGTGTGATCTGCAAAGGATACAGAGCTTGCTTTCCACCCCATCCTCCAAATCATTAATGAAGATGTTGAATAAAACCAGCCCCAGCACCAAATTCTGGGGCACTTCACTTGTTACCAGTTGCCAACTAGACATTGAGCCATTGATCACTACCCATTGAAGTCGATGATCTAGCCAGTTTTCTATCCATCTTATAGTCCATTAATTTAACCCATACTTCTTCAGCTTGCTGATATGAATACAGTGGGAGACTGTAGCAAAAGCTTTGCTAAAGTCAAGGTACATCATATCCACCACTTTCCCTACGTTTACAGATCCAGTCATCTCATTATAGAAGACAATCAGTTTATTTAGGTATGACTCACCCTTGTTGAATCCATGCTGACTATTCCTGATCACCTTCTTGTTTTTCAGGTGCCTAAAACTGGATTTTTTGAGAACATGCTCCACGATTTTTCTGGGGACTGAAGTGAGACTGAACAAAACCAGCCCCAGCACCAAGTCATGGGGCACTCCACTTGTTATCAGCTGCCAACTAGACTTTGAGTTATTGATCACTACCCATTCAGGTCAGTGATCTAGTCAGCTTTCTGTCCAGCTTATAGTCCATTAAACTTGACGGAGCTACTATAAGGTGAGTACATAACTAGTTGGAAAATATTTCCCAAAGAGTAGTTATCAGTGGTTCACAGTCACACTGGAAGCGCATATTGAGTGAGGCCCCACAGGGATCAGTTCTGGGTCTGGTTCTGTTTAATATTTTCATCAATGATTTAGGTAATGGCATAGGGAATATACTTATAAAATTTGTGGATGATGATTGAAAAAACTGGGTTTGTTTAGTTTGGAGAAGAGACGACTCAAGGGTCACATTGTTAATTCAGAAATCCAAATCATTCAACTACTGAGTGGTAACTTGCCTAAAAAGACTGCTGCTGAGGTCAAGTTAAAGTAGTCTAATGGTTAACCAACCTCAGAAATTCGGATAGCCATCCGATCAAGAACAAACATTGGAAGTAGAAAATTCTTCGAAAACAAATGTTAACATTTATTGGTTTTTACATTAATACAATGAAATTCAAGAGCTGGAATCATTCCCTATCTATCACAATGAGCATAGCATCAAGTGACAATAATATGCAATGCTGCTCTTCTGTGGTACAGTATTTTCCTTATTCTAAAATACAAAGAGTTATACAATAGAAATATTTAACATCTCAGGGCATTGCGGAATGCTGTGTATGCAAGACTGCGCTCCATGATATCACATTCTTTCTCTCTGTTAGGGAGGGAGTGTGGTCTCACAATCTTGCATACCCAGTTCTCTGTGATGTTGCAAGATCTGACACTACTGAATTATCACAGAGTGCTGGATAAGCAAGACCCCTTCCTCCCCCCGTTAGGAAGAAGGTGTGGTCCCACAGAGCACAGTTGTGAGCTGCATCTGGCCCACAGGCCGCATGTTTGGCACCCCTGCTATACACTTAACTATCTATAGCATATATACCTCAATAAACTATAAAAATCCTTAACAATCTATAACATTCAGCAAGCATTAGCTAGATGGTTGCTGAATGGGTACTAAGAGGGAGAAGGCATTTCATCACAGGCATTCAGCTTTATTGACAGGCACATCTTCATACATAAAATTATAACTTGCAAAGCCTTCCTGCTATTTCTCTCTGGTGGTCATGTATAGGGGTCCTTCTGCTCTGACACTATTGACACAAGGGTGATTCTGGTTGAGACACAGGACCAGGACTTAGTTTGCTAGATTGTTTAGAGCTTCAGTGTCTATCTTCAGGCTGCTCATTCCATTCTTTGCCTTCTTTCTTCTCACTGTTGCCTTTTGGTCTCCTTCTTGCAGCAGCGCTTCCAGCCAGCAGTCTCTCTCTCCCAGTCAGTAACAGCTTTAGCCTTCTAGTTCTGGTCTATTTACATTTGTAGCAAGGACGTAACAATCTACGGGAATGTAATTTTAGATAAGGGAGGGGAAGCAAGTTTGTAGCAAGCTAAGGAAAGGTCAGTTTGCAGGAGGGAGGAAGAGCGGTGTAAGGGAACATAAGAGTTGTTAAGGTGGATCATTAAAGTGGAACACTGAGAGACAGTGTTATAGGGATCAATTACCCAAGTGCTGAATTTACTTATCACTTAAACCTTATTACTAATTTCTGCATTTACATAACACAAGATGTTTCTGTTACGGCCATCGTCCTGTCAGCGGCTAGCAGCTTTGCTGCTGCGTGTCAGAAATTTTAAACCTCTTTTTGAGGCTTTCCTGCCAGTTTCTTCCCAACATTTTATGTGGCGGTTTTAGGCAGTTTGGGACTGAAATCTCTGGCTACAACATGGTAAAGTTTTCAAGTACCTAAGCAGCAACAGGAGCAGGCAATACGACTGAGAACAGAGGAGTATGAGAGGGAGATAGGAGGAGTTCTGTAGAGTTGGGAGTGCTTTTATATGTTTGCTTTTCTGTTTTGTATTTGTTTTGTGGTTTGACTTTTTGTTTTGTTTTGTTTGTTTCCTTTCCAGTTTGCAGGGGCTGAGTGGCAGATTGAGACCAGCTGACCCCTATTAGGTGTGGAGCCTCCCTATTCAGGGAGCTATAAAGACAGCCACTCAAGCAGGCAGCAGCACCAGCTGCAGCAGCACCAGGAGCAGGCAAGAGGGCTGGGAAGAGGGGGGGGAGAGAAAGGAAGACTTATGGCAGACACAGAGGCAGCAGTGGTAGTCACTCAAATGGGAAGAGACAATGAAGATGACAGGATGTAGAAGCTGTGGGATGTACATGATCTTGGAGGGGGTGTCGCTAAAGAGCTTTGTTTGTAGAAGTGCCACCCATAGAGATGTTGGAGGAGAAAATCTGAGGGTTAGAGATGCAGGTGGAAACTCTGGTTGAGTTTAGAAAGGGGTTTGAGCAGTTGATGGAGCAGATGAATGGGGAGGCTGGAGGAAAAAACCCAGACCTGCAGATGGAAGCAATACCAATTAATTCTGAGGGGAGAATGCTGGGTGAGGAAAGTGACTAGTGGAGTCATGTGACTATGAGAAGCCAGCAGAGGAAAACACCAGCTAGTGAAGTAGAAATAGAGCTCAGAAACAGGTTTGCTGGGTTAGCAAACGAAGGAGCACAGCAGATGGTTATTGAAGGTGGGAGTGCGAGGAAGAAGAGGAGAGCAGCTAGTCCTATACAAAGCGGAGATGAGCCAATGGAGCTAGTACTAAATAAGGGTGCGTCTTCACTTGTAAATTAAGTTGACTTAAGCTTGCTTAAGTCGACTTAATTTACCCCGCGTTTACACTACAGTTTCCTTAAGTCGACTTAAGCAAGTTGCTTAAGTCGACTGAATGAAAATTAAGTCGACATTATTAAACCTCATTTTAATTTGACTTAAGGCTTAAGTTGACTTTTTCAATTCGAATTAAGCCAGTGTAGACCTGGAGTAGCCCTAAGTCGACTTAGGGCTACTCCAGGACTCCCTCCCTGCTGGGGGGTGGGGCACAGGGGAGCCTGGCATGCCCCCCACCCTGCCCCTATACCCTGCCAGGGTCCCTGTCCCCCTTTGCCCCATTGTACCATGGTCCAATGGGGCAAAGGCTGAGCCCCATGGCACTGGGCAAGAGGTGCCTCCCCTGCCCCCGTGGACCTGCCCTAGGTCCCCCTAGCCCCTAGAAGTCGACCTAGGCATCCAGTGTGGATGCTCTAGGTCAACTTTGTAAGTTCCCCCCTAAATCGACTTTAAATTTAGGTGTAGACATGCTAAGTCGACTTAAAGTCAACTTAGTTAAGTTGACAACAGAGTCTTGTGGCACTTTTAAAGACTAACAGATTTATTAATCG
>ML685867.1:1823819-1840262 GCA_007922175.1 Pelusios castaneus
TAAGTTTCCCATCTTCAAAGCGTCTGACGAAGTGGGATTTTCTCCCATGAAAGCTCATGCGATTAATAAATCTGTTAGTCTTTAAAAGTGCCACAAGACTCTGTTGTCTTTCTAGAATAGACTAACACGGCTACCCCTTTGGAATTTAGTTAAGTTGACTTAGCTAAAGTCGACCTAAATTTACAAGTATAGACATAGCCTATGAGTCTGAGTCTAAAAGGCTGTCACAAGGAGCAGGGAGAACAATTGTTCTTGTTAATCTCTGAAAATAGGAGAAGAGGCAGCAAGGGCAGTTTAATTTGGGCATTAATTTGGGAAATATCTTCCTAACTGTCAGGATAGTTAAACACTAAAATAAGTTGCCTACTGAGGCGATGGAATCTCTGTCACTGAAGATTTTTAAGAGCAGGTTGTACAGATATTTTTTGTAGTGAAAGCCACACTTTAACTTCCTCATTGTCCCCTTTAATGTTTGCATAGTTTGATCTAAAGCTCCGCAGAGATACAGATATGTACATCTGCATCTGCTGGAACAAACTTTTACCCAAACTGCAATATGCCCTTCCTCTTTTAGATTTAATGGCATCCGCATCTGCACATCTGCTGTTTTGGAGCCAGTAGCCCTCCATCAGCTCTTGGGCTCCTTGTCACTCCAAACAGCTAATGGGCCGTATCCTCTGACCTAACAGCTACCGAGCTGTTGAGCCCTGCCAGAAGACTAACCGCTGATCAGCTGTTTGCTGCATCTCTGGCTGTAAGCTGCCCCAGAAGTCATAGATGTTCCAACCTCCATAGCATTCGATCCACAATATGCAAGAAATCGTTCACAGATATCTGCATTTGCATCCGTATATGTGGACATGTGTGGATATAAAGTGGATATCCATCAATTTGCAGGGCTCTCGTCTGCTCTATCTATTTATCCATTTTAAGCTTTTATACTAACATTATTCTGCTCCTCCCCACATTTCTTCATTGATTTCACCACATATTCCCTCTTTCTTTTTGTCTTACCTCCTACCTATTTTTTTTTTGTTTATTACCCTTCTCTAAGTTTTGGGCCCTTGCCATATATATCACTGAAACAGCTTCCTATTTTCTCCTTTAAGGACAAACTTATTTCATGTTGCCTTATGGTGAGCTTCACTGACTGGTACATCTTCATTTGATTCAGATTGTAAGACCCTTGATTCATGGAATTTGGCTTTCCCTGGTTTTGGTAACTGTTAAGAGGCAACTTGATCACAAATTGGATCACAATCCGTACATAGGGAACAAACATTTGATAATGAGCTCTTCAATATAGCATACAAAGACATCACAGAATTTCAAGCTAGACAAATTCAGATTGGAAATAAGGTGTACCTTTTTAACAGTGAGGGTAATTAACAACTGGCCTTGACCACATGCATGACTCAATAGAAGGTGGAAATTTCAGGTTAAGGGAAATGTTTCTGTGGAACTAAATATAGGTTAATGTGTAAGGCCAAACGGGTGGCAAATAGCACATTATCTCAATTATACTTTATTATAATAGCTGGATAACTGGTGATGTATTTGAAACCGCATACAGTGACCTTCACAACAGTCGCTGCAAAGAGGTCCAAACTAGGTATCTAATGTAATTCATATAAAAAAAATCTCCCAATCTGGGATCATGCCCAGGTTTCTGACAGCTATATCCATCATGTAAAGGTTGAAAGGTAGGAAAGAGCTTTAAGAAATAATGAGAACCTAGAAATAAGATATACATCTTATAACAGTTTAGTTAGAGGAAATTGGGCATGAGCCAGTATTTGAAATTGGAGAAAAAGAAATTAATGGCAGAGACTGATAAGGGCTGTAAATCACAAAAACTTACATGCCATCACTCTTGTCAAGCCAGAGGACTGAACTATGATTGACAGGTATGAAGGTATTAATTTGGCAGGATCAAGATTTTGAAGATAATAGAATTTGATTAGCTGGCGTACCAAAGGTATGGAACTAGAATCAAATTACTTCAGAATAAAGCACAAAATAGGCATGAACAAAATCAGGGAGCCTCAGTTATGTGCTTTCTTTGCAGTGCCAGTCAGTAGGTTCTGGGTTGGAAAAGGAGACACACTTCAGTGCATCTGCTCCATCCTCTCCTCCCTGACCTTTCTGCTTCTTTTGACAAATAAATTGTAACCCTTGACTTCTTGCATACATGTAAACTGCGCCCAAATGGTGTATTGTCCCTATACTAGCCCTTTGTACAAGGATGAATTTCATTTGCATATAGCATGGTGAACTATTAATTGCACTTAGTGAGACTAGGGCTATCATCAGAGGGGAAAAAGAGTGAGGCTATGTACACACTAGCATCGCTATCGTGCAATAAGCATATTGCGCTTTAAATGACCCGCTGTTGGTGTTGCGCGTTACCGCGTACACACTTGGCATGCTGTAACGGATCAAAGCCCCCCCCCCATCTTCTCGCAGTCCTCCAGCCAACAAAGTGAACTCTGGGTACCTATCCCACAGTCCCCAATATCATTTCCCGTGGTGCATTCTGCTACCGACGCTACCCGGTGGTCACCAATAGCAACGGGCGCGAATTTCAAACAGAAGCAACCGTCTTTCCGTCACTGCCTTTTCAGAATCATCATGGATTCAGCTGTGATCTTGAATGCTGCCTTCAGCATTGTGAACACAGCCCAGATTCTGTTGCAGTACGCCTTTGGCTCTGACTCAGAGCAGGACTCGGATGACTCCACTTCGGAGACTGACAGCTTTGAGAGCAGAACTGATATTCTGATCAGTTTTGCAGACCAGCTGCACAGCCTGAACTGCCGTGTTTGGTCCCGGCAGACAAGCACAGACTGGTGGGACCGAATCGTTCTCCAGCTGTGGGATGATGAGCAGTGGCTACAGAACTTTAGAATGCGGAAAGCCACATTTATGGAACTGTGCCATGAGCTTGCCCCTGCCCTGCGGCGCAAGGACACGCGGATGAGATCCACAATCCCAGTAGAGAAGCATGTGGCTATTGCCCTCTGGAAACTGGCGACTCCGGACTGCTACCACTCGGTCGCTATCCAGTTCGGGGTCGGACGGTCGACCGTTGGAGTAGCACTGTCACAAGTGTGCAGAGCCATCAACCGTCTTTTGTTAAGGAGGACGGTGACCCTCGGGAACATGAGGGAGATCATCGACGGATTTCAGGACTTGGGCTTCCCGAACTGTGGTGGTGCAATAGATGGGACCCACATCCCTATTCTCGCGCCCGACCATCTCGCCTGCGAGTACATTAATCGGAAGGGATACTTCTCCATGGTTCTTCAGGCACTGGTTGACCATCGTGGTCGGTTTACGGACATAAATGCGGGTTGATCAGGGAAGGTGCACGATGCACGCATATTCAGGAACTCTGGACTGTTCAGAAGGCTACAGTCGGGCACCTTTTTTCCGGACGAAAAAATGACTGTGCAGGGTGTAGAGATGCCCGTCGTTATCCTTGGGGATCCCGCCTACCCATTGATGCCATGGCTTATGAAGCCTTTTACTGGGAAGTTGGATCCTGCAAAGGAGCGTTTTAATTACAGGCTGAGCAGGTGCAGAATGGTTGTGGAGTGTGCCTTTGGCCGTTTAAAAGCGCGGTGGAGATCGCTGTATGGCAGGCTTGACCTGCATGAGGACAACATACCAGTTGTGATTTCCACGTGCTGTGTCCTTCACAATATATGTGAAAACAGGGGGGAGAGATTTATTAACTCGTGGACCAGGGATGCAGAACGTCTGGAACATGCCTACCAGCAACCGGACACCAGGGGTATCCGGGGTGCGCAGCTAAGGGCAGTGCGCATCAGGGAGGCATTGAAGAGCCATTTTGTTAATGGGGATTGAAGGACAGCACTGCCATTTCTGTACTCCATGGTATAGATATATTATTCTTAACTAGTAAGGTTAAGGAAAATAGAGTATTATTTTTTTGTCTCCTTTATTTCCTGAAATGCAATCATCAGTGGCATACTGTAAATGAAAATAAAGAAAGTCTTGATTCATTAAACAGTCTCTGAACTTTATTTACAGAACAAAAATGATAACACAGCAGGAGGTGGGGGGTGTCTAAAGATGGGTGTAGGTGCGGGACTCCACGACATACGTTGGGGGAGGGGTTGATATCACGTTATACCATGGGTCCATGTATTGTTTGGGAGGTGAATGTTGTGTGGGTGGAGGGAAAGCCAGAGGAGGCTGAGGGGGGGGGGTGCGAGCCTGGAGCAGACCGACCATGGTCTTCAGGAGGTTTGTCTGCTCGTGAAGAATGAATATCAGGGCACCCTTCTGCCTCTCCCTCCTTGCGCCTCCCTGAATGGGGGAGGGCAAAGGCTCGCTCTACCATCCAATTTCAAAAGAAGAATTTGGAGATATTTGGAGCACACGTTCAGTGACTTGAGAGGGGACGACTACATGTCAATAGAGGCATTCATTGATGCGGTTTTTATGTAATGACAGTACTTCCACGCCACATCTGTAACGCGCAGAAAAGAAGACAGAAAAAAGGAGGACTCAACGCGTTATCTTCCTGTACCCGCTAAGCTGTAGCTGCTAGAATAGAAAGCACAGCAAGGCTAATTACCGGAGCTGCCTTCGGCTGATTCAGGGGACGGCGTGCCAAAGGAATCCGTGGAGCTTGTCTCTGGCGGGGTGGCGAATAACTCCTGGCTCCCCATTTCAGTGGCTCCGTCGTCACCGTCCTCGTCCTCTTCCCCCTCTGCTTCCTTGTCCACGACAGCATCCTCGCCTTCCGCTCCCTTGTCATTTTCGGATGATGTCTCCGAGGTGTCAACGGTTGAGATCGGGGTGGTTGTGGGATCGCCTCCCAGGATTGCCTCCAACTCTTTGTAATACCGGCATGTTGCTGGCGCGGAGCCAGAGCGCCGGTTAGCCTCTCTGGCTCTGTGGAAAGTTATCCTCAGATCCTTCAGCTTGGCCCGGCATTGCAGAGTGTCTCTCTCGTACCCCTTCTCAGTCATGGACTGAGATATTTGGCCGAAAATGTCGAAATTCCGCCGGCTGCCACGTAACTGTGACTGCACGGCGGACTCTCCCCAGATGCCTATCAAGTCCATCACCTCTGCTGTCGTCCAAGCTGGAGATCGTTTGCTGCGCTGCGAAGACATTGAGAGTGGAGCACACAGAGGCAGCAGCACCGAAAAGCAAGCCAGAAGGGAGAGTGTGGAATTCAAAAATTCACGGGACAGAAGGGGAGGTCGGGAAAAACGACGTCACGGCAATAGAGTACTGACGGGGGTGCAGAAGGGATGGGATTGGAATTGTGGGCCATTTCCGGAAGTTTCACAGTGCGCGAGAAGTGTACACACACGGGCTGTCGCGCACTAGCTATTCCGCGTTAAGAGCAACCACGCTCGTTTTGGTGGTTTACATCTTGTGCAACAGGACGGGTCTTAACGCGCAAAAACTGTAAGTATAGTGTGTACGTTCTGCTTCTTATTGCGCAATAAAGGGCTTTATCGCGCAATAACTTTGCAGTGTGTACAAGGCCTGAGTCTAATACCAAAATGCATTACCTCTCTAGCCCAAGAGTTGCTGATTTCTCTCATTGCCCACTGGTATGTGCAGGTTAGAATAACTAATCAATGATCATTTACAACACCTACTGAACTGTGAACAAAACAACTGACTGAGTAGAGGAATGGCCCAATGGCATGGACACTGGCATATAATTTAGGACTGTCTTCAACTATTCGCCTTGCTACAGCCTTCCTGTGTGTTCTTGGACACGTCGCACAGCCTCTTTTTACCTCATTTCCCCATCTGTAATATGGAGGAAATAGCTCTTTCCAGTCTCCCGGGGGAATTATGAAGGTAAAATACATGAAGAATTGGTGGGTGCAGAGCTGTTATATATAAGTACCTTGCATAGATAAATACATCAGTCTTTGGAGGATTGGGACCTAACTGGGAAAGGTAAAGAGTGTATACAAGGAATAGAATGTCAATCAGTTAACACATGTTCCCTCTTTCTGGGACAGAACTCTCTGAAGATTGAGGCACTTGGACACTGCAGTAATGGCAGCAATAGAAGTACCACCAATAGACTCAGCACCTATTTTGTGTGTATGGAACAGGGTGCTGAAATAAAGTTTTTCAAATAAAGTTTTAAAAGTAACAGCAGTTCACACAATTAAACCAGTGACTCAGTGAACTGCATCTTAAAATTTCCCAGCTTTGACACATCACGGGGTGATTCTATGTCCTACTGTTTTCACATTCTTGTTGATTTCTTGAATTAGCTGAGCATCTGTTATTCCAGTCAAAGCAGATATCTATTTTAATGCATTAGTTTTCAGCTCTATGGTCTTGTTCAGATTAATCCTTGTATTAAAAGAAAAATATCTCTTTATTTCAGTTTCTTCTACTACTACTACTTTTTCATCATTATAAAAGGAAATTATTTGATCCATTGCCCACTTTTTTCTTTTAGTTCAATCAGTTTACCTACCAGTAGCTTTTATCACAGTTTCTATTTATCTTCTTTGGTATCTTTTATATGAAAGAATAATTACATTCAAACAGAAGATAAATTTTGAATCACACTGAACTCTACTCACTGAATAGCTTTCTGAAGATGTCCCTGCACCTTCTGGTGGCTCATTAAGAACATCAGCCCACTTCAAAGAGAAAAGATGTCTTCTAGTTAAGGCACCATCCTGGGCCTCTGGAGATTTGGGTTCAATTTCTGGCTCTATCACGGAAGCCTTTTGTGTCCCCGAGCAAGTCAATTAATTTCTCTGCGTCTCAATTCCCCATCTGTGAAATGGGGATCACGATCTTCCCTGTTCCCTGCAAACTTTCTGTCTTCTGTATTAAGACTGTTAGCTTTTTAGAGCAGGGGCTGTCTCTTATTGCTGATTGGCTGAATGCCTGGAAGTCCCCACCCCAAAAAAGGAGCAATGGCAGGGTTGCCAGCCTTGCTTTTTAGTTTTTACTGACAAAGTTGAGTTTTTTTCCTGACACAGTAAGCTTTTAACTGACAGCCCTAAAAATAGCTTACGTTGGGCTCCTCCTGCCACCAAGATTACCCCGGCTGCCAGCTCTTTCTTGGGGAGGCTGAATTTAAAGTGTCCCCCACTGCTGAAAGAAAACTGCCAACAGAGGCAAATTCAGTGGCAGGAGACTTCAAACCCTCCCCCCCCCATTCAGCTTGAGCTCTGAGTTTCATTTTCAGACTTCCAGTGAATCTTAAAGGGAAAGTGCTGGCTGCAAGTCTTTCAGCAAGCTAATCCTCTGCTGGTGAATCAGGGAGAGATTTTTTTTGGATGTTTGCCTTTAATTTATGGAGCAATTTTCATATTTTTTACGGATGGTTCGCAAACCTCGCATAGCTGCATTGTCCCAGGAGCAGAGCAGGCACTGTGTGATCGCCCTGTTTCCCCTTTGTTCAGGGCCATCCTTGGGTGGGCAAACGGGGCAATCGCCCCGGGCCCCGCAGTTACGTGGGCCCCGCGCTGTTCCGCTCCCTGCCCTCCTCCTCCCTGCCCCCAGGGCAGAGAGGAAGGCCCAGGAGCGGGGCAGGTGCACAGTGCCCGGCCTCTGGGCCAGCCTGCTGCAGCCTACCCATGGCCACACCCCATGGGGCCACGGCCGGGGCTGGCCCTCGCCTGCAGCATGGCCACAGCCGGGGCAGGTGGGCTGAACCTCGGCCTCAGCTCCCTGTTGCATCGGGACCATGGTCTGAGCTGTGGGTCCCCCGGGCCACGACCTGAGCCGTGGCTCCCTGCCACCCTGGGGCTGCGGCCTTGGCTCCCTGCCACCCCGGCTGCCCCTTGCTCCCGCCCTGGGGCTGCAGCTGTGGTTCTCTGCCGCCCCAGGGCTGTGGTCTCAGCTTCCCGCTGCCCCAGCGGCCCCTCGCCCCTGCCCCGGGGCTACGGCTCCCGGCGGCCCCTCACCCCTGGGACCTCAGCCTCGGCTCTTAGCCGCCCGGCTGCCCCTCTCCCCTGCCCCGGCCCAAAGCGCTGCCCTCCAGCATGGAGGGGTGGGGCCCCGCCGAGGCCGATTGGTCCTGGGCCCCGCTCCCCCCAAGGGACAGCCCTGCCTTTGTTCCATGGGAAAAGAAATCTGTGGCAGCCTTTCTATGGGCAGAGCTTTTTTCTTCTTTCCTCTGGCTCAGCAAACTGTCATATGAATTGTGGGGCAATGCCAAGGCTCCACATACTGCCTAGCCAGCCAGCAGGGCAAGAATGAGAATAGTGGCCCGGCACTGCTCTACCCTCACTGCCCTCACCCCAGCAACATCATCCCAGGATGCTACCCATGATATGGGTGAGTGGCGCAGGGAACTAGTATGAAGTTCTTATGCCCCATGCTCCTCTGTATGGGAGCATCTACCCCATAGTGTTTGTACAGTGCGTTGCCCAATGAAACTCCAATATTTTTGTGAGATTGTAATCTACACAGTACATAGTACTAATAATAAAGCTGGAAGTCCGTATTATTTATTCAGGGAAACATCCATTGGCTTCAGCAGTAGATTCTCAATATCCTTCAGGGATGGACCCTTATGTGCCTACTCCTGCTTCCATTGATTCAATAGGAGTTTTGCTATTGTCTTTAATGCAAGCAGGATTGAGCCCTACAGTGTTGCATCCATAAAGATTCTGCAGTCCCTTGTGTTGTAGGCTGCTTTCTAGATAGTCATGACTCTGGGAAAATTCTGTGGGGGGGATCTTAGCTAAGTGACCTTATTTCCCACTTAAAGCTGGAGCTCATTGGCTTGATTCTTCACTCAGTGACACTGATGAAGTGATGGACATTTTTTGTCCAGATTTACCCCATTTTAATTGAGTACTACTTTTCTAGGAATGCATAAAGTTCTTGTGTCATTGGGTCAGTCACATAACATGCTCAGTAGGGCTGTCCAGAAGTTTAAAAGTTTGTTTTCATTCTGATGCTGCCTGTTCACCTTGATTTGGAATAGGACTTGAAACGTGGCTCTCTCCCATCCCATGTAAGGGCTTCCAGGGAAGGGAGGAAGGGGGGGAGGTTGTATATAACTTGTATATAATGCCCCTCCACTACTTTGTAGCATAGGAGGGGTTCTCTAAGCAAAACAAATGAAAGAAAGTTTCTTTTCTTTATGAGAGGGGAAAGAAAGAAAGAAAGAAAGAAAGAAAGAAAGAAAGAAAGAAAAAGAAAACGGTCTGTCTCTTAGGAGTTGCCTTTTCATCTTGGCTTTTCAGCAGGTCTATATTCTGTTTTAGAGCCAGTTCCTGGAGCAGTGAGGCCTGTGAGTGACTTCCTCTCAATTGAGCTCTCTGTGTGGTCAGCAGTCTTTGAGGTCTAGCTGTCCTCTTCCTGTTCACCACTCCTTCCTGTGGCAGGTTTTTCCTTTTTAAACTCTCCTGTTCTCCAGGCATGGCTTGTCTTATGAGTGGGCCTCTTTAGTAAATGAGAGCTTGTTAGTTCCCTCTCCAACAAAGTGAAACTAGCAGGGCAACAATGGCTATGTCTACACTAGAAAAGTTAAGTCGATTTTATTAAGTCGACTTAACAAAAGTTGACTTAACTTTTCTAGTGTAGACATAGCCCCTTTTCGACGTTATTAAGTTGACTTAATAAGGTCAATTTAGGTGCTAATCCACATCCACACTGGCTTAAATCGACCTAAAACGAGGTGTTATTAGGTCGACTTAATTTTTCCATAAGTCGACTTAAGGAAATGCTGAAGTTGACTTAAGGAAAGCCCAGTGTGGAGGCAGAATAGTTTAAGTCAACTTAAGCCTCCTTAAGTCGACTTAATTTGTAAGTGTAGACGCACCCCCATGTGCCTGCTCTGCATCCATTTCTGCTGCGCTCACAAAGTCACTCAGAATCCCTGGGGTTCAGTAACCACTTGCACAATGTTATTTACAAATTGTGCTCCCATCACCTTTTTCACCATACACAGCTTGCTGGTTAGCATCTACACGTAAAGGAGAAGAGCGCTCATTCTGCTTCCACCCCCTGTCTCTCTTTCTGTGCTTCCTTCATCTCAGCCCTTTATGCAGCCTCAAGCTAATTGGCCAGGCAGCTGTCTCCCGTTCTCTAATTAGATGCAAGTTTTCTCCAACCATATCCCTCCCTAAATTGGAGCTGGAGTGACAGGGCTGACTTAGCAGTTCTTGCCTAGCACCTGTCACAGTGGGGGGTGCCAAACCACTCACTTTCGCTCTCCTTTCCTCATCTGGTAGTCAATTTTTATTATTTTTTTTAAATTTTAGATTGAACAAAGTTTCCTTGACTTTTTTTTTTTAACCATTACTTGTAGTGCTTAACTCTCTCACAGGCCAATGGCAACCCTTTTTAGTGGTCCACATCCTCTGCTGGGTTAAATGAGTGCACTGACTTACACCAGCTGAGGATCTGACCTGCCATCCTGAAAGTATTTTTTGATAAGTTCAAATACTATAGCACAACAAACACTCTCAAGTCTTCTGGCTTAATTCTGAAGTCACTTGGGCTATGTCTACAATTACAAAATTAAGTCAACTTTGTTAAGTCGACTTTACAAGGTCGACTTTAAGTCAACTTAAAGTTGACTTTGTTAAGTCGACTTAACAAATTGGCTACACTTTAAGTCAACTTTGTTAAGTTGACTTAAGAACAGAGAGAGCCGTTATATTGGCTTTAAGTCGACTTAATAAAATCGATTTAGCTTTAATCCCCATCTACACTGGCCTTAAATCAACTTAAGGAGTCGACTTAAGACTTAAATCGACCTAAAAGGAGGTGTTATTAGGTCAACATAAGCTTTCCTTAAGTTGATTTAAGGAAATGCTTAAGCTGACTTAAGAAAAGCCCAGTGTGGACACGGCTTTGTTTAGGTTGACTTAAGCATCCTTCAGTCGACCTAACTTGCCGGTGTAGACACACCCTTAGGCTGTTGCAATCCTGTGACGTTCCAGGATTCAGTGTCATCGCCAGCTCTGCAATGTTGGGTGCCTTCATGCTTCACTGTTGCAACTCCCAACCTGGGCCACTCACAAACAGCATGCAGGTCTCCCCAAGTGTCTGCGTATAGCTGCAGTCTGCCAGCGCACTCATACCACACTCTGGCTTCCACCAGCTTTGACTACCACTTACAGGGTAACCTCAATACACTCCCAGTCCCAGATATTCCCCCCAAAATTTATGTTATGCACCGTGCAGCACTCTCCTGGACAGTTCAGATATTTTAGGTCTGTTGCCCCTGTAAGGTAACAATATATCCGAGTTGGCTACCTTAAATGCTGTTACCCAAACAATTCACAGTGCCAGATTAATATTGATTAAAGAATAAAACTAGTTTATTTAACTTCTAAAGGTTAGATTTTAAGTGGTTACAAGTATGTCATTAAAGTCAGAGATGCTTACAAGAGAAACAAAGATAAAACACTTCCTAGTAATAAAACTTAACAAACATGACTTGATTCAAGGTGAAATCCTTTACACATGTTCCCAAAATATTGCTGAACAAATTCTCAGGGTAGGATCTGCTCCCAAAGTCAAAAGGCTGATTCTTTTATCATCTTAAGTGAAAAAGAGAGAGATGGATAGGGAGAGAAACCTTAGATATTTTTATAGGTATAGATATTTTATAGAAACCTTGGGGTATTTTTCACTTTTATAGTCCAGTCTCCCTTTGAAATGCATTTCTCTGAGGACTACCCCTAGATAAAGTTCATTCTTGGTGTAAAGATAGAGACAAGGAGTCTCATGCTGAAAGAGATTCCATGCTGTTGTTTGCTAAAATATATATCAGTTTGTTCTTACCCCACTTCCTTCAAAGAATAGACACTTGACAGGTGATTGCCTGTCAGCTTTGACATCTGGCTAGGAAGGTCCGCTTGTCCTTTGTCTTGGAGAAACTGGTTTAACCAGACTTGTCTCGTAAACACATAAACATCATCTGTTAATGACTTTACATATAATTGTTGCATTGCTATGCACAATTCATCATGATGTTACTGATCGATGAGTTATTAATTTTCAAATTATATTTTATGTGGCATCTTGTGTACAAACTTTATTACAGTAGTGATTAGGGTTATGAATGCCGGGGTGCATTTGGTCACAAATCCCAATAATTTTCCATAGGTTACACCTGACTGACATTGCTGTGGATGACAACAGAATTATGCCCTGAAACTTAAACAAAGTGACTCTACTCAATATACTCCTTGCTTAATCAAGGTTTTTAATAGTTTACCATAGAAGAACGGTCACCATGGGTATTACTGAGGAGGTGTTCACCTAAAACCTATGTGGGCCAAACAGGTTTGGCATCAATACAGCAACTTTCTTCTAAATCTTAGATTGGATTTAATATCTTTGGCTGATGGGGAAGGGTTTGACATTTTTGAGTGGGGAAAAGCAGGAAAGAAAAGATTACCTCTTTTAAGATCATCATGTAATTTACTGAGTGCCATATATGATGAGCCCCAGACGTCATGGAGATGTTGCATTTTTAATTCACCTGTGTCCTGTTGTGTTGTAATCACAATACTCATGATGAAGAGAACTTCAGAGGAAGTAGTATAAAACTGAAGAAAGTAAGAAAGTGATGCTGATTGAAGCATGTCATAGACCAAATATAAACTTTTCTATCCATCCACCCCAAATTAGGAATGTATTTCTTTTCTATTATGAATTATTTCCCTTGACATAGGAAACCTCTATGGCCTGATTTTGGAAGGAATTATTTAAACCGTGCATTACTTTCTTGAGACAAAAGTTGATTTCTAATGCATGTTCCAAGGGTATCTTTTTCACACTTATAAGTAATTCTGAGTAGCACTCTTTCTCATGAGGAAACACAGAAACTGAGTTTATTAGGAGTTTAGTTGTGGCTTTCTGTGGTGATGCTATCTGAACTCACTGTATTATTTACAAATTTGTTGTGAACATATTTAATATTTATTTAATGTTTTTTAGACCAAATCCTATCTTCCTTAGTTAATCTGTGCATTGCTTTCAGTGGGAGTTGAATAGATACTTCAACACAGGATCTACTTAAAGTAACATACCCTGCATTAATCTATATCCAATACAGTATGAAATTACTTTAGATCATGGGTTCCCAACCTGTGAGTCATGAGTCAATTGGAAAGAATTCTTACAGGAATTAAGGAACATTAGAAACCTCACCATCTTCTGCTTTAAGGCAAGGTCCATTTCTTGGACCTTGCCTTCTCCTGTGAAAATATAGATACAAATCATTCCACTGCACATATCTCTCTCTGGGGAGAGAACAAAGAATATCTAACAGATGATAGCCACATTGCTTTATGTACCACTGGAAGGTGTTAAAATAGTGGGGATGAGCATGTAATAAGAACCTATATAGAACAGAATAGAAGAGATGTCAGGAGGTTATATCCAGCCTGCCCCTTCTATATTGCTAATTGGGGAAAAGGTCCTTGCTAGATGGGAGAGGAAAAAGGATAAATATGAAATTAAAAAGAAAAGTGGAAAAAAGAAGTCCAAGTATGGAACTGAGAACCACTGTTTAGATCAAATTGTATATGGCATATGGCCTTAGAAATGTGTTAATAAGCCAAAATATTTATTCTTAAAAAATGCTCTTCTGACAGATTATAATGTTAAAGATGTAGCTTTCTTCTTGTAATTCATCAGCACAAGCTGCTCATGCTTCACATTTTCTGAAGTGGTAATAATAAACTTCAACTGGTGTAATACAAAAATTCAACTTGACATAAAGGCATAACCTTTGATCCAAAATTGGATGTAAATAGTCTCATTAAAGAACCGGGGGTTACAAAAAACTGTTGCTGTAAGCTATGCTAACCAAAAGGAAATCAGTTCATGCTCTCTTCCTGACCTCTCTCCATCCTTTCCCCAGCAGTTGTATTCTAGAGCCATTCTACAAAGTACAAAAATACCTCCCAGCTAAACAGTACTCTCCAAAAACTGAACTTGATGAAAAAACATAAAGCTTGACATTGATTTAAGACTCAGTCCTGCCTTTGGATACGTGGCATGCATTGCAGTGTATCTAGGAACGTCATGTATTACACTTGTGATTTAAGGGATTGAGAGATATGCTGCAACACGCACAAACAAGGGATTCAGTTAATCCTGAAGACTACAGGCATGTCACGAGGAAGATGGTCTTACCCAGTTCCTTGGATTTGTTATCCCCTTATATGCCCTGAATGTGTGCTCTTACAAAAAGCTCTTGGTGGGGAGGAGGAGAGTTAACCTCCTGGCTGGACATTATTTGTGGTGTCTTTATGGTGGCAAGGTGCTAACTCTCAGTTTCTCTCTTTACCTCAACAGCTATGTTCTCCCCTTTTACCACTCAATCCATTCTCTATCCATTTTCTCCCTCATCTTATGAAGGAGGAACAGATTGAAGGGGGAATGAAGGGAAAAGAACTTCAGCCACCCTTACCTGGTGTTAGGGAATAGCAATCTTGCACCATAAGGATCCCTTTTCCTGCAGTACTAGCTATCATTCAGGAAGAAGAGCTGGGACCCCTTCTTTATAACACTGGAATCTCCTATCCCCACTACCTTCCTTTACTTGCTGAGACAGGAGCTGACATGTGCATCCCAAAGCATTGGGAACTTTGACCCACCTGTTCTGGGGACCTGATCCAATGCCCATTGAAGTCAATGGAAAGACTTTTGTAGACTCCAAGAGGCCCCAAAGATATGGAGCTGAAAGAAAGGTCTTGTGTTTAAGGTAGTAGGATGGCATGTGGGAAACCTAGGATCACTTTGTACCTTGTTTAAAGACTTCTTTTGTGACCTTACCCAAGCTTCTTTATATCTCTTTGTGCCTCAACTCTCCATCTGTAAACTGCGGATAATACTGACCTAATTTGCATTTTTGTGAAAACAAATCCATAAATTATGGGAGGTGCTCATATACCACAGGGATGGCTGTTATATAAATATCTAGCTAGATAAAAGCCCTCAAGTTGTAAACAAGTGTCCTCAGGTAAATTTACAAGCTTTTGCACACCTGACTTGCACTGTTGTAAGTGAAAGGAGACTCATGCCTCTGCATCTGCCAATTGATAATTTATTTTAATTGTGCTCTAAGTTCTGTGAGTGAAAAAAATGGATCATTTTAAATTGCACAAAATATATATAATTGTAGCTTTGCAAATCTGGGTAAGCAGGCATATTGCTTATGTAGTAAATTGTGAGCTAATGTATTTATCATTTGAGATAACCAGAACAGGGAATAGTTCAGTTTTTTTGTGACCCGTGTGGATTTTTACCTATTAAGAATTCAAACCATGTTTTTCGAGCCATACTTCTGTGATGTCTGAAATTGAGCGAGCTGTCTTTTCTGCTTTGAAGTCAAGTCCAAATAAAGTGTTTTCTTTGTTCCTGATGATGGCTGAAAATAGCAGGCAACAACAGGATATCATTTTCATTTTTTTTCTATTTCAGTCATTACAGTCAGCCAAGAAATAAACTTGCACGTCACTCAGAATAGAAATCGGGCTGCTTCTTAGCATCTATTAACAAAATTGACAAAACATTTTTAGTGGCAGAGTTGGTATGTTCAGCCTGTCGTTCACTGAAGGATCTTGAAGCAGAGCAAACTACTAGTGAAAAAACAACATTACCGTCTGTTGATCTGCAGGAGTGAATTTGCTACACCCCTTTAATGAATTCCCATAACCTCAGCAACAAAAATTGTCACCGGTTTGTGCTCTTTTTATATGTTCGAGTAAATGTAACTCCCACAAAAGACAGACCCACACATACAGGCAGTGTTTTTCCCCTCTTAGAATGTACAGTGGTGTGCTGTGTTGTGTCCTTGGAGCCACCTTGAACAATGTAATGCTCATGACAAAAGAGATATGCCAATGCATGTTGCAGACTCAGTGTGGTTATTCTGCTCCTTTATGTGAGTTGCTATTACAACACCGATGGACTGTCCCTACTGGATACTCACCACGTTATTGAACTGGTGCAAATTGTGGGTCCTACATTCTCTTGGCTTGCTAGGCCTGGGCAGAACTCAGGCACTGTCTCAGCCAGGTGCCAGTAGGTGTATGCTCCAGGTGTAGACCCAGTGCCCATCATCCATCTTGTCAGTGGGCATTCTGCAGTCCAGTTGCCTAGGCTCTGAGAGTAGTGTTGACCCTGCCAAGTTACCTTATTTCCATAAGCACACCTTTGCCAGCACTCCACTGTCTCCCTGATCTAGTTCTAATCTAGCCCTCTGAAGTGTGCTCATCCCTTACATGAGTGCCTTTTTTTTTCAAATTCCAAAGGGGTAGCCGTGTTAGTCTATTGTAGAAAGACAAAAGAGTCTTGTGGCACTTTTAAAGACTAACAGATTTATTAATCGCATGAGCTTTCGTGGGAGAAAATCCCACTTCGTCAGACGCTTTGACACTGTTTCTACCAATCCATCTATTGGCTAGACGGCGCTGTCTCCATTTTTTT
>ML685867.1:1840662-1878916 GCA_007922175.1 Pelusios castaneus
GATTTTCTCCCACGAAAGCTCATGCGATTAATAAATCTGTTAGTCTTTAAAAGTGCCACAAGACTCTTTTGTCTTTTTTTTTCAAGAACTACTTATAGTGCCAGCTGTTAGAAAGGTGTTAATCCCAAAACAAGGTCTCCTTGCAGTATGTCTGCACAGCACATCTGGCTCTAGCAACTGGTCTGTGACCTCAGCCTGTAGAAGACCCTCAGGAGGGAGCAATCCATTCCTCCTGAGTCCTAACCCCAGCCTGCCAACAAAAGGAATAGACAGTCTGGCTGTCCTACCACTCCCTGCAGCCTGCTGACCCTGTAGTTGCTCGCATGGGAACTGGGAGTTTGGACCCAGAGGCCTGATCTGCTTACAGGTGAACCCACAGGTTCCCAGCTTTGAAGATTATCAGCACCATTCCAGAAGGGTGGTTAGTCCACTCCAGCAATCCCCAGGGAGAACCTGCCTGCCTGTGCCAGTCCCCTGACTGCTCAGCAAGGAAAGGTACTTGAGTGAGTAGCTCATACTACAGTTAGAGAGGTAATTAAGGTTTAATCTTGCACTATTCAGGCAGATTGCATCTGTTGAAGGGCTCTCATTTACCTGGATCATCAAGACCTGCACTGCCAATTCCCACTATAATATAGTGAGGTTTCTAACAGCATCTTTTTACAGGCCAGCAACCTGTCTCCACATGTGATGTGGGGAATAGACAGAACTGAAGGGTTAGGAACGCTTTAGTTTAGGAACACTAGGGAAGCTATGGTCATTTGATCTAGTTTGCTGGTTGAAATAACCTTTAGTAATTAAAAAAGAAAGCATTATTAATATCTCTACCCATTATAATCATTTACCGTTTTTACAGACTGTATATTCCTCTTTAATCAAATCTTTATTTCAAGTTTATAGTTACTATTTGTAATTTGTTTGTTTGTGTGAGTTTCGTTTGTGGGTTCAAGTGTGGTAGCCACTGCCTTAGTGTTAACCCCTGGTGTCACTGGAGGCACTGTCATTCGTGCACCAAGAGGAGGAGTCAGGCACCTACAAACAGCACCATGAAATGAACCCAGGGAGAGAAATTTTGGAACTGTCCCAAGACTGTGAGGTACCCTGTTCCTGTCTGCACATCACACAGGTACTAAGCCAGTGCCAAAATGCCCATGACAATATAATGGGATATTATAGAACCATAGAAACTGGAAGGACCATGAGAGGTCATCGAGTCCAGTCCCCATCACTCATGGCAGGACCAAGTACTCTCTTAAAACATTCCTGACAGGTGCATGTTTAACAGAGACACAAACCCACAACTTCTCACAAACTCCCTCTCAAACTCCCCTGTTTGCAGTCCCCTGGTCTCTTATCAATTCCAACAGCAGCCAGAGTCCAGACTGAGAAACCTAAATGTATAGAAGTATTGTTAGTGGTTATGTTATGAGTGATATTGAAAAAGAAAAACGCTGGCACAGAAGCTAAATGGCTCCTGGCTTCATACTGGTATATTCAGATAATTACAGTGATGGTAGGCAGGTACAGGACTAAAATCCATGCTGTAAATGGCCTGCATTGCTATGCCACCCAGCAACCAGGATAGGGCTGCATACATCATCACAATGACCAAGGGAGACAAACACCTATGAAAGTCAGACTGACAGCTTTCCTTTATGGCCCTGTCTGATGCATGGGGAATTGTTTGGTACTAGGTTTGATACGTCTGAGTGCTTCAGTGTCCCTCTGTACTTTGCATTTCTAACCAGTGGGGCCCAAAAAGGTTCTCACTGCTCCTGGGAATTTGCAGGAAACACAGCTATGTGTATGTGTCACCTCACCATCTGGGTGGAATGAATAGGGTTGTTAAGGAACTGGTTGTAACTGACCTAAATCAACATGAAGTCCAGAGAGACAATGACTGAATGATCAACACTCAACAGTGGCAGGGCTGAATTCAGCATGGACTTGCCTGGAGACAGAGGACTGAGATAGGAGTGTCAGGGAATAAATCTGGGACTTCCTAAGAAGTTGGGAGCTTCCATCTGGGTTGAGAAAGGGACAGTGAGAGAGAGAGTCTGAGATGGAATCTGTTACAGCTCAGCTGGCTCATGGCACTGGCTTGGTCAGAATGGCCTGTGGATTAATCTCTGCCTCTCTTTGCTAAGCCAAGGATTTTCAGCTTTTGTGTGCCAGGTGATTCATCACGTGTTTCCTTGTTTGAAAAGGCTGCCTGTGGCAATGCAAATGCTCACTGAAAGGATGCAGTACAATACTTCCACAGGAGTCTGGCTTGGATGGATTCACTGCAGGAGCCATAGAAAGAGACAGCAGGGATCGCTGGTATCGAAGGCCCAGTCTTGGAGGCCCTGGGCCTGCCCCTGTGAACCTATTTGGCCCCTTGAAGACCAACCCATTGAAGGAGTCCCTCCCAAGAGACTTGATTACAGGTGAGCATAGACCAAACCCTGTGGATTGATGATACCCCTGGTTGGTCCAAATGGCCTAATTAAGCCCAGGACAAGTTCCAGGAAGTGTCTGTGAAATGACCTAGACTTCCATGCTGCCCCTAGTGATGGGACCTGCCTCTGATTCTGGTTTCTGGCCCTGTCCTGTCTCCTTAAACCCTGGCTCTGGTGTTTCTACCCATTCCCCCTCCAGTACCTGTACTAGGACTCTGACCCCAGTCCTGAACTTAGGCTACTGCTCTGAGGCGCTGCCTCTGGTTCTGACTCCTGACCTTGGACCCTGGACTCTGGCACTGGCTCTGGCCATTCAGCCTGACCACCCAAGCCCCAGTCACCCCAGTCATGACAGTTACACTGAAGATCCACTTGTTAAATAAACCACGGATAATTTCTCTGTTTGATTCATTCCTTTACAAATAGTTTCCATCAAACACAGTCCCGTGTATATTATGCAAGGGAAAAGACTATGGAAGAGATTGTCAGGTGCTTTATTAGCTCTGTGGTCTCAGAAACACTGTGGCACCAATCATTCTAGTGTCTTATAAGAATCTTTAACTACTGAACACTAAGAAAAGAGCAGGATAAAAAACAAACAAATAAACCAAACCACAAAACCTGTTAATTTTTCTTGTAGTAAAGACAAACTCTTCACGAGGGGA
Organism: Pelusios castaneus; assembly: GCA_007922175.1. NCBI lineage: Eukaryota > Metazoa > Chordata > Testudines > Pelomedusidae > Pelusios > Pelusios castaneus. Next base: position 1,843,769 of record ML685867.1, read on the forward strand.
GAGCAGACCAGTCACCTCATATGTGATCTGCTGGGTTACCAAAATGAGCTTCATCTGTCACCTCTTTTCTCCATGCCTGGTAGCTAAACCACACTATCTCAGTCTAAGAAATGAATTTAATCCCATGCTGCTAGCTCTGTGTGGTGCACTGTGCATGCCTACATCACGTCAGTCTGTCAACAACAGCAGTGCAGTTCAGAGAGTCTTCACACCAGCTGTCCACATGGATTTACATGAAATCAAACATAATTGCTTACTAACCATGTGTTATGCACAGAATGGTATGTTTGGATGACTCATTCAAATGAGAAAACGGGTGCTACAGAATGACATATTCTTTGTTCCTTTTCTCTCCTCTCTAGCACTCTCATTTTGCATATTTAATTGCTCTTCCTCCATCCCTTTTTATAAATTGTCTCCTTTTCAGTTCTTTCTGATCTTTCTCTCACCGATTTCAATTTATTGCCTTTCTATGTTTTTTTGTTCTTTCCTGGCCTTTACTTTTTTTTTTTTTTTTTTTAAATAATTCCACCTGTCCATATTCACATTTCCTTTCTATTTATTCTCCTCATTCTTTCCTTGCTGCTTGCCTCCAGATTTCTGGTTTCCTCCCCTTCTTTTAATTATTGTTCTGCATTTGCCATTTGGAGTGCTGCTCCTTCTTAATTTTCATATATCATCCTTTCGCTTTCATCCTGTTTCAGCCTTTTGGCAAATTGTGGTTTCAAACTGTGTGATGATCACCCTATTACTTGGCTGGGCTCATTTTAGAGGGCAAAATGAACTGAAAACATTGCCATTTTTTTCAACAGCTCCAACTTTTGGTAATGGGGGTTAGGGTGGGAATCAAGTTGAGTAAATGCTTAAGGAAAAAAACCCCAAAGCCCATGTCTGCGGTCCCCGATTGAGCAAAACTAACATTTCACATTGTCTTGACTTTCCCACATTAAGGCTGCTTTGTGCTGCATGATGGCTTTGTGAAAAAGTTAGCCCCAGATTTGGAGATATCCTTCAGTGGTGCAGGGTCATTGTAGCAGCTCCAACACAATCAACTCCCTCTGGTGATCAGCATAGGGCATGGCTGGAGTGTACCTGATTCCCAACAAATCCTGGATGTCATTATTTCCCCTTAGGGCAATTGGCTGAAATAGGAGCAACCTTCAGATGAAAAGTTGCAGATCTCAGCCAGCTATGTTGTCTCTGGGCTTGGTTTTCTTACCATGCCTTATGGAATTGGTGGCATTTTACAACTACGTTGTGTTGATGTAAATGGCAGTACAGGTGCAGAGCACTGAGATCATGCTGTAGGTGCCCATACTACTTGGCCTCCTTTTTTTCTGGCCCTGAAATTCTCATTTGACCAGATGAGGAGAGGGAACCAGATGACATCACTGTAATATTGGGTTAAAATAGTAAGCTAGTATTTTAAATTCTATGGGGTTTTCCTAGTCCTGCTTCTAGCCTAGAGGACATTCTGTAGAGAAGATGCAATGCAGCAATCAGTCTGCAAAGACTCAGCCTAGAGAAGAGTCAGCAAGAGAAAGTAAGTTGAACTGTCTTAGGGAACAGCCTTCTTTCATGCTCTATCTGTTTTTGGTTCTTGTGTCTTAGGTACTGGATTTTTAGAACTAAAGCAGAGTGATATTGCACCCTTCCATAAGTCTTAAATAATTTTTCTGCATGCTGTGAACATAGCAATCAGTATCCCTGTGCTTGTGTCCTGAACAGCTCCTTAGATGCTCACCTATTGTTCTCTCTCCCCTGAAGCCATGTGTGCCAAGCCCAATTATTCCTGCAGTCTTTGCATTCTCCTGAACTCAAAGTCTACTCCTCATTTGTATTCCTATGGATGCTGGCACACCAGAATATGTGAAAAGGAGGCAGAGCCCTGAATCTACCCACTACTCTGTTGGGCACAGTGCTTCTGTGTATTGTGCCTTTCTGAGGCACAACAAAGCTTTCTGAAATTGTTATTGGGGCTCTACACTGCCCCAAAGGCCAGCCAGGGCCTAGTAAGCACAACTGAGCCCAGAGTCACCAGTTTGCTGTGCCTATTATTCGGATGGAGTTCAAGGGAGTTAGATGCCCAAATACCTCTTAAACTCGAAGGTCAGAAGGCACCAATATGATCATCTTGTCTGATCTCCTGCATAATGTAGGCCACACAACCTCACCCATCCATTCTAGTAATAAACCTCTAACCTAGGACTGAACTATTAAAGTCCTCAAATCATGGTCTAAAGACTTTAGGGTACAGAGAATCCACCAGCAAATGAACCATACCCATGCTACAGAGGAAGATGAAAAACACCCAGAGGCTTTACCAATCTGCCTTGGGGGAAAATAGCTCTGAAATTCAATGGGAGTTAGGAACTCCTTTAGGCTGTCAGGAAAATTCCAACCTTAGGCCCCTCTCGTGCAAGGCTTACTCAGTCATCAGTGGGGCAACTTACCTGAGTAAAGGTTGTAGGATCAGGCCCGTAATATGGAAGTTTATAAGGCTAAGCAAATTCAGGACCACCATCTCATGACTGTATTGTTAATTTATGCTGCCTAATTGTAGGTAAATGTAGTATAACAAGGGTAGCATCTGGTAATGCATAAATAATGTTAGGGTGCTCCATATTCTCTAAAATAGTCATCATTTTATTGAAATGCCCCCTTTTCTGTTTCACTATCAAACTGAGTAAAATTATTAGCACTAGAGTAGTGCTCAGTTTCCTGGATAAACCATCATACGGGTGATAATTACACTGCTCTGAGGCATAGAGAAGACTATGGGAGTAAGGATGTAAGTCAGTTGGAGGGCTGTCATATTTCAAAATTAAGTGTGGTTCACCAAACTAAAAGCTTTCTTTTTTGGCCCTCAGACATAGTCTGGGCTTTCATCTACAATAACAAATGTTCTCAATTTACTCTTTTCCTTCATCTTAGCTGGATATTATGTGCCCTCAAACTGGATCACTCTATCACATGTATATTTATTCATGCAAAGAATAATTTAAGGCAATTATGTAACATTTCACCTGTCCAGAAGAGTAGTTTTTGACATAACCCTTGGCAGAGCATGCATAGCAATAAGTGAAATGTTTATTTAAGCTGAAGAGAAACAAGCATTGGCAGAAGTTTATGCTAATAACTGCCATACTCTGAAGTACTGGATGTTTTAATGGAAAAATAAATTAGTGGTTTTGACATTATTTGAATTACAAAAAGAATGAACTATTAAATGTCTTCACTAGGATAGCTAGCATAGAAGGGATTTTTTGTTCTCCTGCTCTTCAGGCTAGTGGGTAGGAAGGGTATTTCTTAGGATATGAGCTATAATTTTGCAATGGTGGGAACTGAGTAGTTACAGATGAAACTAGATGGATCTTTAGCTAAAGAGGTTTGACAAAACGGTCTCATGGTTAAGGCATTTGACTGGCATTTAGAGGATCTGGATTCAGTTCCCTGTTCACATGCTCCCAGTTTGACTATGGATGTCACCAGATCTCTGTGCGTTGGTTTCCCCATCCACAAGAAGGGGCTACCAATGCTTTCTTTGTCTTCTTTATTTAGATCGTAAGCAGAGATGGTATCTTGCTACACTTGGAGCCCCTAGAAACTACTGTAAAACAAATAAGCTGTAAGTAACTACTAGCAAAACCCACATTGTTTGGGGCTTTTCCCCCCCAAAAGCCAACTATTTTGCTCTCTCACCTCTATTTTTTTTCCGTTCACTGAGAAGGCAGTGACTTCAGACAGGATCCTAATTTTGTTACAGACATTTGGTTTCTCTATGAAAATGCCCAATCTGAGTCTGGAACAAATCCCACAAAATTCAACATTTTTATATATAGTGTACAATTTTGTGAAGTTCATTCTTCTGCTAGCACAAGGTGCTTCCCACTGCTTCAGTACGGAGACTTTCATAGGTGGGGCACAAACGTATGTGAAATGACAATTGGAATTTTCATGCCACTCTTTCTTCACCATGACCTTAGTGTTTAACTCAGACAATGCCCTATGGAAATAGTTAAATGAGATATACCTAGATTATCCTGGCAAGTGACTTGCACTCACACACTGCAGAGGAAGGTAACTCTTTCCCCCCTCCTCCCCGTCCCCCGAAGATCACTGTCAATACGATCTGGGAGAAAATTCTTTCAAACCCCCACATAATAGCAATCTGTTACACCTTGAGTATGTGAGCAACTGCCAGCCAGCCAAGCTCCCAAGAGAGAGAATGTTTGGTGTCACCTCAGAGCTCTGGCCCACCCAGCCCGCTGTCCCATTTCCATTCCTGACACCTGCTAGTGGCTAACTGCAAACCTGAAGCATGAGCTTTAGAAATATAAGGTATAAAGTAGAAGTGAGTGCTGTTGCCCCCCTTGTCCCCCACCCCAGCTGATTACGAACAGTCCTATCATACAACTGCGTTCATACGTTTGTCCATATCTTTCTTAAATCTAAATTGTTTGCCTCCACAACTCCCACTGCTGTTCCAGAACCTCACACCTCTGCTGGTTAGAAAACTTCTAATTTCCAGGCTGAATTTGTTTCTGGCCATCTGTTCTTGTGCCAACATTATCCTGTAGCTAATCTGTTTATTGAGAGACTATAGAAAACAAGCTTGTGGGCTCCTCTCATAAAAGAGGCCCTTTGTTCCCCTGATCATTCTGGTAGCTCATTGCTTCCCCTGTTCCAGTTAAAATTAATCTTCCTTGAATATAAATGGTAAAAATTGTGCATAGAATTCCAAATGAGATCTTACCAATACCTTGTACAATGGCAGTTGTACTCTACTGCATGCTGTTAAGGCCTCAACTTGAGTAGTGTGTCCAGTTTGCATGCCACATTTCAGGAAAGATGTGGAAAAAATTAAGGAAGTCCAGAAGAGAGCAACAAAAATGATCAAAAGTCTGGAAAACATGACCTATGAGGCAAGATGGGAGGGGGGGGGGGAGAGATTTGTTTAGCATGGAGAAGAGAAGACTGGGGGTGGGGGTTATGAAAACAGTTTTCAAGTACATGAAAGGTTTTTATGAGGAGGATGTAAACTGTTCTTATTTTCTGAGAGGGGACAAGAAGCAATTGGTTTAAATTGCAACAAAAGAGGTTTAGGTTAGACACTAAGAAAAAACTTCTTAACTGTCAGGATAGTTATGCACTGGAAAAAATTGCCTAAGGAGGTTGAGGAATCTCCATCTTTGGAGGGGTTTTTTAAGAACAGGTTAGACAAACACTTGTAAGGGATGGTCTGGTTATTACTTAGCCCTGCCTTGAGTGCAGGGGACTGGAATAGAAGATCTCTGAAGGTCTCTTCCAGTCCTACAATTTCATGATTCTATGATTCTTTCTTTCTCTACTGTAAATGCCTTACCTAACACATCCTGGGATTCCATTCTCCTTTTTCACAGCCACGTCATATTGGTGGTTCATAGTCATCCTGTGATTGACCCACATACCCTGATCTCTCTCTTCTCTGTTGCTTTCAGCTGATAAGCTCCAATCTTGTAACAGAAATTCTTATTAGATCCTAAGTTCATGACCATGCACTATATATTATTGAATGTCATCCCATTTCTGCTACTCCCATCTTCAAGGTCATCCAGGTCTTCCTGTATAATATTCTGATATCCTTCTATATTGATGGTGCTTCCCACCTTTGTATCATCAACAAATTTAGTTATCAAACTCCTACTTTTTGTGCCAAGGCATTAATAAAAATATTGAATAACACCAGTCCGAAGATTAGTCCTTGAGGAACTTCATTCACCTTTCAGCACAATCCATTGCCTTCTTCCTTGAAGCCCATTTCTTATCCACCTTGCAATGCTTGTACTGATCCCCATCTTCCCTAACTGAACTAATAATTTCCCATGTGCTACTGTTTCAGATGTTTTACTGAAGTCCAGATATATTAGATCTATTGCACTTTTCTTATCTAAAATATCAGTTATTTTCTCAATGAAGGAAATCAGTTTAGCCTGGCATGATCTAGCTTAGGTGAATCTATATTACCTTACAGCCCTTTTACCTTTTATCTCCATTATTTTAATATTCTTTCTTTTCCAGAGTGCTCTAAAACCTTGCAGACTACTGAGATCAAACTAAGAGTTCAGTAGTTGCCTGTAGATACAAAGTAGTCAGGTAGCAGCTCCCCAGGTCATTCTGCTGTGTAAGTCAAAGGACTCAGGTCTCCAAATAATGATCCTTACTCCTTGTACAAGTAATATAAACTCCCCTGAACCCACTGCTAGACACCAGCAAAGGGCAGGGCACTGGCTGGAACTTCACCAGGGTAGACATGCCTTCTTGGATCTATATTCGCCAGCTCCTCCTTGTTCTCCAGGAGCAACAGCATATTACCTGTAGTTTGCACTGGTGCTTACAGGAGTAGAAGAGGCTCCCTGCACCCTCATTCTGTCCTCCTTGCTAAGCAGCCTTGCATGGCCAGTCAGAATTTAGCCCTAAACTGGAAATACAGAAAATGTTATGTCTAGTTGCAATTATCACTGCAAAGAAAGCAGCTTTTCATAGACAGCCTCTTTAATTATATAACATAGGTCAATAAACTCTTTAGCCAGGAAGTGCTGAACCGCCATAAAATGATTCAGCTAGCTGGCAGGCAAGGTTGTCTCTGCTACCAGTTTTATTAACACTGTGGGTGTTTGTTTTCTCACCCTTTTCCTTCCAGGTTAGTAAATTCTGATAAAGGGCCATTTACACCTCCTATGATCTGTCTTATCCAAAGCTATAAACTTTACAAATGAATGGGACAAACTTCGACTGCTTAGCTTTCCCGTAGCTTGCTGTTACATCTATCTTATTTATTTGCTTGCTTTCAAAAAGGCAATGGAGCATTGTGGTTTCCTGAGGAATATTATAATATTCAAATTAATCCTTGCAATTGATACTGACATCATTTTGGGTGGAAGATCCTTTTGCAAGCTCAACCCTTGGGCCTGATTCTCCATGCCCTGCACAATGTGGAGTTATTTATACCAATGAAAAGTGGTGGTGATAGGCTATTAAATCAGAGCAGTAGTCTTTTTACATTCTCCTCTGCATACATGTAAATGAATTCACAAGTACAGTTTAATGGAGAATCAGCCCCCATCATTTTACCTCCCAAGGACTCCCACTTATGATTAGAGCTGGTTGAAATTTTTCACATACTACTTTTCTTGTTTAAGAATGTATATTTGGCAATCCTGAACCGTTTAATGAATTCATGTTAATTTCACCAAATAGTTGTTTCACTGAAAACCCCCCAAACCAAACAAAATCTGTTCTGGGGATTCATTAAATGAAATGGTTCATTTTGGGGGTACAAAATACTTTTTGTTTCAAAATTTTCTTTAATTTCGTTTACTCCTCCCAAATACGAATGTTCAAAACCAAACATTTTGACTGTTGAAAGAACACAGTTTTGCCCAACTCAAAATAATCTTTTCCCACTTTTGAATTTGCCAACAATTTCATTTTTGGTTCAAAATGATTCCCTCTTCCTTTTTTTGTAATTGCCAGTGGCCACAAAAATCCACAATTTTACCCATCTCTACTTTTAGTGTCTTCTACTGACACTTGTAATTTCTCTCTGAGAGATCACATTCTTATGATGAATTTGTTCTGTGTCATCATTGAGTTTTCAAAAGCCATGAATCACATATACAAAAAACCAAAACCAAAATCCTACTTTTCAAGAATAAATTTCCAGGCCAGCAAATTTCTCTGAAAATTAGATGACTGCAAATTGGTCCAACTCGCTGGGTCTAAACACAGTATTACTAAGTATTATTATTATTACACAGTATTATTAAGTCAATTTAAAGTTGACCTTGTTAAGTCGAGTTAACGGAGTGGCTACATTTTAAGTCAACTTAAGTCGATCTTCTTAAGTCAACTTAACAGTAGACAAAGCCATCCACACTGGCTTTAAGTCGACTTAAGAAGTTGACTTAAGGCTTAAATCGACCTTCAGAGGTGGTGTTATTAAGTTGACTTAAGCTGTTATTAAGTCAACTTAAGGAAGTGCTTAAATCGACTTAATAAAAGCCCAGTGTGGACATGGCTTTGTGTAGGTCAACTTAAGCATCCTTAAGTCAACCTAAGTTGCCAGTGTAGATGCACCCTCTGTGTCTACACTCAACTGAATTTGAACTCCTGAATTCGACCAAAGCCCTATGCCACTTGGGGGGGGTGGTGTTACAAGGTCGAGTAACAGGAGCACTTAGTTCGAATTTACAGCCCTGTCAATGAAAACGTGGACTGTAGAAGGTCAACCTAAGAAGACCTAGATCGACCTGTGCTCTCAGTTTCGACCAGCCCTAAGAAGTCAGGTTAGTAGTAGGCTTATATCTATGTTTCCAGTGTCTGCATTAACTTCTGCTATCTCTTGTATTGCCTACCACATTTTGATAAATACACATTTATATTGTCATGTAAAAAGGCACTTGCCTTGCTGCACAGAGGATCCTTCAAGGTACTGAGAGCCTGATTCAGCAAGGTGCTTGAGCAAAGGGTTGACTACCTCTTTGGAACTTGACTGTAAACATATGAGACATTCCACTGAAGCCAATGGGAATTGTCATGTACTTAAAGTTAGGTCCAGGCTTAAATATTTTGTGGAACAGGGTCCTGAGTGCTCTCTGTCAGAGGCTGAGTGCACATGGCTCCCACTAGTTTAAGAGGAACTTATATAAGAAGCAAACTACATTACTCTATGGAAATCAATAATGTAAGTGCACACAAACGCTGTTAAAATAATCAGCAATATATTGATGCACATGGTGCAAACTGTGGGGCTAATTCCCAGACTTCAATAACTTGCATGGATGGCTTGCTTGAGTAGAGCAGGGCAGAATTTGTCTTAAAAAATGTAGTGCTAATATATGGTGGTTAGACAATAATAAGAAACCAAACACTGGATCATGATCACATGATCTTTCAGTTTTGTCCATGACCTGAGAATTAATTCAAAGTTTGAGGATGATTTGAAGTTCCATTACCCTATGTCAGCCCCCCAGGGCCACCTAAAACGCAGCTTACCCTAGGACCCCATGCTTGAAAGAGCCCAAAATCAAATGGCATTGTGACATGGCATGAAGGGTGTCAACACCATTCACTGAAATTTGACCTACTGGCCTTGGAAACATGAAGGAAAGGTGGCAAGACCAAACTTGAGTGGCTCTGTGACACTGCACACCAGTTCAAAATACCAAGTCCAACCTGGTGAGATAGGCCTAAGCCATCACAGGGTGATTGCAGTGAAGGCTTGCTTGGCACCTCTCCTCCTTCACCCATTACCACCCTCAATGGTATTTGTTTTTGAAAGGTGGGGTGGTCTCAGTTTCAGATTTGCCCTAGTCAGTCCCTTAGCCATCCAGTCCCCCCTGTTCCTTCCTTCCTTCCTTCCTTCCTTCCTTCCTTCCTTCCTTCCTTTTAACTTCAAGCTTGCAGTCTTTACTTACTCTCAATGTCACCATGCAGGAAACCATCCCTCTCTGGGATAACACTTAATCATGTGCTTAAATTTGAGCATGTGTGTATATTTCTTTCCTAAATTGGGGTCTAACTCTGCCTTTTTTGACTCTATGAATAGAGGGTCTGTTGCAAAGGCCACTGAACTCAATGGACATCTTTGCATTGACTTCAATTGTCTTTGGAGGCACCCCTAGAAGAATTGGGAATCCTGCCTTTGACCTCTAGGTGCTCTTGGAATGCTGATGTTAACTCCTAGGTTAACTCAGATTGTTCATCAGGGAAACCTTTTTCTGAAGGAACTTAATCAGTAGGACTTTTTGAAGAAAACTTGTCTTTGTGTCTAACCTCCACAGTGATGCCTACCTTTCCCATTACTTTATATTATCAGGTCTTTTGTTATGTGTGTTTGCTTGCTATGATGTTTATTTGTCTGTTGGCCATATCTCTAGGACCGTTTGCGAAGAGAAATTTTGCACCTCGTGTGATTATCATGCTGGACATTTTACAACAAATAAATTATCTGAATTAGAACAATTAATGTCTCTTAGGGAGTGGCATTTCATAAGGTGGGTTTGTTCGGGGGCCCAAATTATGTGTCTTGCCTGAGCTGCAGCTTGTCTGGATGTCAGATGGAGCACAATGTTTTACAATACCTAAACTGGAACTTAATACTGTTACCGTACAATGGTAGCTAAATGACTAGTATTTTTATTTCATTCATTTTACAGATGTGGAAACTGAGGTACAGACAAGATAATACATCTATTAAAGATACTTATATGGCCCCCATTACTGTACTATCTATTATCCTCCCCCCCAGGTCAAGAGGTAGGGAAGTGCTATTTTTTGCATTTTATAGATGGGGATTGAGGCACAGAAATACTAAGTGTTTTGCTCATGGTACCACAGAAAAGCTGTTGCAGAGGAGGGAATTGAACCTGTGTCTCTCAAATTACAGGCTAGCACCCAAACTACTGGATCTTGTCAATCAATCACACAGTGAGTCAATGGAAGAACTAGGAAAAGAGTCCGAGTTTTCTGACTCCCATCTTGGTGTCCTGTTGCTAGAGACACATAGACTTCCTAAGGGCTGGACTCCCTCCTCCTGTGATAAAACCCACAGCAGAGAGCAATGAGGGGTGAAATGTTTATGAGAATCCCATGTCAGATCTCTTTCTAACGCCTCATTCTGTTGGGAGGTGGGGTTTGCTCCCCACAGGGCAGGTTGTGGATGCTGCCCAGGAACATGGCATAGGACAGAAGCCTCTGCAGAGTCCCTGAATTTCCGCAGTGTCTCTGTGCCTGCCCTTATTATCTTCATTGCTCTCTGGCAGCCTGGCTTCAATCAAAATGCATGACCAAGAACTCCTCTCGTCTGCTTCTGGAGCCTCTCATAAAAGGGGAACCCCATCATGAAAGTGGTTTCAAAGGAAAGGAAAAAGCTGTATTACGTTGTGCAGGTTTTGCAAAGAAGATGGTAGATCTTCTCCCAGCTGTGCATCACCCTCAAAGAGCTGTTTGGGACTTATTCCCAGCCTGCCCTGTCCCCCATTGTAATTGCACATCCTATAATGAACCCTATACAAGGTCTGGAGTAAGAGGAAGTAGAGCACGATGAAAATGGCTGTCATCCCCTCCTTCCCCCGCCCCAGTTCATGTGGGATAGGTGAATAATTAAATATGGGGAGCAAAAAATATGATCCAGTATGATTAAGGGCTTCCACTTACAGCGGAATCATAGAATCATAGAAACTGGAAGGAACAATGACAGGCCATCAAGTCCAGTTCCCTGAGCTCACGGTAGGACCAAGTACCCTCATTAAATCATCCCTGACAGGTGTTTGTGACAGTGTGTGAGTTTGTAGGATGACACAGTTTAAGCAAAGCAGTTGTTGTTCTTACGCCTACTATTTAAAATATCTCTAAATCAGTTTGGTAGCCAGCCATTTGAAAAGTTCACAAAGAAAGTACTGTACATATTGATGACAGGTTGTTTAAATTTCATACTTCATTTCTATAGCTGAATTTGAAACCAAAGTTTTTGCTAGTGAAGCTAAAATGGGAAGCTACTTCTTTTTATAGGCGACCACATCAATCAAATGTTTTACAGAGAAACTGAAGTGATTACTGGAGAAAATGGCACAATGGGGGTCCTGGTCCATGACTAGGGCTCCTAGGCTATGTCTACACTTGCACTTTTAAGTCGACTTAGTGTGTCTACACTTAAAATTAAAGTCGACTTAAAGGGGAACTTACAAAGTCGACCTAGAGCGTCCACACTGGATGCTCTAGATTGACTTTGTGGGGCTAGGGGGACCTTGGGCAGGTCCACGGTGGCGGGGGGGCACCCCCTGTGTACAATGGGGCAAAGGGGTACAGGGACCCTGGCAAGGCAGAACCCTGTGTGTGATGCTGTCTGGATTTAGGGAGACAACAGAGTCCTGTGGCACTTTTAAAGACTAACAGATTTATAGCATTTATGATATTATTTTCTATGGATATCTCATAAATGCTATAATCCATAGGAACTATGTCATGTTTGGTATCAATAGAAAGGTAGTAATTTGCTGGGAATGATTATATAGTTTATGTCTAGGAATTCTATTTAGATTAGAAGTTAAGAATTTGATGTTATATCCATACTTTAACTTGTGTCATTCTGGACAAATGCCTTAGACGGGAGGGTGTGAACAACCATTGTCTCCTTAATGTTAAGGAATCTGCCAGCTGATATGGTCCCAGGGAGTAAACTGATGAGCCATTAAGGACACAATGGTTGTATTCTTTATGTCCTTAATGGCTAATCAGGATACTCCCTGGGACCATTCTACCTGGAAAATTCCTAACCATTAAGGAGACAATGGTTGTTCACATCCTCCCGTCTAAGGCTTTGTCCAGAATGACACAAGTTAAAGTATGGATATAACATCAAATTCTTAACTTCTAATCAAACTAGAATTCCTAGACATAAAGTATATAAACATTCCCAGCAAATGACTACCTTTCTATTGATACCAAACATGACATAGTTCCTATGGATTTTAGCATTTATGAGATATCGATAGAAAATAATATCATAAATGCTTCCCTAAATCCAGACAGTGTCACACTGTGCCCATATGCCCTGCCCTTTGGGGGGCATGCCAGGCTCCCTTTGTGCCCCCCCCCCGGCAGGGAGGGCATTGGTGTAGTCCTGGGGTAGCCCTAAGTTGACTTAGGGCTACCCCAGGGCTACACTGGCTTAATTCGACTTTAAAAAGTCGAATTAAGCCTTAGGTCGAGTAGAAAGGTGGTTTAATAAAGTTGACTTAGTTTTCATTAAGTCGACTTTATTTTGCTTAAGTCAACTTAAGCAAGCTGCTTAAGTCGACTTAAGCAAAGTGTAGTGTAGACGCAGGGCACATTAAGTCGACTTAAGCCAAGCTTAAGTTGACTTAATTTACCAGTGTAGACACAGCCCTAGGCACTATGGCAATAAATATTAACAATTAATAACTGAAAAGCTACTAAGTTTAGACACTGGCCCTATGGAGAAGCCATTTCTCTGCACTTGTTCTTCCTCTTCCATTGCAGAGATGGAAAGGAGAATTGCAAATGCAGTTGATAAAGAAAATAGAATTAAAAAATAAATTATTTTTCTGATTGTTTTTGTATAAATAACAATAATTAAAATCTTAGCAAATACAAAAAGAAAATGAAAAGAGGAAACAGGAAAAGGGGGGCAGGATTTGAGCTACCTGGGAACTTTTTGACTAAATGTTTTTTGTCAGAAAATGATTGGTAGAATCAGAAATTTTTGTGGAAATGAATTGTTTTCAATGAAACTTTTGTCAGAAAAATTTGCCTGGTTCAGAATAGAATCTCTGACCAATCAGATCTACTCCAAAATTGTTCAATGTTTCGGGGACTCATGTGGGAGTCTCCAGCATCGGAGGCAAGTGTTCTACCTACTAAGTGATTTGTGGGGTGGGCTCTCTGGTTCTATTTTTCAGAAAAATAATCGAAAATCAGGTTTTCTTCCATGCTGGAATGGAAATAATTGTTAAAACCTAAAAAAACTGTCAAAATGGCTTTTATGAAATAGAATTCTTGTTTTCTGGCCAGACCTAGTTACAATGGAAGAGAAAACAAGAGCATAGAGACATTAAGGGAAAAGGACAGAGGGAGAGAAAGAGCTATCTCTGTATAGTGGGTTGCTGGACAATATTAAGTGCAACTGAGAGACTCCATTTTCTTCTAATTGTACAAAAGAACAAGACTTTGTATTGTGGTTGTTGCATTTGTATGTTGGCTTTTTTAAATAATGAATTGACCTAAGGTGTTATAGCCCAAGAAAATATAAAGTATGGGTTTAAATGATGGGAGGGACATGGCAAATAGTCTGTTGATGTCATGCTTATGGTACACTCCTTAGAAAAGAATGGAAGTGGGAATAAAAATGGAGTGTCAAGGCACTGATGTTTGCAGAGAGGATTATTGGAAAAGGCAAGAGAGCAGATACTCCTCTATGACATGAGACTGGAGGGAGAGGGCCACTCTTACACATCCCTGAGCTTAGGTTAACTGAGGGACTCACTGGTAATCTGCTGCTGTAATGTGTGTTGAGATGCCTCAGCTACTGGCACTGCCAGAATTGAAGTCTAACTAGATTAACAGTGCTGTAAATCCTCCAACATTTCAAGGATGTATTTCTGGATAAGTGAGATTATGTTAAAACTTCTATTTCTATCTATTTCTTCCAAAATGTATTGGTTCGAACTCAGTAAGGTGCCAAGTCTCCCCAGAAGACAGAATCTTTGTGCGGTAGCAGATGGAATTTTAATCATGTGATCAGGCAAGTCATGCTTTTCCTGTAGTGTTGATCGTAGGAGACTAAATTTGAGCTAAATATAGATGAGCCTTTCATCATCTCTCTAAAAAATGTTGCACTAAATTTGTTCCAGATGTAATGTCAAGAAATTCACGGTGTTTACAACCGGGATGCATTTGGCCCATAGACTTATTGTGCCGAGTGACAAGCAGACATTCAGGACTCTTCTGGGACTCATAATGTGGGTTGGATCTGAAGTTGTTTGCTGTTTTTAATTTAAGTGCTGCACCGAAGGGTACTTTGTGAGTCTTTGGCCTTGCTGTGATTTGTTAACCACCTGTTTACATATATTATGTTATTTATTTAGTATATAGTCACTGCATGATCAACTTTCAATGGAATCCAGAACAGAGACTTAGCAAGAAGACACCATCCCACGCCACTGATGTCACATGACTCCCTAATTCATTGTGTATCTTCATGTAGAAAAGCTGGGAGTGGAAGCAAGGGTGGGGATAAGGTGTATATTTTCAAACAAAGAGCTGAAGTTTAGTAGGCATATGTAGGCATATGAAGTTTAGTAGGCATATGCATCAGAAAATCAAAGTAAATTATATAAATGCAAACCAGTGGCAGACCTGTTTGATGGTCTAGGGTTCTTGAAATCTCTTGTTTCATCTCTTTATATTTTCTGGTTTTCAGCCTTTGGCAGATGACAGAATTGCAAATTAAATCCCGTGGGGGATTAATGTTTACAAGTTTTATTAGGTACTCCTGATAAAGGTCCAATAAAACACTTTATCTGGAATATTAATATTAGATGATAATCCCTCTATTGGAATTCATGTGGTCTAAGCAACCTGGTACTTTATTATAAGATTTCTCTGTTTTTATATAATGTGATGGCAATTTGATGTTGTATGTAAAAAAGTTTGATTTTTCCATGCATTACTCTTTTCTTCTTGTGCAACCTCTTCTATATTGGTTAAAGATGGTATCACAATACATTTTCCTGGCATATGGGAGAGATCACAAATGCACATATTGTAATGCCTTTCTTCATGAGTGATAATACTTTAGTCTTTAAGTCGTCAAATATATTTCAGTAGGACTACTCAGAGAGGAAGCAGCAAGTGAGTGTAAGTATGAGTCTCCCCACCTATTACAAAGGAATTGGGGTTAACTGACTCAAGGCCTGAGCCAGAGTCCATTAAGGTCGATGAAAAGAGTCCATGGATGTTATTGGTTATGGATTAGACCCTAAACCTATATTGACATGCCTGGGTCATGTACAGTACTATAGGATGTGCTTCTAAATAACTCATGCTTCCCTGCTTCAGTCTTCAGCTTAAAATCTTCATGCTCCTCAAAATATTTACCCTCTGTACTGATATGGATCTGTGAATGATAATTGGGAGACATATATATATATAAAACAAATGGAAGAAACGGGAAGCTGATATTAATCAATATAAATCAGAAGTTAGGTATCATAGAAAATTGATAGGGAAGCCAGGGGACACCAAAGAGAAATCAATTACCAGCAGAGTTAAGGACAATAAGAAGGAGTTTTAAAAATATGTTAAGAACAAAAAGAATCCTGACAGTAGTATTGGTCCATTAGTGGATGGGAATGGTAGAATTATCGATACTAAGACAGAAAAGGCAGAATTGTTCAATAAATACTTCTGTCCAGTATTTGGGAAAAAAACAAAACAAAACAAAATAGATGATTTAGTCTTGCCATATGCAGTCTCATCTTTTCATTCCAGTCAGGAGGGAGGATATTAAACTGAGGCAACTAAAATCAGACATTTTAAAATCAGCAGATCCAGATACCTTGTATCTAGGAGTTTTAAAAGAGCTGTCTGAGAAGTTCACAGGACTGTTAATGTTGATTTTTAATAAGTTTTGGAATACAAAGGAAGTTTCAGGTTTCAGAAGTCTTGAAGAAAGTTAATGTGCCAATTTTTTAAAAAAGGGATGACCCGGTGTATTATTAGCCTGTCACCCTGATATCAATCGTAAACAAGATAATGGAGGAGCTGATAAGGGACTTTATTAATTAAAAAGAAAAAGGACAGTTAATGTAATTAATACAAATCAAATGAGTGTATGGAAAATAGATCTTGTCAAACTAACTTAATATCTTTTCTTGATGAGTTTACAAGTTTGGCTGATAAAAGTAATAGTGTTGACATAATATGCTTAGACTTTTGTAAGGAGTTTAACTTGGTACCACATGACATTTTGATTTAAAATACTGGAATGATATTAACATTGCATTCATTAAATGGAGTAAAAGCTTGCTAACTGATATGTCTCAAAACATAGCTGAAACACGGGGTTGTCACTGAGGCTATGTCTACACTTGAAAAGTTAAAGTGGACTTAAAGTGACTTAAAGTGGACCTTATTAAGTCAACTTAACAAAAGTTGACTTAACTTTTCAAGTGTAGACGTGGCCCCTTTTTGGCCTTATTAAGTGTACTTAACGTTTTAAATTGACTTAAAAAGGTCCAACTAGGCACTACTCCATGTCTCCACTGGCTTAAGTCAACTTAATAAAGTCGACTTAAGCGCTAGTTTGAATTAAAACGAAGCATTGTTAATTTAAACTACTTTTCCTTAATTCGACTTAAGGAAAGCCCAGTGTAGACGTTGAGTAAATTAAGTCGACTTAAGCCTCCTTAAGTCGACTTAATTTGTAAGTGTAGATGCACCCTGAGAGAGGCTATTTCCAGGGACATCTCTGAGAAATTTGTTCTTCACCCTATGCTATTTAACAACTTTATCAATGACTTAGAAGCAAACATAAAATCATTGTAGATAAAATTTACAGTTGACCAAAAAAAAAAAAAAAATTGGGGGGAAGGGGGTTGTAAATAATAAAGAAGACAGATTACTGATTCAGAGTAACCTGGATCACTTGGTAAACTAGGTACAAGCAAACAATATGCATTTTAATACTGCTAAATGTAAGTGTATACACCTGGGAACAAAGAATGTAGGCCATACTTACAGGATAGAATACTCTATCCTGAAAAGCAGTGACTCTGAGCAATATTTTCGGAGACTGGGGGGAGAAGGGAGGTGAACTAACATAATCCGAGGATGCATGAACAGGGCAGTCTCAAGTAGAAGTAGAGAGGTTATTTGACCTCTGTATTTGGCACTAGTGTGACTGCTCCTGGAATATTGTGTTCAATTCTGGTGCCCACTATTGAGGAAGGATGCTGATAAGTTGGAGCATGCTCAGAGAAGAGCTGTGAAAATGATTAAAGGGTTTGAAAACTTACCTTATAATTACAGACTCAAAGAACTCAGTCTATTCAGTTTAAGAAAGAGAAGGTTAAAGTGTTAAAGGTTAAAGATTATAGTCCATATGTACCTACATGGGGAACAAATATTTAATATTGAGTTTTTTCAGCCTAGAAGAAAAAGATAACCATGATCCAATGGCTGGGTATTGAAGCTAGACAAATTCAGACTGGAAATAAGGCATACATTTTTAACAGTGATAGTAATTAATCATTGGAACAATTTACCAAGGGTCACTGTGGCTTCTCCTTCACCAATGATTTTAAAATCAAGATTGGATGTTTTTCTAAAAGTTAGGCTTTAGGTGTACATCCACACTGGTGCCTTAGGTAGACTTAAGGAAGGTTAAGTCGGTCTATAGACTTCTGCGTCCACACTGGGCTTTTATTAAGTCGACTTAAGCGCTTCCTTAACTTGACTTAATAACACCACCTCTTAAGATCCACCTAAGGCTTAAATTGACCTTATTAAGTTGACTTAAGCCAGTGCAGACGGGTAATAGCCCTTAAGTTGACCTAATTGGCCTCCAGGCCCCCTCACAGAGTTCCTGGCCACTCCCCCATCAACCTAGCACCTGCCAGAGTGGACGCAGGTCTGTGGACTCTCTAAGTCGACTTAACAAGGTTAACTTTAGGTCCACTTAAAGTCAACCTTGGTTAAGTCGATTTAACAGAGTGTCCAGTGTAGATGTACCCAAGAAATTATTTTCGGGACCTTCTATGGCTTGTGGAATGGAGGAGATCAGACAAAATGTTTGTAATGGTCCCTTATGGACTAAGAACCTATGATATTGTCTTGCTGGAGAAGTGCGGCAAGAGACTCAAAGGAGTGCCCAGTGAATGTGGTCCCCCTGTCACTGACTGTACCAACTGTGGTGGATGCCATATTGGGCTGGTTAGCTGGCAGATGAGATTTAAAGCAACCAAGGCAAGGCTTCGAGCCAGCCCTGCAGTGATTTGTGTGGGAGCAGTTCGTAGACTCAGAGGAAAGATCAGTGAGCAGGTCCCAAGTTCCCCAACCTGGGCCCGATGTGGCTGGGTGCCTAAAGGACTGGTGACTTGGCAGTTTGATGAGGCTCAGGCAGCCTTCTGAAATTTCCTTGTGGTGGAAGAGAGTGGGCAATGCAGGAATATTTAAGGAGTCCCTAGTGAGTGAGGCCACCTCCCACAGAGTAGAAGGTGCTGGGTTAGGTCAACAGGCTGCTGAGACCACAGCATAGTCACAGATTCAATGACCCAATCTGAATATTTCGCACACTCGCTTCCCATTCTACTTCTGTAGAGAGAACTTGAACAGAGTAATGTTTTCTGATATGCAGTATAGGGGATGAGAGTCCTCTCTCCGGAGCCTCTTGGCTCTGCACAGTGCCCATATGTGACAGAACATGGAGGGTTCTATTGCTTTCCATGTCTCATGCACACGAGGGACACAGCTTTTGCCTTTCTATAGCAAATAAACTTCACAGCACTAGTACAGATCTGAAGATTTATTTAATATGGGACAATTAAGCTAGCAAGAGCTTGGAGCTGATTTAACAGTGACCTACTTCCAGTTCATGATGTGTGGCGTACAAGCGGAAAGCGTGTAATTCTGAACATAGCAGCAGAATGATGTTTCAGATGAGGTTAAGGCAGGTGAAGGTATGGCCTGACTGAGTAATATATCAGACCTGTCCATAGCTGGTCGGCTGATGTGATACAAGCACAGTAGTTGAAACAGCTTCACTGCTTTTGAATTAGCCTTGGATTTGTTATTGCCAACAAAATGCTTCATCTAATTCCATGTAGATCAGTGATATTTTGTACAGTTTTGCTGTTTTAATTTTCTACATTTTTCTATGTCTTGTTCCAAACAGGTTATGTTATCAGCTATATCAGAAATGCTAACAAAAAAGAATCTGACTTTCGTCACAATTACGCTGGAGTCATTTTGGAGTAAGCCCGTTTAAATCGATGGAGCTACTCTGGATTTGCCTTGGTATAATGAGGCTCAGATTCAGGGCGACTGATCTGCCCTTTTATTCTAGTTCCAGGGAAGAAAACCTTTTAATTAATTTTTATTAACATGAAAAGACTTGTTAAGAAATAGCCCCAAAATCTTCAATCTCCCCCTGCCCCTGGAAGTGCTATTATACATTCCTTAATATAAGAACAGCCTGGAATTGTTTTGTGTGAAAATCTCATATGTATATAGGTCCACACCACAGTTTCAGTATTCCAACTAGAAAGAAAAGGGGATACATAGGTGTACAAGAAAGAATGCATCTGATTGTACTGAGAAACGCCCCCAAAATGAAGTTGACCTGCTTTTAAGTCCATTTCATCTTAATACTGTGACCCAATCTGAGACAGTAAATTAAAAAAGTGTGATTTGGATTGTTATTTTAATGAAATAATTTGCCCTAAGCTTGGTTATAATATTGGACTAATGCAAGAGGAGGCCACAGCCAAGAGGAATCTTTCACATATAATGTATAATTGATGTAGCATTTGATTGACAGCAAAGCCTTACCTTCTAAAGTTATTTTTATCATCCCTCTCCTAGATGGGCTCTCTTAGGTAGGTTACAATTTAACTAGGAGGAGCCATTTAGAGCAAAATCCTTATTTTATTGATGAGCTTTTGCACGGCGACCCCTTTGGAATTTAAATAAGAAAGCCATAGAGATACATTCCAGGGGCGTAACTATGGGTGGGCCCTGATGGGCCGGGGCCCACCCACTCTGCCATGAGGCCAGCCCTTAGCACCTGGCAGCTATGCGAACGTCTATGCTGTAGCTGCAGAGCTGCCCGGCAGCTAGCAGCTGCTGCCCCAATTAGAGCAGGAGCACTAGCGCTGATGCCTCTGCTCCATTTGCAGCTGTGGGACCTGGTGGCCGCAGCATTAGTGGGGCAGAGGCACCAGCACTTGTGCCTCTGTCCTGTTCGCAGCCGCGGCAGCTAAGTTCATTCCACTGCTGGGCATGATATCTCTCCCCCTTCCTTGGGCGGGGGGGGGGGGGGGGGGTGGAAACAGCTTCAGGTCATGTGATCAGAAGCTGCCCTTGGTTGGGCTCACCCTCCACCTTCAGGGCCCCGGCCAGAAATCAAGTGCTGGCTACACTCCTGATATATTCTGATCTCTCTTAGACCAGTTTATGTAGTTTAAAGCTAGAAGGGACATGAGATCATTCAGTTAGGTCCTGGTGTTAACACAGCTGAACTCATTGTTATTCTCTAGTATACCGGTAAGTGCTGTCAGAATTTTGGCTCACAGTTGCTTTTTCCAGTAGTTGACATTGAAATTTGTGGGAGCTGAAGAAACAAAGCACATCAAAGGATGCTCAGAACCTTGAAGGATTGAGGGTCTTCAGCAAATTTTTCTTTTTCAATCATCCAAATTTATAAATGAAATATTTTTACTGCAAGATATTTCTAGGCAAATGTTGAGGTAAACAGTCACTTCGGTTGATGAATCTGCAATAGTTTATCTATTGATATTGTTGTGATGGAGGTTGGATGAAACCTGGGTGAGGATTGAGGATGTGATAGCTGCCCTTTGAATCCAGATAAATGTAAAAAAGCAGTTAAACTCCTTTTTGGACTAAGATAAGGAAACCATGCCAGCTGAAACACAGGCCACGTGCAAAGCTGATAAGAAATTGAGCGGCTTTTTGAACAGCAGAGTTTCAGAAGGTAAAAAAGTTTGATGGAGGTCTGTTTGAGCAGAAGCAGCCAGAAAACAGGCAAAGAGAACTAGTAAAAAAGCAAGGTAGAGAACAGGTCAGGAGAAGCACTTGAAGTGACAGAGAACCTACAAAAAGACCTTTTTGGGCATAGTGTTGTCTTGAAAAAGACTTGAAATTGTGAGCAATGAATGGTGAGCCTCCTGTTGTTTTAGTCCTACTGTGTTCAGGGAAACATTCTTTGTAAATAAACAGGATTGCATCAAATAAATACTTCACTCATAAAAGCAACATCTCTTCTTAATGAAAAGAACCCCAAAGATTGGCTAATTGCTAGGGTCAAAAGGGATAACAATATCTACTGCTTAATGTATAACTTTCCTTTTGCAAAGATTTATCTGAGCTCTAGTGAGTAGAGTTGTCCAGACAGTGGAATGTATGTCCCATGGGAAATTCTGATTGTTTGAGATTTTGTTTTGTTCCAAATTGAAAGAAACCTCAAGCCTCTATAGACTGTGAAATTTGGGAACATAAAAGTGCTGCAGCCACCTGTCCTAGGTCTCCTTGCCTGTCTGCACTGCTCCATGGGCGGGGAGCCCCCAGAGTGATGACAGAAGGGGGAATTCTCAGGCTGATGATGGGAGGGCACTTCAGGGAGTCAGAAATCCTAGGGATCTGGGTAGCCACTGGCTAGGGCCAAGAAACCAGGGAGCTTGGAAGCCCTGGGAGCCATGGCCCTGTGATATATGCACTGCCTTGGATCATAGGAGCCTGGTAGCTCTGCTCTGAGCAACTCCAGATGGTGAGCAGTTGCACATTCAGGAACCTGGAAGGTCTTGGAGATCAGTGCCTAAGGAGCTAGGAGCTGGAGCTGCTGAGGAGCCAGGCAGGAAAGTGAGCAGGAAACCAGCTTTGGAAACCTGTCTGGTTTGGACTGGAATCAATATGTTCCATTGGAATATGTTGTTTTCAGCAAATCAGCTTTAGAGTGTGTATGACTTGAATTTTCACCTGCTCTCTTATGGTGCACAGTATCTCTTTCCCATTCCACAAAACATGACGGGTGAGAAAACATCTCCCTTTCTAACGCATGCCAGTTGAATTTTTCAAGCTTTTGCCAATGATACAAATGTAGAGTTTCATGCAGCCTATTAATGACAAAGCATAGGTTCTTCTGATCTGGGTTAGTTTACAAGAATAATTTGAGTTTCACGGTCTTATTATAATTTTTATTGGACTCATCTCACAAAATAACAATACATAAAACTGGATATGGACTGCTCAGAGACATCTAGAATTAAAATAGCAGGGGTGGGACAGATCTGGTACCCAATTCAGGAAGTGCAGGAAGGTCTGAGCTGGAGAACCAGTTTGATAATGAAAGAACTGGATTGAGTGAGCATCAGAAAAACTGGTTGAGAAACTGGGTCAGCCAAGACAAACATGTTGGTGAGGCATTGTGTAATAACAGTACAGACAAACTTTGCCATATACCTAGAGTTCAGATCTGAGCTGGAAAAGCCAACGTCATGCTAGGAGGAGAAGGACTATCAGTGAAGAGAGGCCAGTTCATTTCTTCCCTTGAGCAGTTTTTACGGATAGAGGTTCCTTTTGAATGTAGACCATTAACTAAAACTGCTCTCAGACAGAGACCCTCAGGTTCGACCATGATTCCATCTGAGGGGAATCCCTTCCCTAGGTGGAAGGGGACAGCTGCCATCCATGTTCAGTTTTGTGTGTGGTTATTTAGCAACATGAATAAATGCTCATGTCCAGTAAAGATTAAGATGAAACCACCAACCCCTGTTACTTACTGCTGCTACCCCCTGCTCAAATGAACATCTTTGGACAGGAGAGGAGTTTTCTCCCCGCTCCCTCCGTCTGCTACCGCATTGCCATAGGGGTGGAGTCCTGGGAGCATAGGGAGAACTTTAGACCAAACATTTCACAAATATCCCCTAATTCTGATTGTCCAATTTTTGAGACAACTAAAGCCTGGTTTTCAGAGGTGCTGAGCTTGCTTTTGAAAATGTTGGCCTTATCTTTAATCATACTACCTGAAGTCTGAGCCCAGGAGCCTGTGCTGGCCTCCACGGTATCAGAGAGTTGAATCTATCTGTGAGCCAGCTACTGAACCCCTTCACCTCAAAGGCTGCAATGGGAATTCAGTGGCGGGCCAAAGTCTGCCTGAGAGGCAGGAACTCTGCCTTGCACAGGAAACAAAGCCGTAAGTGCGCACCTTATCATCGTCCTGTTCCAGCGAAGCACTTAAGCTGACTAATTCCATTGAGGTCAATGGGACTGGGCACATGCTTAAAGTTAAACCCATACAGAAGTGTTTTGCTGGACTGGGGTTCATGTGCACACTTCAAAGGAAGAATGAAAAGTAACAGAACAACAGCCTATCTTAAATAGCTAAAAGGAAATGGACTAAACACCACAGTGAGAGGCAGGATGTTTCGCTGGGTTACTGTCTATAATGTATAGTTCTCAGGTGAAATTTTAAGAAAAATTGACAAGACACAAACAAAATGTTCAGCAGTATCCACAATGTTCTGATCAGTGGAGCCATTTTGGGTTGCTAGAAACCTAGTTAACCCACGTTATTTGCATCTGGTTAAGGCTCAATAACCACTAGAAATTGTACATGAGACCTTGTAGGATTTCTAGTTCAGAGGGTTCGAATAAAAAAGGCCCTCCAACAAACAAAACCCTATCTCTTGTGTAGCATTTTTTGTCAGCATCACTGTACCCATTTGACAGATAGCAGACGGAGCCAAGTTACTTATCTATGATCATCTTATAGACCAGTGGCAGAGCCAGAAACCCAGATGTTCCACATCAGCATATTAGCTGTCAGACCACACTGACTTCCTTGAGCTGCTCAGGGCTTATCCAAATTGAGCCTCTGGATTCTTGAGTTTGATCTATCCCTAAAATAAAATGCTCTTTTCAAATAATTTTTCTGGCAGCTCGACGGGCCTGTTTCTACTATGCTTTACTAGAGACAGTGATCAACTTAATCTGCATAATGCATTTTAGCAAAAAGGGAAAGCCCAGAGGAGAAAATACAATAATAATTAGTTATGAGGTCATTCTCCCCAAGAGGGTGAAGAATCAATGCAGGAAAAATGAACTCTACTCTTTAAACCAAAGAAGAGAAGAAGAAAGACAAGAACTAGTGGCAAAATGATTCTGTAACTGGATAAATTCACTCTTCTTATTCAAATATCAAAGGGACACCAGCTGCTTTTTAACTTTCCCTCTTCCTTTCTTCTCCACCTCCAGACACCAATCTGGACTCTGGGCAATGAAAAATTTTTGCACAGCAGCATGTGTGATGAAAATATATATGAATGAAAAAGGAGAAAATACAGTGTCCTTGACTTTTTCTACTTTAGGTTGTGAGGGCATTAGTTTTGAGGTTTCTTTTATCCTTCCTGACTGAGTCAATCCACACTACTATTTTACTATTGTATCAATCATGTCTTCAGATCTCTCTGCTTTTATACGTATAGATATGAAGAAAGTGAGGGATATGTTCTCCAAGCAAGGTAATGACTTACAGTTTTAAAGGACTCATTCAGATAAGTACTGGGAAATTAACAGCATTTCTTGCCATTAGAATTGTCTGATTATGTAGAAGAGAGGGTAGTTAGCAATTCCTTCTCTCTGTATCTCATGTTTTTTTGAGACAAGGGGAGGGCCAGATTATAAATGTCCCTATACTGGTGTGATAGAAGGAGGACAGAATATAGGGTTCCCCTTCTCTTGTCTGATAATCCATAACTGCAAATGCTGGGACATTTATTGAGACTAGCAGAGGGGAAAAGAGAAGCTAGTACAGCCTCAAGCACTGTTGCTTTGTCGTATGGCTCTGGAGGGAGCATGCATGAATAAAGATGAGTAGTTTATACATCTGCTGCATATAAGCATGAAGGAGGGTCTAGCGTAAGTCCTCAGGGGGAGGAATCATAGAATCATAGAAGAATAGGGATGGAAGGGACCTTACGAGGTCATCTAGTCCAACCCCCTGCTAAAAAGCAGGACCTCTCCCACTAAATCACCCCAGCCAGGGTTTTGTCCAAAGACAGAGATTCCACCCCCACCCCGCCAGGTAGCCCATTCCAATGCTTCACCACCCTCCTAGTGAGAAATTTTCTCCTAATATCAACCTCGACCTCCCCAGTTGTAATTTGAAACCATTTCTCCTTGTTCTGTCCTCTGTTACCACCGAGAACAGCCTAGAGCCCTCCTCTTTGGAGCACCCCTTCAAGCAGTTGAAGGTTGCTATCAAATCCCCCCTCAGTCTTCTCTTCTGTAGACTAAAGAAGCCTAGTTCCTTCAGTCTCTCCTCATAAGTCATATGCCCTAGCCCCCTTATCATTTTTGTTGCCCTCCGCTGGACTCTTTCTAATTTGTCCACATCCTTTCTGTAGTGGGGAACCCAAAACTGGACACAGTATTCCTGATGCGGCCTCACCAGACCCAAATAGAGGGGAATAGTCATATCCCTCGATCTGCTGGCAATACTCCTACTGATGCAGCCCCATATGCCATTGGCCTTTTTAGCAACAAGGGCACACTATTGGCTCCTATCCAGCTTCCTGTCCACCATGACCCCCACGTCCTTTTCCACAGTGCTGCTACTTAGCCGATCAGTCCCCAGCCTGTAGCAGTGCATGGGATTTTTCTGTCCTAAGTGCAGGACTTTCCACTTGTCCTTGTTGAACTTCATGATGGTTTCTTTTGGCCCAATGTTCCAATTTGTCTAAGTCTCCCTGGATCCTGTCCCTGCCCTCCAGCGTGCACACCATTCCCTCGAGCTTGGTGTCATCCATCAACTTACTAAGCATGCAGTCTATCCCATCATCCAGATCATTAATGAAGACGTTGAACAGAACTCGTTACTGGTTGCCAACTAGACATTTAGCCATTGATTCCTATCTGCTGAGCCCATTGATCTAGCCAGCTTTCTATCCACCTTACGGTCCACTCATCCAACCCATACTTCCTTAACTTGCTGATGAGAATGCTGTGGGAAACCGTATCAAAAGCCTTGTTAATGTTGAGGTATATCACTTCAGTGGGTATTCCCGCATCCACAAATCCAGTCATCTCATCATAGAAGGCAATCACATTGGTCAGGCACGATTTGCACTTGGTGAATCCATGCTGACTGTTCCTGATCACTCTATTTTCCTCCAAGTGTTTCAGAATGGATTCCTTGAGGACCTGCTCCATGGTTTTTCCAGGGATTGAGGTGAGGCTGACCGTTCTGTAGTTCCCCAGATCCTCCTTCTTCCCTTTCTTGAAGATAGGTACTATATTTGCCTTTTTCCAATCCTCTGGGACCTCCCCCGTTCGCCACGAGTTTTCAAAGATAATGGCCAGTGGCTCTACAATCACATTCTCCAACTCCCTCAGCACCCTCGGATGCAGTTCATCCTGCCCCATAGACTTGTGCATATCCAACTTCTTTAAGTAGTCCCTAACCTGACTTTCCATCACCGAGGGCCACTCTTTTCTCCATTCTGTTTTACCCAGTGTAGTAGCCTGGGAGCTTGCCCTCCCTGTGAAGACTGAAGTAAAAGAAACATTGAGTACTTCAGCCTTTTCCGCATCATCCACCACGAGGATGCCTGCCCCATTCAGAAAGGGACCTACACCATCCCTGATCCTTTTCTTGTTGCTGACATACTTGTAGAACCCCTTCCTGTTATCCTTCACATCCCTTGCTAGCTGCAGCTCCAATTGCCCTTTGGCCTTTCTGATTTTATCCCTGCAGTCCTGAGCAATATCTTTATACGCCTCCGTCATCATCTGTCCAAGCCTCCACTTCTTGTAAGCTTCCCTTTTATGTTTCAGCTCACCAAGACAAACTAGCTAAGACAAACAGATTATTTTCCTGGGAACTCTGTAGTTACTTTTTCCACCCTTAATAGGGAGTGTGGACAATGCCCCTCTCAGCTGCACATTGTTAGGACTCTTTCCTGGAGGATCTCCACACTTTCTGCCCCCCCTGTAGCAGGTGAGGCCAACTGCCTCTGCAGCATTGTCTCCTATGAGAGCAGAGGCCATCAGAGGGTACTGTTTTTCCTAGCATGAAAAGGGTTTTCCCCTCACCATACGAGCAAGTTTTCAGTCTTGAAAGGACTAAGAACATTCCTAAGCTCTACACCACTGATTGTGTCTTCAACTGGAAGCTCATTTGCAAAGCTGAAAAATCTGCTACTGTTCAGGAGAGGGTTAACAACCCTTTTTTTTCCTGTGGCCTGTAGAGGCTTCTTTGTTATTCTGGGGATCCATGAGGTGAGGAGGGGGAGAAGAAAGTGGGCCAGGAATCTGACAGGCATATCCTTTTCCCAGGGGAGCTTACCTGGTAAAGGGAATACAACTGAGAATTATTAAGTATCCAGGCCTCCCCACCCCTTTCTCAAGTGACTGCAGAGCAGTTATAGTCAAGTGGAGTACATGGTAGCAGAGCTGTATTGCAAAAATGCTGCTAGACAAGGATGGATTAACCCACCACTGGGCCTTAGGCAAAAATACACTTCTGTGCCCTTAGCTTCTAATGTGGATAACAAATAGTGGATAAATGGAAAGAAGGGGGGAAAC
Source organism: Pelusios castaneus (assembly GCA_007922175.1). Taxonomy (NCBI): domain Eukaryota; kingdom Metazoa; phylum Chordata; order Testudines; family Pelomedusidae; genus Pelusios; species Pelusios castaneus. The sequence continues at coordinate 1,871,651 of ML685867.1, forward strand.
ACATTTCAGTGATGTTCCCTCCCATACATACCTATGCAGTCAGTTCTCATCCATTCTGTTCGCTTATTGCTATTGAAGAAAGAAGCATTTTTTTTTACCCAGGGTCCTTGTCCCCCATTGCGGTCTCTTGGGAATGGCAAAATGAGTCTCAGCTGGGTGTGAGGCCTATCTCTGCCCATTAATCTCTTGAGTGAGTGACATTGCCACTTGAGGCACAGGGTTTCAACTCCACTCAAATGTGATCCAGCCAATCTTGCCTCCTGATGTAGAGGTGGCCACGCTAAATCCGAGTGATATTGTGACTGTGATCCTGTCTGTCAGATTACAATTGTAGAGATATGCTTATAGAAGGTTGTGATTTTAGAGACACTCCCCAACATGGGACAGTGTGGTGTGAATTGGGAGATGTGCCCTACAGATGATCTAACATGGCTGCTGCCAGCTGCACACCTGGGAATTACTCCTGTCTGTGTTTTAAAGTTCTATTCCTCACTCATTCTATTAGTGTAGTTTTTAATGAACCCTCAAGACTGTTACAGCAAACTTGTTCAAGTGGGCCAGGTCTTTCAGTTCGCATGCAAATCTGCATTGGTTCAAAACAAAGTACTCTTCCCCTTGCTCTGCCTGAATTTGGGCCCTAGGTAAACTAGGTACTTACCTGGGTGTTAATTCAGGTGTGCTGCTAGAGAACCAGATGTTGTGGAGAGTACAGCGTTCCCTTATGGAGATTCCTCTAGGTGAGAGGTTTGCTTCTCCAGAGCAGCTCTGGCTCCCAGCGGACATTTCCTTCCCATGAGAAAGCATAGCCAGACATCTCTGATAGCCTGTGTGTGTGTGTGTGTGTGTGTGGTGGGGGGGGAGGTAGTAATGGGGGCTGAGGTCATGGCGACTTGCTCATCCCACCCCATTTTCAGGCAGTTGGCACATGCTGGGGGACAAGCAGGGAGCAGGTTGTGGACTTCTGAGCAACATAGGATCTCACCCCTATATGGGAACATAAGGGAGAGGTGGCCCCTGGCAGCCTCCCCCAGGTCAACGAAAAGGATGAAGCCTAGCTGGAGCTCATCAGTCAAGTGAATGCTGTGTCCCCATCTCCCTCATGTATACCCACAGAGGGTTCAGCTACTACCTGTCCATATTTTATGTCATACCACAGTAATGCTACTGGACTTTAATTACACAGCCTATACTATGTGTACAATATTAGTCAGGAGACAGGAGTGAATGAGTAGCAGGGGAAGACAATCAGTGGCTAGTTGCAAAATGTATACTTCCCATAATGGAACTAAGTGTACGTCTCTTTCTTTTTACGGCTGGCTGATGCACATTATAGACCATTGATTTATCTTAGTCATCAACACATTTTCTATTTTTTTCTTCCATACATTTTTCCCCCGACACTTGGTTAAGTATACATTTCCCTACAGTTTTGAGACAGAGATAGGATCTGACACTGCCATTCCCCTGATAATAGTTCTCTCATTCCTGAGGAAGTGTTTAAAAGAAAAAGAAAAAAAAAAACCCTTCTGTTTTCTTTTCCTTTTGCTTGCTTTGGAATTCTGCCCATAAACAGCGAGGGTTTACATTAGAAATCCTGATAGTTTAAGATGTCAAAGTTGGATAAAATTGTGGCACAGAAGTTTTCATTTATTATACTAAATTCAAATGGCTTTCCATACTAGGACAAAATGCTTTTGAAGAAACATTCTAAGATATTTTGAGCCACATAATCAATTATGGGGATCTGGCAATAATTACAGTGCTTCCAAATGAGCTATGCTGCTTTACGCTGGCTAAGACTCTGCCTCTTCTATTTATCTTCATGTTGGGCCATATACTGCTCTCCTTACTCAGATACTGCATTGACTGGTATCCTGTGATGAGATGGACTAGGTCTGTAGGCCCCCTGCTAGTAGACTTGTGACCCTACCTCACCTCACCCCAGTAAAGGACAGTAGAGAGGTCCTCCAAGCTGCCTAGAGTGGCCATGTGGGAAACAGCCAATTAGAAAGACTGCACGCTAGTATAAGAAGAGCTGCATGGCTAGGAGATCAATTTCTCGCAGGAGCTGGAGGAGTGTGGATGGTGTGTCTGGTTGATTGAAGGAAGCAGGTTGGAGAATTTGTACTAGATTTGACTATTTTTTCAGGTTACTTAGCTACAAAATAACTGTCAAAGTGACCAGTGACAAATCTAGCTACTTTCAAAGCTGTTCACAGCTACATCCACACAAGGAAGTAACTAAAACTGATGTATTTGCAAGGTTTCTGCAAAGCCTCCTCTCCTCCCCCCGCTCAGCAGCACTGACTGACACAGGCTCCCCATCCAGAAACGAGAGCATGTCAGAGTGAGAGCAGAGCCAGCCTGCAGGCAGGAATCGAATGGGCACCTGTGCCTGCAGTGGGGCTCATGCTCGGAGGTGGTGGGGTGCCGAGTTGACCCCTTTGTGGCACATGGAGCATGTACAATAAGGACAGCTAGCACACCACACCAGGCTGAACACGGAGCAGTCGAGCAGATGTACATACTGCTCTATGTGTGTGTGTGTGAGGCAAGGGACTCACCACGCGGCTGCGTGTGTACTCTCAGAACATCAGATTATTGTTCTCTGTGATTTATGGGTTCTTTTGATAGCGACATTCGGGACAGGTGTTGAATGCTGATTTAGCTACATCTCTAGCTAGTTTTGGGTGCATCTTTGACTACTTCCTGACTAGAGGAGTTGGCAATATCGTGACCACTGAGCAGTGCTGGCAGAGAGAAGGAGCTCTTGGGTAGAGGCTGGGGCTCAATCTGGGCAAGGCCCTGCGTTAAGGGTGGAAAGTGCTGGGGCCACAGGGAAGTGGTCCAGGGAATACCAACAGCACCACAGCATAGTTAAAGGGGCACAATGAATGACTGCTATCTTAGGATCCTTGGGATGGGACCCAGAGTAAAGGGTAGGCATGGTCTTCCCTCCCCTTCCCCCACCTGTCATTGGGAATGTGGCCTAAATGTTGTTGCACCCCAGAAGGGGAACTGAACACTTTTAGTGGCCCAATGGGAGAACTGGGGCCAGACAGGGCAAAGACATTGCCATCGGGGAGTGAGTCTTGGGCCTTATTCTATACCACGTCAGGGAGAATTTGAGAGAACCCTGAAAGGACTGAGAAACTGTTCGAACCAGGAACTGCGATGGGCCCTGCTGGACTGAATGAAGAGTTGGCCCAAGGGTAGGGCTGCAGATATAGAGACATTACATTGGGCACTGAGGAAGGATCCTGTTGGATTTGTACCACAGAAGGGCTTTGCTTTTTATTTCACCTACAGACTGTGAGAGACTCCACCAGGGCTAAGAGAATGAAGACTCACCACAAACTCAGAGAGAGCACAGGGGGGGCAGGGGTTGCCTGCGATCGGGGCCAGGGTTGCCTGCGAGAGATGAGTGCAGCCCCATTACAGATCCATTCTGCTCCACCACTCCAGTGTAATCCTCAAGCAGTCAAAATCAGACTTTGGCTAGCTGATTTCAATAGATAAGCAGGATTTGGCCATCTCAGGGCAGGTCTACACTAAAAATGCTGCACCAATGCAATTGTGCCACTGCAGCGCTTAAGTGAAGACATATTTAATCCAGCAGTAGTTATGTCAATGGGAGTAATTCTTCTGTCAACAATGCCGTCTACATGGGGTGGGGGTTAAATTGGTATTTTTTACACCCCTGAACAATGTAGTTTATACTGATATAGGTCTGTAGTGTGGACCTTGCGTGAGATTTACAAGAGGACCAGATCCGTAATCAGTATAGCGCCACTGAAATAAATGAAGATATGTTAGTTTACATCCAGATCCATGGGAGATTTCATGTTTTAGCTCTGATTCCATTCTTCAGATAGTAGTACAATGCTGCCTCCCCTCTGTGTGTCAGTAGCTGGAAGGATTGAACTCGGGACCTCAGGATTTAAAAATCATGAGTTTCTATTGCCTGTGATGCAAGGTTGTAAAGGGGCTCATCAATAGGATGTCCCAGTCACTGGAAGGGGATGGGATGACAACAGAGTACCATACAAAGTGAACAGGAGACACTGAATGAGCTGCAGTCTAAATCTGCTTTGTTGTATCTGCTATGTATATCCGAGTAACTCCACTGAAGTCAAAAGAGTTGCATCAGATTTACACCAGTATAAATGAGAGGAGAATCAGGCCCATAGTCTTGGCTTCTTAAATGTCCACGTACCATGCAGAGTGAATTTCATTGTATTCTACTGAATAGGTGATAAAATAAACTCTTCCTAAACGACATAAGGATTCTGAAGCAAGATGAGGTTCCAGCCTCTTGGGGAATTTAGACATTAACTTTAATATGAGCAGGATGGGGCCCATTAATGGTCATCATGCAAAGTTAGGCTCTGTTCTTTTGGTGGGGACTGTTGCTGTCAAAGGGTATGTCTACACTTGTAAAGTTAAATCAACTCTGTTAAGTCGACTTAGCAAGGTCAACTTTAAGTCGACTTAAAGCCAACCTTATTAAGTCAACTGAACAGCGCGTCTACACTTTAAGTTGACTTAAAGTCAACCTTGTTAAGTCGATTTAACAGTAGACATAGCCGCCACACCAGCTTTAAGTCGACTTAATAAGGTCAACTTAGTGCTATTCCCCATCCACACTGGCCTTAAATCGACCTAAAGAGGTGAAGTTATTGAGTTGACTTAAGCTGTTATTAAGTTGACTTAAGGAGGCGCTTAAGTCAACTTAATAAAAGCTCAGTGTGGATGCGGCATTCTTTAGGTCTTAAGATGAGAAAGGTTAAAGGGAAACACCTGATGCTGCCCCCGGCACAGAGGCACCACATGCAGCATCTTTGGGTGTAAGGGGAGTTCACAGTCTGTTTCTCCCATGTGCCAGGCCCCCTGCCCAGGTTGTGGCTGCATTGCTGGGATGCTGTGGGTCAGACACTTGCTCTGATGGTGCCCACACACCCTCAGACTGAAGGTGACAGTACCTTCACCTCCCCAGTGGGGTGATGATCCCCCTCCAAGTCTGGCCTGTGAGATCTTTGGTGATGTCTCCCGCCATTGGGCCTTGCCCAGCAACCCCAGCTCACTGCTCCCAGCTCCAGGTGGCTCCAGCCCTGCCCCATTATGCTTCAGGGCAGCTGCTGCTCTCTGCTCCCAGCACAGCTCTGCTTACTCGGCAACTTCTCTGCTGCTGGCTGGCTGCATGTCTCGGTGCTGCTCTGTTAATCTGAGCATACCCATAACAGCAGATCAAGAGGTGCTCCTTGGGCCCCTCTTCTCTGCTGGTATGGGTATGCTCAGCTTAGATCCCTGGCCTGGGCTTCTCCTTCGGCCTCCCAGCCAATGACTGCTTTGCCTTAGCTTGGCCCCACTCATTGTCCATGTTCCCTACCTAGGCAGGTAGTTGAGCTTCAGTTCATATGGAGGATAGGTCCCCCTCCTGGTCTCCCGGTCTCCCGGCCTCCTGAATCCTTCATTGGCCTGTCTGCCCCATCAATAAGGCTGACCTGCAGGATTAGCCTCTCCCCACTGGCCTTGGGGGCTGTCCATCTCAGGGCCCTGATTTCTCATCAACCCTTCTCCTGTCTTTTGGTGCTGAGAGACGCCAACAAAAAAGAATAATTAAATTTCAGTAAGGTGCTAATAGACCCCGTACATATTGCAAAGAATACTTATTCTTCAAAGCTTAATCCTGCAAGATACTGAGCTTGTGCAGGGAGATGAGTGTTTTGTATAGACTCATAGTCTCTAAGGTCAGAAGGGATCAATACGATCATCTGGTATGACCTCCTGAACAGTACAGGCCACTCCTGCAATAAGCCTCTAACCTATGACTGAGTTATTAAAGTCCTCAAACTATGATTTAAAGACTTTAAGGCACAGGGTATCCACTAGCAAGTAAGCTGTGCTCTATGCTACAGAGGAAGACAAAAAACCCACAGAGACTTTGCCAATCTGTCCTTGACTGCAGCCAAAATCTACAATGCCATTTTGCGCTACATGTGAAGTGCAACATGTGCATGGAGAAGGAAAATGATAGCCCTTTTCTTTGTAGCTAACAAAATAATCACCTAGCAATACTTGCTTGATGTTTTTAAAGACTCAGGGTAGAGAAGAAGTATTTAAGACGGGAGCTGGGTGGAGAAATGTAATTTCATTTTGTGGGAGATTTTTGTATTTCAAAATTTGGTTCTGTTCTGATTTTGACATGACAACAATAAAAAAATATTTCTAAACGTTCTGTGACTCTCAGGCAGGCCACCTGGCACGCTGCTGTGGAGCTATGTGGGTGAGCTGCCAGGAAATCATCAGAACTGTGTCAAAATCTAACTGTCTCTGTGAAATATTTTGATTTTGACAAATTTGCAAACTCCAACAAAACATTTTGTCAGTATTTTTCTGATCAGCTATATTTAAGATGAAATGAGCATGCATATCTACACTAGAAAAGTTATGTCGACTTCGTTAAGTCAACTTAATATGGTCGACTTCAAGTTGACTTAAAGTTGACCTTATTAAGTCAACTTAACAAAGTTGACTTAAGTTTTCTAGCGTAGACATAGGACCTTGTTGACCTTATTAAGTCAACTTAATGCTTTAAGTCGACTTAATAAGGTCAATTTAGGCACTATCCCCGTCCACACTGGCTTTATTAAGGAGTCGACTTAAGGCTTAAGACAATCTAAAACGAGGTGTTATTAAGTCGACTTAAGGAAATGCTTAAGTTGACTTAATAAAAGCCCATTGTGGACATGGCTTTGTTTAGGTTGATTTAAGCCTCCTTAAGTTGACCTAAATTGACAGTGTAGATGCACCCTAAGCGACTATGAAGGGATAATTTACAGTGAATATTAAGAAAATAGTGGAATCTTTATGAGTATGGGATTGTCTCTCAGGGACTGAGAAGAATCTGTGCATCTGAGATATTTAAAACTTTCCCTGGCAAACTTCTAGAAAGTGCATTGCAAGAACAGTTTTCCATTGGCAGGGGGCAGACTGTCTGACTAAACAGACCTTGAAAGCCCATGAGGGGCTAAAGAGGAGGAAATCTCCATGCAGGTTTTCCTTGTGGATTTGTGTCCTTGCTTGTTCTGTTAGTGGAGGCACATAGAATTACCCTTTTAATCCAACAGAGTCCTGTGGCACTTTTAAAGACTAACAGATTTATTTATCGCATGAGCTTTCGTGGGAGAAAATCCCACTTCGTCAGACGCTTTGAAGCTAGGAAAGTTACAGAGTGGGAGGAAATTAAATGCAGGGGAGTGTATT
>ML685867.1:1879316-1946754 GCA_007922175.1 Pelusios castaneus
TTACAGAGTGGGAGGAAATACACTCCCCTGCATTTAATTTCCTCCCACTCTGTAACTTTCCTAGCTTCAAAGCGTCTGACGAAGTGGGATTTTCTCCCACGAAAGCTCATGCGATAAATAAATCTGTTAGTCTTTAAAAGTGCCACAGGACTCTGTTGTCTTTCTACAATAGACTAACACGGCTACCCCTTTGGCCTTTTAATCCATGCTGCACTCTTCAATCTCACTCGATCAGCTACACCCAATTGTTTTTAATATGTATAAAATTCTGTTGTACAAGATATAATGTATCCTGGAGCTATGTCACCTCATTCACCTCTTTCAAATGCTTCCTTAAATTTATTTATTTATTTATTTTGTTTTGGTTCACCTTTTATCACCGGCCACTCCTGCCTTCATTCTGAAAAAAATGAGTCCAAATTTAAAAAGGAGGGAAAGGTAGGAAATGTGATTAAAAACATACATACAGTGCATAAGTGTGTTTAACAATCCTTCGCTAATACGTCCCTCTCACACCCACCTTGTGTTTCTGCTTAATTGTTGTAATAGTAGTTTAACATTTGTATTGTTATGATGCCTGGAGGCCAAGCAAATCAGAGTACCACTGTACGATATAGCATTTGACAATCCATGACCCAAAGAGTTTACCGTCTAAAAAATGTTTAATTTAGGCCCTGACCCTGTCAGTGTTTACACAAACAAGTAACTTTGTACATGTGATCTGGGGATTTGCAAACCTAAGAATGAAATCCTCACCCTATTGACATCACTAGAAGTTTATGCAATTAACTTCAACAGGGTCAAGATGTCACCCAAATGTTGGAAGCACGTGGGCCATAGACTGCCTATGGCTCAGGACAGATATCTGTCACCATATAATTGGCTGGACAATGCCTTTCATACCTTAGGTTCCCATATACCAAACATAATGAGCTTTGCTGCATAAAGGACCTAATGAGTTTCTGATTAATAGTTAATGAGCCTTCTTCAACCAATCAATATCTCCTCATTAGCCAACTCCGCTGCTTAATTTATTTTTTGTCTAATATGAGACAAAAAAAGGTACATTTGTCCAACTGAATGAAGTTAAAGAACTATTTTCCCCTTGTAGGAAATGAATGAAGAAGGTGCGATTCATCTTCTTTTAGGAAAAACAGAAGTGAGAGGATTTGATTAGGTCCTTAGAGAGATCAAACATGGGGGAAAAAAGCAATAAAAGGAAAACAACTGGTAGCTTGGCAAATCACAGAGCTATAATCTTAATCTCCTTCATGTGTTCCTACTAAATAACTGCTTCTTGCCTTTTTGTTTCACTGTGACAGGTTTCAAACTGTTTGTCAGCCTTTTTTGAATTGTATGATTAACTGTAGGAAATGCACCAGGTTATTGCAGTGATTGCAAATTTAGCATATCTGTTGCAAAATCTTGCAAAACACTCATGCATGTGCTTAACTTTACATGCATGTGTACTCCCACTAACTTCATGTGCTATTCATGCATGCATAGTAAAGCACTTGCATAAACATTTTGCAAGAAAAATCTGTAAGGAAGCTACATCTATCTGGGATTTGGCATGATATTGGTTGGTGATATTTTGCAGGACTGGGCCTTATTGTACAGACATCTAACAATCAATTTGAAAGTTTGCTGATGTATTTTGCTGTCAGTTTTCACTCTAGCTGTCTCAGAATACATCTACACTGGCAATTTAGGTCGACATAAGGAGGATTAAGTCAACCTAAACAAAGCCACACTGGGCTTTTATTAAGTCAACTTAATAAAAGCTTAAGTCGACCTAATAACACCTTGTTTTAGGTCGACTTAAGGCTTAAGTCGACTTCTTAAATTGACTTAAGCCAGTGTGGATGCCCTAGGTCGACTTATTCCATAAGTCAACTTAGGGCAGGGGGACAAGGGAGCCCCACATGGCTCCGTGGCAGAAGGGAATTGCGCATGGCTTCCTTCTGCAGGGGAGCCATGCACAGCTTCCTTGTCCCCCAGGGGGATCCCCTGCTTCCTTCTTCCCGGGACCCATGGCTTCCCGGCAAGAAGGAAGCCCTGGCTCCTTTTCTGACAGGAAGACATGGTCCCGAGGAGAAGGGAGCCGTGCAGGGCTTCCCAGCCAGGGCTCCAGCGGGGAGGGAATCCTCCACTGGGACTCCGGCAGCAACAGATTCCCCTGGCCGGGGCTCCAGCGGGGAATTCCCTCGCCTCTGGAGCCCCAGCCAGGGAGGCAGGGGAATCCCTCACAGCGGAGCCCTGGCTGGGGAGCCCTTCTCCCCAGGAAGCCACGTGGGGCTCCCTTGTCCCTGGGGGGAGCCGGGGCTCTTGGCAAGAAGGGAGCTGTGGGGGTTCCTGGCTTGGGCTGCAGCAGCGAGGGAAACCCCGCCCCCCTGGCTGGGGCTCCAGCAGTGAGGGATTCCCCCGCCACTCCGGCCAGGGCTCCAGCTGCGCAGCTGCAGCCCCAGCCAAGGCGGCGGGGCAATCCCTTGCCGCTGGAGCCACAGCTGGGATGGCAGGGGTTTCCCTCACCACTGCAGCCCGGGCTGGGGAGCCCCATTGTGGCTCCCTTCTTCCTGGGATCCCAGCTCCCCCCAGGGACAAGGGAGCCGTGCCCGGTTGTCTTGTCCCCGGGGCTAGCTGCCCTCGGCTGCCTTGTCCCCGGAGGAAACCGCGGCTCCATGTTTGCCAGGGACCAGGGGTTCTTTGTCTCATGGGGAACCCTGGGTCCTTTCTGCCAGGGAGTCAGGGCTCCCCTTGTCCCCGGGAGCCACGGCTCCCCTGGTCCCCTTAAGCATCTAATGTAGACGCTCTAAGTCGACTTTACAAAGTCAACTTTCAATCGACCTAAATATCTTGTGTGGACGCGCTAAGTCAACTTAACAAGGCCGACTTAAAGTCGACATGGTTAAGTCGACTTAACAAAGTTGACTTAATTTAACAAGAGTAGACATAGCCTGGGTTTTTTTAACTATTAATTTTACTATCACTATGACATCAGTAAACCCCTCCTTATATTGTTGAACAAATGCAATAATAATTATTTCAGTTTTACAAGTACATTGATTAAGATACTGCTCTGATGTGAATGTATTTAACAGAAATACAAAATCTTTTGTAATGTGCAATGGTTAAAACCCCCTACTGCCAACAACTGACATTCCCATAGTAAAGAACTCTTATTTGGTTGCTTTTACAAGTGGTTCTCAACCTTTCCAGACTACTGTACCCCTTTCAGAAGTCTTTGTCTTATGTACCCCAACTTTTACCACACTTAAACTACGTGCTTACAAAATCAGACATAAAAATTCAAAAGTGTCACTGCATACTATTACTGAAAAATTACTTACTTTCTCATTTTGCCATATAATTTTCAAATATATTAATGGAAATACAATTATTGTATTTACATTTTAGTGTGTAGTGTGTATGTAGAGAGAGCAATATAAACAAGTCATATGAAACTTTAGTTTCTACTGACTTCGCTAGTGCTTTTTATGTTGCCTGATGTACAACTAAGCAAACATGTAGATGAGCTGATGTACCCCCTGGAATCCTGCATATCCCCCCAGGTATGTACACCCCTGCTTGAGACCCATTGGTTTAAATTACAAATATATATTCCCATTGGCCAGTAGGTGGAGCATTCAACCATTGGTGTGCAAGTCATGTATACTTGAGCTATTTGATCAGTTTTAAGTGTTAAACAACAGTGGAAACCAGACGTTTGCAATTCTCACAGGCCAAACACAATCAACGTTAAAGGATGGTTATAAGACAACAGAGTCCTGTGGCACTTTTAAAGACTAACAGATTTATTAATCGCATGAGCTTTCGTGGGAGAAAATCCCACTTCGTCAGACAAGACTCTGTTGTCTTTCTACAATAGACTAACACGGCTACCCCTTTGGAATAAGGATGGTTATAGTTCAACAAGGAACTAAGTGAACATGACATTCTTTCCTATTCAAGATTTCTGATAACTCTACTGACCGAAATAAGATTTTACTCCTGTTAGAATTGCAGCTATGGAAGAGTGAGCTACAGTGCAACCTGACTCACACATTAACAACAGAATTGTCAACTGAAATCTGATTTCATAATCTTTCTTATTGGTCATGGTTGTTATAAGAGATGGGTGTAAGAGTCAGAATTAAAATCAGCTGGAGTTTTCAGATCCCTGGTTTGCTTTGCACCACTGGTACTAGGCAAAATTATTTGTCATTAATGTGTATAGTGCATACACTGGATTTGGAAGTGCTTGGAAGAGATTAAAGGAGTGATCCTCCAAACATTGTGGTCTCTGTTCTCTGCACAACATTAGAAAGCACAAAGAGAAAGCACAAAGCTACAATTGGATTCTGAATAATTGTACTTACTAACTATGACATACACACACTGCCTCGCTACACCGGTTCTCTGCTGCTCCATGAGGGTCCGGTGGGTTCTGCCAGAGAAGACAGGGAGATCCGCTAAAGGGGCTCCAGGCTAATTAAAAGAATACTACCCAATCCCTACACTTGACACATACCTGCTGATGTATAAGGCTTTTAAATTGGGTAATGATAAGACACTTTGACATATGAGACCCCATTTTATTTTTTGGAGTCCATCTTGGCGTGCCTGCTTCATAGAATTTGCCTCCTTCTTCGAACTATGATGGGAAGGCTTTTGGCAGGAAGGTGTCACATGAGTGTAATCTGCCTGGCGAGTGTTTACTATGTAAAAGGGCAAGTTCCAGAGGGGTAGGCATGTTAGTCTGTATAGAGTCCTTGAGGCCCCTTAAAGACAAACGAATTTCTTCAGGCATAAGCTTTCGTGGGCTGCAACCCACTTCGTCAGCATCTGACGAAGTGGGTTGCAGCCCACAAAATCTTGTGCCTGAAGAAATGTATTTGTCTTTAAGGGGCCACAAGGACTCTCGGTTTTTTTGCTATATAAAAGGGCAGCTCACTGCTGTCCGTTTGGGTGACAGATGTGCCCATGATTACTGAAGACTGTCAGATCAAAGTGTTAGAAGACAACTTACCATTTCCATCATATCCTTTTGTTCCAGTTCCTCCTTCGTGACTCTCGGTTCCTGTTCTCTACTGTTCCTACCCCAACTCGCCCTTCTGATCCATTCTGTGCAATTCTCCCCTCTGTGCAACAAATGCTCAAGAAGATGATTTAATGTTGTTTATCCCAGTGTTTGTTGTATTTGTAGTGGGCCCAGGCTTTAAATTAGACCTTAACACCCAGGCTATTTTACTTTGTAAAATGTTTTAGCTTTGATTATCAAATTAATAAACTGTTTAATTGTTTGACACCTATACCTCATTTACACATTTCCTCACCAGTGATCAGATACAGAGGGGTGGCTCTGGGGTAGGGGGACCTTTATAAAAATAGCCTTCCCTAAAACCCGTGGTTGGTAGTTTTAGTCCAGCAACATACCTGTATAAATGGACTCATGAGGAGGCTTAATGCCCTCAATAGGATTACTGACCTGTGTAAACTTACTCATGGGGTTACTTCATGCAGGATGAAGCCTAAAGAATAGCTCTAAAATTTTAGGTTTTCAATATCACTGTTCTGATTAGACCCCTGCTATGTGGCATCAGTAAAACTCACTGGATTTCATGACCTCTGAGCTGTCATCATAATCCTCAACTGCCATCATTTTATGATAATGAGGTATATGATGAAAACGTTAGAGATGATTGTGAAACTGAGAATATATGTGAAAGAACATGATATACTTCAGACCAGTATCTTTGCTGAATGTTGACTTGAATATATTAATCAAGGTTTCAGCAAAAAGTTATGAAAAAATGGAGAGGTCTTATATATCTAGATCAATCAGCTAGTGTTCTAGGAACATTTTAATATTGGGAAGATTTTTAATATTATGTCTTTAGTCTTCAGTAGAATCAGCCCTTGGTTACTAGTTGTTAAAAAGGCTGTTGCCAGTGTTTATTAGGATTTTGCTTTGTTAATCAAAGCAAATTAATTTTGGACGTGTGTTTATTAATTAGGAAAACTCTTGAATTCCTCTCTGTGGCTAAAGAGAAAATGAATTAAAAAAAATTACATCTTTCTTAGAAATGTTTGGAGGTGTCCACTCATTGGGGCTGTCTTTGTTGCCTCTGCAATGCCCTCTAGGTAAAATTGCCCCCACTTTGGAGAGAGCTAGTTCAAGGCCTGTGCACTGTTTAAATCTCACTTAAGTCTTTAGGAAATAAGTTGTTCTTAGACCAGTCTGGATACAGGTATTTTTTATCTAATCAGCTCTCTCCTATTCTCCAATATCCTTTTCAACAGGATGTTTGCCTCTGTAACGACTTCAGGATTGAGCTGTATGATAATAGAAACTTTGGCAGTTCCTATTAGTTTGGATGAAATGATTACTGATATAAAAAGCTAGAGAACTAAACACTGTTATCACTTCTTGAAGATTATATAGTTTAGTAAATTTATCGAATCCTTATTAAGTCTCCATTTAGAGGAATTGATGGAATGCTTTGAAAAATACTTGATATACAAGATGAATTGTACTAAGTTCATTCTTTATCCACCGTAGGCTCAGTGAGCTCCTGTAGGAAGGTCCCATATCTTTTTATTTATTTTGGAAAGTGTCCAGAGTAATTTTGGGGGTTGTTAACAACAAACCAACATAGGATCATATTTGTCAAACACCAAATGAACATGAATGAAGTAACCTGTGTCTTATGGCAGGACTACTGGGTCATTAATAATACTCATGTAGACTGTGAGATCTGGAAAACTTGTAGCTATGCTCTGTTTTTGCTTAGACCTCTGTAGATAACTTTTTGCATAGTGCAGGGAAATATACTCAGCATTTGTTATGTTTGTTGTAGGTAGGGATGCCCGGAGACGGGCTGGGGTCAGCAACAGTGGGTTCGTTGCCCGGAGTGCGTAGCACCAATAATGACACCGGGACGGAGAAGAACACCAAGTTTATTTGAGATCTCAAGCAGGCACACGGAGACAGGCATGTCTCAAATCATGCGCACCCCACCCCGTTGCAGTGACCCTTATATAGACAGGTTGTTTACTTCAATACTTTCCCCCTTGTTAACAGTAGAAATACTCTTCCCCTTCTTCTAGAGAGCAAACTTTGACCAATTTCCACTGGTACTTTCAAGGCTTATTATCTGCTTTACATCCTGGAATTGAGCGATCTCCCTATATGGTCACTGGCTGTGTCTGGAGCAAAGGGGTTTCATCGGCACTCATGGCCTTCCACCCCCTCGAGTTACCCAGTGACAGATACCCAAATGCAGCCGGGGCACCCACTATAGATCAGGTCACCAACATGTTGAATAAACCCCAACAGCTGCATTGAACAGAGTACTGATGATCAGGGCCAAATGTTAGTGTGACTGGGCAGAAACAAGATGTGGCCAGGCTATAAGCGCCTGGTTTATACTGCTGCTGGCAGTCAATGGTAGATACATAGTGTAGCTAACATATCTCCCATCAATTTTACTTACATTGCCATACAGCGACATCTCCACTGCGCTGCACTGATGGGAGACATCCTTCAGTCGCTGCAACTTTACTATTTTCTGAGAGGTGGATTAATGTGATCCACAGGAAAGCACTTCCGGAATTGACTAAGCAGCTCTCCACAGTCCATTCAGTTGATCCTGCTGCATCAATCCCTGCAGCCCACGCAGTGTAGACCAACGGCATGGATCCTTACCTGAAGACCTGCTCAGTCAATCACAGGAGTGCTCTCAGTCAATGCTGTTGGCAGAGTAGACCAGCTCCTTATACACTGGTCAATTCCTGTTAAACCAATTTATACTCGCTGGGTTCTGGCCAAAGCAAGTTGAATGAAGTCCAGTGAATGCACATAAGATGTTTAGCAGCCATTTTAATTATTTCTATAGAGGTGGTCAAAAAATTTCCAATAGAACATTTTTCCAAAAGAAAATGCTGTTTTATTCGAGTTGACACTTTCCAGAGCAATATGTTGATTTGGGGAAAAAAAATTGAAACCAACTTGTAAGAATAGAACACTTCAATATTTCATTTTGAAATGATTTTTTGTTTTCAACATTTTTTTAATTATATAATACATATACATATATATTTTATCATATAAAATAAAACATTAAAATTGGAATGGAACATTTACATCTTATTGGAACCGAACCTTTCGATTGACCCAAAATTTAATTTTGCAGGAAATTTCAAAAAACGTTTGCTTTTTAGAATTGGAATGAAAACAAATTTCAAAATCACGTAATATTCCATGAGACAGAACTCCCTACCTGTATCTGTAGTTCAGTTATTTTTGTTCTTAGCCAGGAATAAGTGGTCCCCTCAGGCACGCTAAAGGGTTGTACCTAGAAAATAAGAACTGGAGCAATGGGATGTAGTAGGTTATTCATCAAAGTTTCAGGAGCCCTTAGACAGCTATGCTATAGTCATCCAGGTACAGTCAAATCCAGCCTAGTTTTTCTAGCAGGTCTACTGGGATTGAAATGGCTAGAGAAGAGATGTAGCTGCAGTTCATCAAATCACACGGCTCAGCAGCTAGCTATAAAAAGGAGGAAGAGGAAAGTTGTGGCTCATTCTTTTTCTTTTGTATGACAAGGGAGGTGACTATCAACATTCAAATAGCCAAATCCAGATCAGTGAGCCAGTAGCCCATTGTTGACTCTGCTGGTCTCAAACGGAGGCAGGGATGGCTTGTGTGCTGTGCTCCTTAGAGATAAGGAGAACTGTTTGTTGTGGGGTTTCCCTGTCCTTTAGTCTAGAAAGGAGAGGCCTTTAAAGTGAGATTAAACCCTGGGAAAGAAGAAGAATTTGGGAGGAATTATTTGTTTGGGTTATTTTCACTATTTAAATGAAGAGCTCCTCACCCCACATACATCTAGGGACAAACAGCCCCTGAGAGGTACATTACAATGGAACACTCAACTACTCAGTGCCTTTTGAGTTATGTTGGGCACAGCATTCTTGCCTATCTGCAGGAATAACTCCCCATAGATTTTATTTTTTATTTTTTAAATGAAGCAGTTTGCGCACTGCTCTATGGGACACAGGAGAAGACCTAATCCCTGTTCCAAGACGTTGAGAATCTAAAAAAAAAAGCTTTATTTTATTGGACTGTATGAAACTACATGCTCTCCTCAGGGATGCTGTCTACTGATGTTCATGTGTAGCCCAGTGGGGTTCAGGACAGCTAAGCTAACACTTAGTATTTCCTAATATCCAATGCCCAGGCTGAGACAGATGGATCCTGGAGATGAATGCCTGGTTGCGAGGATGGTGTCATCAGGATGGCTTCAGATTCCTTGACCGTGGGATGTTGTTCGGGGAAGGACTGCTAAGCGGAGTTGGGGTCCACTTATTGAGGAATGGGAAGAGCATATTTGGATACAGACAGGCAAACCTATTGAGGAGAGCTTTAAAATATGTTTGATGGGGGAAGGAGACAACACCCCACAGGTAAGACCTGGGAGAAGGGTAGGAATCAGGGGGAACATGGGCTGTGATAGCAGGGATATGGGGTGACAAGAGAGAACACAGAAGGGAAATCAAATCAGTATCTTTGATGTCTGTATACTAATGCAGGAAGTATGGGAATAAACAGGAAGAATTAGAAATGCTAGTTAATAAACACAACAATGAGATTCACAGAGACTTGGTGGGGTAATACAGATGATTGGAAGATCAGTTTAGAAGGATCTTTGACTTTAAAAAGGCTAACTTTAGAAAATTAAAGGAATTAGTTGGGGAAGTGGACTGGACAGAAAAACTCAGGAATGTAAAGGTAGAAGAGGCTTGGAATCACTTCAAATCAAAGTTGCAAGAACTATCTGAAGCCTATATTCTGAGGAAGGGGGAAAAATTCATAGGCAAGAGCTGTAGACCAAGCTGGATGTGTAAGCATCTCAGAAAGGTGATTAGGAGGAAGCACAGAGCCTACAAGGAGTGGAAAAGGAGAGAGATCAGCAAGGAAAGCTACCTTTTGGAGGTCAGAACATGTAGAGATAGAGTGAAAAAGGCAAAAAGTCAAGCTGATCTAGACCTTGCAAAGGGAATTAAAACCAATAGTAAAAGGTTCTTTAGCCATATAAATAGGAAGAAAACAAAGAAAGAAGTGGGGCCATTAAAAACTGAGGATGGGGTGGAGGTCAAGGATAATCTAGGCAAGGCTGAATGTCTAAATAAGTACTTTGCATCTGTTTTTAATGAGAGTGAAGATGAGCTGGGGGATAGAGGTAGGGTAGCTTATGGGAACAAGGTCATGAAACTGGAATTTACCATACCTGAGGTAGAAGCCAAACTTGTACTGGAGACATTTTTTTTATTTCAGAAGGTGGAGTAATATATGAAGGGAGAGGCTGTTCTAGATTTAATTTAGGAGTTGGCAACCCCCGGCATGCATGCCAAACCTGGCATGTGCACCTACTACCAGAGGCACAGGGTGCTGCAGCTGATCCCCCTACTGACTCTGCCCCCCAGTGGGGGCTGGGGCCACAAGAGCCATGTGCACCACAGCTACTGTCCCCTGCTGCCCCCAGTTCCCAGCTTGGGAGTGCGGTGAGCAGGGAAAAAGAACCTCTGTGTGCAGCGCTACTGTCCACTCCTGGCCCCACCTCCCAACTGGGGAGCGCAGCAAGCAGGGAAAAGGAGCCACAGCATGCATGGCTCCTGTCCCCTGCTGGCCCCGATCCTAAGCTGGGGGAAGGGCCAGCAGGGAAAAGGAGCTGCTGGCTCCTCTCCCCTGCTGGCCTCACCCCCAATACCTGCTGGCCCCACCCCAGGCATCTGCTGAGGGTGCAGTTGGCTAGTTGGCATGGGGACTGGCAAAGGTTGCCGACCCCTGATTTAATTTTTACAAATGGAGAAGAATTAGTTGAGAGTTTGAAGGTGGAGTGCAGCTTTGTTGAAAGCGATCATGAAATGATAATAGTTCATGATTCTAAGAAGGAGTTGTAGAAAGGAAACTGGCACAATAAAAATAATGGCAGATTTTAGCAAACTCAGGGATTTGGTAGGTAAGATCCCTGGAAAGCAAGTCTAAACTGAAAAACAGTTCAATAAAGTTGATAGTTTTTCCAAAGAGACATTATTAAGAGTACAAGAGCAACTATCCCACTGTAAAGGAAGGGTCGGAAGTAATGGCAAGAGACCATCCTGGCTTAACTAGCAGATCTTCAATTATCTGAAACTCAGAGAGTCCTACAAAATGTGGAAACTAGTTCAAATTATAAATAACACAAGTATGTGGGGACAAAATTAGCAGGCCAACTCAAAAAATGAGATTAGACAAGCTAGAGACATAAAGGGTAACAAGAAAACATTTTACAAATAGATTAGAAGCAAAATGGTCTAGATAATGGTCTAAAAGGGATGGTCTAGAGATAATGCTTGGTCCTACCTTGAGTGCAGGGGACAGGAATAAAAGACTTCTCAAAGTCCTTTCCAGTCCTATCATTCTAAATCCCCCTTGAGATGCAAATTTTCAAATAGTTTGTATCTAAAGGCAAGTCTTTGTATAATGAGTTCTTGATCCCGTTATTATGTGAATATGTTTTAGGTACAAGTTTAATGCTATAAGTGGTTACTAATGTAAGAAACCATTTGAGAATACAAATATATTAATTGGGAAATGCAACTAATTCTCTGTCCATTCTTATGCAGATCCTTAGCAAACTCAGGAAGACAGGTGTTACTTTTCCAAGGATTGGTAAGAAGAAAGAATGATAACTTCCTTGACTGTTCAAAGACTTACTTTAAAAATTATTTAATTATTTTAAAGCCTTTTATTTTAGGAGCTGAATGACCTTAAGAAATAGTATTTGGACTCATTTTAAACTGAATTTCAACTCCTCTTAAATTCCAATAGAATTATATAGAGATCTCACAAAAAGACAGGCTGAATGAAAGAGAATTGACACTCTACTTTAAAGATGTTCTGAGAGTTCCTGCCATAAAGACTTGAACATTTGTTATCCTGCTACATATGTATTAGCAGATCGCACATTAATGAGCTGCATCTGCTGCCCAAACAATCCCATGAAGGTGCAGCTAGTGAAAAGGTGACAGCTCTGTTTCAGAAATGAAATATTGTGAGATCTCAGTTCTGTGAAATTTTTCTTATTTTTGGCTTTAGGAATGAAATCTTTTTCATAAAACTTCAATTTTTGTAAACTGAAATTCAGTTTCTCAGGCAACTCTTCTGAGAATTCATACAAGGGCTCCTTATGGCTTCATGTGAGGCAATTCCTCCTCCCCCAAGTTTTCTTTAAAAAGCAAAATAAAACTGGTAAATTTAATTCAAAGAGTAAGAGAATATTCTTATTTTAGGATGTGTAGTTTAAAAGAAACAACAATTTGCCAATCATGGGATAATGCATAACACAACAGGTATTTGTGATTGTTTGTGTCACACCTTCGCAAATTTGATGGTTGAAAGATCATAGTATCAAATCCAAGTAAATTGTATCTGCTGGTTTGCCTTGATCTTTGGCCAGATCTTGTTTTTGTAACCAATGCTGTTTAATGTTTGCAGTTCTGTTATCTTCTAGAGGATCATTGACTGTCTTTTACTAATATTTATTTCATTATATTATTAGGAATAGAAGTTAGCAAGTGTAATTGTCATGATCCCACTTTCTTCTCCCCAACCTCCTTTGAAAATGTCAGTAATATGTCTGAGGCAAGATTTTCGCAAGTGATTAGTGATTTTGGATGCCCTAATTTTCAAGTGCCTGAGCTGAGACAATTTACAGAGCCAGATATTCAAAGACTGGGGACTCAGCACTTTTTGTAATTTGACTTTATAAAGGTGCCTCAAATTGTGCACGCAAAATCGCTAGTCACTTTACAAACTTGGACACTGGGTCAATTCCATCTTGGAATGGCTTCTCTAGAATTGTCAGGAAGCTCATAAGCTATTTCTCTAAAATAGAATAATAGAAATTTAGGTCAGTACATTCCCCTACACTGAGACAGGGTTGCATACACCTAGATCATCCAGCACAGATGTTTGTCTAACATGTTTTTATATACCTCTGGTGAAGGAGATTCAACAGTCTCCCTAAGGCTATACTCTACGTGCCATGTAATCTGGGCTAAATGATTTGTAGTTGGTTGCCTTTTCCAACTATTCCCTAGTCTGTTTTTTTAAATCATTGTCTATGTTTATAAAGTTGACTAATTTATTAATTGTCCAGACACCTTCTCTTGTTGAAGTCAGATTTTTTAAGGAATTCATTATGAGCCATTTTTGAGTCTGCATCCATTTCATCTCCATCTTCTTCCTTTTTCTATCCTTGTGATACTCTATCCTTTGCTATATTTATAAATAAACACTGTTTATGTCCTATTCTAGCGGGAAATCACTTTGCTTCATTTGATGGTCTTGTTTCTAATGTGATTTCAGTCTCAGACTCGGGAATAACTTCACTGATGACAGTAGATGTATAAAGATATAAAGCTAGTGTGAGATTGGAATCTGGACCCTTATTTTTGTCTTTTCCCATCAAGACATAATTGATTGTGTATTCTTATCTTGTTGCCTCCCTATTTACATTATTGAAATTTTGCCTTGCATTTAAACATATTAGTAGACTATTGACAAACTTTAGTAATTTACTTTTGACTCATCCAAACCCTAAGATTGCATTAAAAAAGGGTTAGTTATTTTAAGTATTGTACAATTATTCCTAAATCATTCACACCTCAAATTAACTAGATGTGTTGTAGGCACTTAAATTTTCAAAACACACAGTGCTGTAACACTGAATAAGCGCATTATTAAACTGATTTGTCTATTTTTAGCTAATTAGATTAATGGCATACATGGAAGTGAAAGCACATTGATCTCTTATAATTAGTGTCAAAAAGCAGGGAAAATGCTGAACAGCTACCACATATGTTAGAGTAAAGACTTTATTAATATTAATCACCTCTGTTCAGTCTTAGACAATGTTAGAATTGGCAGAGGTTGATGTCAAACTATGTGAGAACATTTTCTTATACAACTTGGAAATACTGGAATTTAATATATATATATACTTTAGAAATGTTCATGCTCAAATTGTTTGAACAACATTATCAGAGGAGAGGATAAGATGGAAAGGAGACCTTAGATATGTTTCAAATAGAAGTATCACTTGACATGTAGCATTGCACCTGGAACGTCTAATGGATTTTGGTATTTTGAGCAAAATGGAAAATGTCTGGAAATTTTACTTTGAGATTTAGCTAATTTGCATCGGTGGTATTAAGATTACATCAACACTTTTTTTGTGTTTTAAATTATTATTATACACACAGTCAAAATGTGTTAACATGACAGAAAATATAGTTCCTTAAAGGCCATCATGGTTCATCAGGTAAATAATTCATATTTTAAACTTTATACTGTATAAATAAGTACTTGATTGTATTTTCTGCATTAGAAGATAAAGGACATAAGTGTAATTTTAGTTACACTTGCTTTGCATTGGCTTCAATGGCCTTTCCTTAGGTGCAAAGAGATAATTTGGTGCAGGAATTCCTGTTAGGTAAATAATACACATTTTACTTGCTGTCTGTCTATAACAAAGACTTAAACAAAAATTGTAGGGCAGGTTTGTTTGCTTGGTCGGTTTTAAAACAGCTCAACATTGGCTCCCAATGGTAAAAATCCTGCCCCTTTCACCGCATGCAGTGTGATTACCATTGAGGCCAATGGAAGCTTTCAAGCTAGAGGCCTCATGGTCTTAAATGACCAGAGACTGCTTAACAGAGTGTTCTCCATGAATGGTTCTTGGTTCTTGGTCTGTGAGTGGCCAAGATTTGATAATCATCACTGCACATTGGATGGTGCTTTGAATTTAGGAATTTTTGGTAATTTTTTTTTCTGAGCCATGTGTGCCTCCATTTACTGTGCCCACTATGTATTATAAATGTTAGTGTTTAATGACAGGGAAGCCAAAGCAGACTGAACACAGCTATAATCTTAATTGAGCAACTGGATATGCGTGATGCCTCATTTCTTGGGAGACAAGATTAGGGAGCTACCTGGATCAGCAGACTGGAAACAGAAAGTCTGCAGCAGGTAGGATAAAGGGGAATTGCTAGCAAGTCTTTTACAATGGACAAAATAACATATAATAAACGCCTGGAACATAAAAAGAAGTGAAGAGTAAATTGTGCCCGGACAGTGAGTGCATACTGTACCGTGATTTGGTCCTATAAAGCAGTCATGTCAATCACAAAATGTGTGATGCAATGTACAGTAAATACAATATAATGTGTAAATGTATCTAAAGAAAGAGGTTTGCTGGGTAACTGGATGTGTGATATGCCCTATATCCACCACTTATTGTTGAGTCTGAACAAGTCAGCGTAGCTTTGCTGTATGCCAAATAAAGGAACCTTGGTGACAAGACTAAGGCCATGTCTACACTCAAAATGCTCACAGATCAACACAGCAGGATCAATTGAGTGACCAGTATAGACCCGCTCCATTGATCCTGGAAGTGCCCTCGCGTTGACAATAACTCTACCCCTCCAAGTGGAGTAACGCTGCATTGATGGGAGACTATTGCCGGTCAATCCAGCAGAGTGAAGACAGTGAGGTAAGTAAGAGTAACTACATTGATGGGATATATGCATTCTGTGGCACGGAGATTGTGTATCTCCCATTAACTTAGCTCCACAGCGTAGACTAGGCCTGAATTTGGACTAAGTTCTTGGGGAACTGAGTGGAAGGCCTCAAGGGAAAACCCCAGCAGTAAAAAAGTACAGGTGTAAACAGACTGTTTTTAAAGGTTTCTAATGTGAACAGACAGCATGTAAGAGAGACAGAGATTGTGAGCCACTCTGGATCTCTGAAGACAATGACATCTTGTAGCCATTGCTCCTGATACAGTGGATTCTGACTTAAGGTTGGCTTCTCCCGGCTAAGCTACTGTCTTTTTTGTGCGGTATTACAAGTGACTGATAAATGCTACCTACCTTTAAAAAGGCTGCTCCGTAGCTCTGCACATACTCACTGTTTGTATTGTTCCTTAACAAGGTAAAATCTCTTCTAAGAGTTGCACTTGTGGTAGACAGCCAGAGTGAGAAACGGGAGGTACAGGAACTCGAAGGCTGAGTCTTAGAGTTGTGAGGTCACATGACATGCCCTGGGACCATGTGGAGATCCTTCGGGTATAGTGCACTAAAATGGTCACTTCCTGAAGATGTTTAAAGACCAGGGCATAGCACAGACCTGGTAAATCCATGACATATGGCTAGTATGATGGGTAACATATGGCGTGTTAGTCTTAGGGTCATTATTACAATGATCAGATGGGTCTGAATTAACATTGGTACATTAGCACCTTGAAAAGTTTGTTAAGGGTCTTAATTGTGTAACTAATATTGTTTGACTGATGCTTTTGGTGAGTTGGTGCTGTAATACAGGACTTAAATGTATCTCCAGATTGTGAAAGAAGGTCTCCTTCATGCTGACTTAAATTCCAGAGGCATCCGTAAGGAGCGGGCAGCCTGTTCTTTGCTCCACTTTGACACTTTCCCTGGATTCTACAGCAGAGCAGCTGGTAACACTCTTTCTGGTTTCCAGTACATTAGAGTATAAGTGTTTGGGTCCAACACATACATGTGCACATGGCTATAGAACATCCATCCAATCCATCACCATCTCATTGCTTCAGTTATTATTTTATGTGGTCATTTTTAAACTAAAGGGAATAAATTGAGATTGATAAAAATGATAACTTCCCTCTAAAATAGGCTGTTAAATGGGCAGTGAAGCTAATTTATAACTAAAAACCGAAAGAAGACAGGGGTGATGGTAATAGCTAGGACCCAGTCTAGTTTGTCGAGCTAATCGGGATTGCTTGGCAGGAGTGCATAGATGTGAGGAGATATCATTAAAGAAACTGATTCCTTCAACTGAACAATTGAAATTATACATATAAATCTTTCTAAATGCTCCACTTGGTGCTTAGGCTATGTAATTTTTAGTAAACTTTGACTTTTTAAAATTTGTCCTAGAGTGAAAAACATTTGTGCCTCTTTAAAATAAACCAACATATATTAATGATTGAAATCCCAACAGTATACATTATTTTTCCATTGGTTATGATAAACCTCATTCTAGACATGAAAGCTCATAACTGAAACCATAAAGTCCTAATAGCTAAAGGTTCATAATTATTATATTAAAAAACCAAAAATGATGCATGATGAAAATACAGACAAATCGATTATTTAAACTGTGCTTCATTGTCTGCTTGGACAAATGTCCCCCCCCCCCGTTCTTTACTTGTTAATTGTTGCACAATTAATATCACAAAAAGCTATGAAATATAAAAGTTAAGTTTACAACAGCTTTTGGATCCTGATTCTGCAAGCTGATCTGTGTGGGAAGACACTTAGGCTTGTGTGTGGAGCCCACATGAAATCACAGGGGCTCATTTTGGGTACAGACCACATTGACCAGATTGCAGAATCACTACCTAAATCATCTAAAATGAGCAGTCTGTGTGTTTTATGGTATACACTATCCTAGTGCCAGATTAAGGGCCCTTGAGGCCCAAGTTGCCAACTTTTTTGCGCCCCAGCCCTATAACACTGTGGGTCCTCCTGCCTGGGGCCCTGCCCCTGTAATATGGTGACCTGGGGGTGGGTCAGTGCTGGGAGGACTGGAGCCTTGGGCCAGAGAGCACAGTCCATGGAGCTTCCATGCCACTTCAGAGCTGGTTGTTCTGCCCCAAGGATTGGGACCAGCGGGCATGCAGTGCGGTCTCTGGTGCAGCTCTCCAGGCCCTGGAGTGCTGTCGTCCATCCCACTGCGACCTACCACAAGGGCCCTGGTGTGGTGGCCTGACACCACTCTGGGCTTTAGAGGCCCGTGCCAGAGGCTATACTGTGCCCCAGTCAGCCCTTCCCCCAGAGCACAGCAGACACATACCGGCTTGCAGCAAAACAGCTGGCTTGGGGGCTGGGTGGGGCAGGGTGGGGATGGAGCGCCACAGCCTCCTTCCCCAGCCACCCCCCCAAGCAAATAACTATGTAGCAGAAATGACTGTATACTCTATTGGCTGGAAAAATAGAATACAATGATTTATAGGGGGACAGAACAAAACGGCTTCTCTGTGACATTAAAATAATGTGTTATGTTTTTCTTTTCCAGTTGCTTGGTTTGGTGCCCAGTGGCGTTCTCACTAGTTTGTTACACCTCAAACAAGAATAGAAATCTTTATTTTACCCTTGTTAAAAGCAAACTAACCCGATTTTGCTCAGCACAGCTGTCAGAATGTTCAGATGGCAAGAGTACTTCTTATTACCAATAAATTGCAAAAAGTATTTTAAAACAAAACATTTAATCACATTTGTCAGTTCTGAGCCTGCAGTGCAAGAGGTTTCAGGTGGAATTTTAAGGAGGGAAGTGGCTATTTTTTGTTGCTGTTACTGTTGTTTTTCACTGTTGTTGTTCAATGGAAGTTACTGTGCATGACAGGTAAAACTTTAAGGCTGCAGGGAGTGTGTGTGGAATCCTTCTTACTAAGAAAAAACATTACTAGGTTCACAGCATACACACAGAGAAATTATATAAAAACAAATACTCTTTCTGGAAGGTTGCGATGTACTATTTTATTTCTGGGAATTCAGAACAATAACATGCAGGAACTCAGAAACAGAGAATGACAAAGCAGGCTGCTTCCTAACACAGAGAACAACTCTACCTACCTTACCCTCGGTTGGCTTTCTTCAGACAGACTGAAGAAAGCCCCTTATGCTTAAAGTGATAGCTTACAATTTTAACAGGTTTCAGTACACCACTGTCACCACTTTTAACAGTACGATACAGGATCACAATATCAGGACACAGAAAAGATGAAGCACTTAATGTATACCAGGAGTTCACAGGGAATGCTGCAGATACAACCTCTGTTCAGAAGACGTATAATCGAGTAAAAAAGTCAATAGATGATCAGACGGGAGGGAGTAAATAGTAAGTGATTGAGCTATGAAGTTAGTGTGTGTCTTAGTAATTCCATTATTTTTTTTACATCTCTAAGGCTATGTACACAAGATCACTTTATTGCGCGGTAAGGCTCCTTACCACGCAATAAAGCCAATAGCGTACACACAATCAATTTTTCTGTTGCGCGGCAACACCCTCTTGCTGTGCAACAGTTAAACCACTCAAAACAGCTGTACCACGGTAATGCTCGTGTGTACTCATTTTGCGCAATAGACAGCCTCTGGAAATGTCCCAGAGTGCCAATCGAGGCCACTCTGGGACATTAGAGCTGTCAAATATGTCAATTTCACTGCTCTAGCTGAGCAGTGAAATTGACATATATGTCAATTTCACTGCGCTAGCAGACCAGTGAAATTCAGTATTTTTGGGAGTTGCCTGGTTTGGCAGCTCCCCTGGACTGAGCTGGGGGGCTGGCTCCAGTTTGAGCCAGCCCCCCAGCTCAGTCTAGGGGTTCGGGTGTCAGCAGGCACTGCGGCGCTTAAGCACCGGAGCACCTGCTGGCACCCGAAGCCCGGGAGCTGAGCTGGGGGGCTGGCTTGAACCCTCGCCGGTTCGGGCCAGCCCCCAGCTCAGCCTCTGGGCTTCGGATGACAGCAGGGGCTGGCAACACAGCCCCCGCTGCCACCGGAAGCCCTGCACCTGGGCTAGGGGGCTGGATGTGGGCAGTGCATGGTGGGACAGGTGCCCACCATGCACTGCTCTTCTTTCGCAAAGGAGCATTCACATGTGCTCCTTTGTGAAAGAAGCAGCACGTGTGTACACGAGAAAGCGCTATATTTGTAGCGCTTTCCTTGTCCCGTAATAACTTATTGCAGGACAAGTTTCTCATGTGTACATAGCCTAAGAATTCATTCTCTCTTGCGTGTTGGATGGTATTAGGGAGGGAGATTTTCAAAGGCGCTAAAGAGAGAGTTAGATGCCCAACTCCAACTGCATGCCTTAACTGTGCTTTATGTCTTTGCAAATCTCTGCCGTTCCCCATGTTTCTATCACTTCTTTGAAGGAAGGATAAGGCATTCGAAAGTAGTTGAAGGAAGGGCTTGGAGAAGGGAAAGATAGAAGCATGGCAGATCATATTCCGGAGCAGTTTGCTTCAGCAGCTACTCCATGGCTTCATTTTTCCTTGTAATAGTTGTCATCACGAATAAGGTCAGACACAACAGCTGCATTTTTAAAACTTTGGACTAAATTCATCCCTAAGTGCAACTCCTGTTGAAATCAATTGGACTTCAGTTGCTTAAGGCAGGGCTGAACTCAGTCCTTTGTCTTCCAACACACTTTGCTCTTTCTCTATGATGGAATAGGTTCCTCTTTTTCCTGAAGTGTCAGGCTGAGTGAAATGGATGGAGTTTCCTTTTAAACGTTTTGGGTAATTTATATTCTCTTTGTAAATGCACACTTTTAATCACATAAATAATTCACAGCCCTCAGCACAGACCAACCTATAGGGTTTTAAGCTTTCTTTATACAGCACTTTAAGTCTACTCAGTAGGAGAGTCTCTGTGTTCCCCACTGCTGCTGCTGCAAGTCAGTGTGTCTGGTCAGCATGATAGTACTGTAAAGGAAGTGTGTACTGTCCTTGGATGTGTGATGGCTTGGATATAAGAAGTCTGGCACACAGCAGGTGATAACAGATTCCCTTTACTGGTGTGATACTGCAATAACCCTGCCATAGTTAGAAATATATACTCAGGAGAAATCCCTGCAATGACAAAAAAATACTTATGAACATCTCACCGACTTCACTGGGTTCAGTTGTAATTGGTTGTCTCATATCTTGAACAAAAACAAAATGTTCAAAGCAGCAGCTACAGACACCAAAATGTCCAACAATCTGATATGTCTCTCTTTTGATGCTCTGTATACTTGACCTTACCGGACAGCTAATCAAATCTGGCTCCCGTTGAGTCAATAATATCAGGTTTTGGTCCATTATCTCATTTGCTAAAAGAAACTGCTATTAACAGCTGAATAGCTTGACATTTTTATATCAGCTACAATTTCAAATGTCTAGAAGGTCTAGAACCAAAACCCTGACTTCCCAAACTTTACGATCCTGGTGATATTGCACAAAAGGAGGTAGTCAAAATGGAGGGAGTTTAGAGAAGAGCAACAACAGTAAGTAAAGGGCCAGGAGGATTGACCTGTGAGGAAAGTTTCAAAAAGCAAAGTGGGCCAGATCATCCACTTGTATAAATGAGTAGCTCTTTCTTTGATTTCTTCCAATAGAGGGTCTGGCCTGATAGACTGGGTAGGCAATTTCTAAGGGATATGATAATCTACAACTATTCAAAGGGTGCAATCATTGAGGATGGAAATGAGCTGTGTGGCATAGAACAAAGGAGGCATAAGTAGAAGTTATGGTATGGAATCAAGGGATGGATAACTCAAGGAAAGCTTCCTGATGGTGAGATTTACTATGAAATAACCTTCCCAGTAAAGTGACCTGCTAAGCAACTGACCACCTCTTCCGCTGGTGCAAACCTGAGTTGCTCCAATTAAGCCCTGCTTGTCAAAGTGCAGCATTTTCCAACAATCAGGACTCATTAAGGTGTTTCGGTCTGGGCTCCTAAATGCTGAGGTATCTGAAATACAACTCAGTTTTGAAAATTTTACTCTCTGCCACATTTGTTTTTCAAACTGACAGATAAAGAGTTTCTTAACCTTTATGTGGGCTCGATCTAAGAGCCCTGGCATGATTTAACCTCCCGCTCCCACAGTTCAAAGATAGAGCCAATTAAGACTACATTAGAATTTTTTTGCTTTCTGAAGTGCTCTCTAGAGCTGTGGCCATCTATTGTGGGACAGTGCTCCTGCCCAGCCTCAGCACTGAGGTTCACTCACTGAGAATCAGAGAGCTGCGTGGAGCCTCAAGAGAATGACTCACAAAGTGCTAGTAAAGAAGCTGGTGGCAGCAGACGGTCATGGTATGGAACAGAGTGACTGGTGAAAGGCAACTCATGGGGTTCCTGGTGCAGCAATAAGCAGCCAACAGGGAAGCTGGATGAGTGGCTGGCAGAGCGACTGGAGGGGCAGCTGGAAAATAGCAACAAAATAGCAGAGTAAGGAAGGTGCCTTCTCTCTCCACTCCCACACAACCAGGCTGGGAGGTGAACTCTGCAGCTACACTTCTGGAACTGCCCTGACGAAGGATAACACCTAGGAGTGGGATGCTGTGAAGGGAAGGGCACATTAAAGGATCTTCTTGCTGCTGGATTTAAGAACCTGAGGCGAAAAGGAAACTGCTCTGGGATGGGCATTTTGCTGACGGTTTTAAGCCTATGAATTACGCTTGTAGTGTTTTCCCATGTTAATGGTGGGTTACTTTCTCCCTTTATGAAAAGTTTGTTTTCTACACTCAGTCTCTGTGCTTTATGAGGGAAAGTATTGACTCTAGAGGGGCCCAAGGGATGGTGTGTTACTGTCCCAGGTTACTGAGAGGGGCTCGAGCTGGTTTTGTGTTGTACTGTTGAAAGGAATCCCTAGGCTATGTCTACATTGGCAAGTTAGTTCGAATTAAGGAGGCTTAATTCGAACTAACTAAATCCATGGCTACACTAGGCTTTAGTTAGTTTGAATAAAGGGCTTCCTTAATTTGAACTAATAAGTTCAAATAGGGTATTCGAACTAAGAGGTTAATTAGAACTAACTAGATCGAATTAACCAATGTGGCCATGTTAATTAGAACTAATATCTTGTGCTTGCTTAGTTCGAACTAACATTCCAGTGTGGCCATGCTAGTTCGAATCAAGCTAATTCGAAATAACTAAAATTAGTTCAAATTAGTTAGTTTGAACTTACTAATTTGAACTAATTTTAGCAAGTGTAGACATAGCCCTAGATATCAAACCTGCCCTTTTCGCTGCCGACTGTTTAGCACAAAGATAATAAAATAACGCCCTTATTAGACAGAATTGTTTATTAAGACATTGTTAAACAGTAAAATAACTGTCTCTGTGTAGGACTCGCTGAACCCCGAGGCAAAACTAACAGTGTGAACCAAAAGCTGTAAACCAGAGTAGACCTGTCCTTAGCAACATAGCAGGGCACCTGGTATTAGCTAACACTAAGTAAGCACATTCCTGACCAGAGAGGATGGTACAAGAACACTCAGAGTTCTCAAGTAATTGCCTAAACACATTCTTAAGAGATGGTATAGGAATCCACTGACCCCTGGAAAGATCAGGGTGGGATGACAGGATTGTGGATAACGATGTTTGTTTGAACTAAGTCCTATAAGAATAAAGAGGGGGAAGGGGTAACTAATCACCTCAGAAGTGTACTTCGTGACTTGTTTGAATCACTGTATCAAAGGGGAAGTGATAGGAGGGGCACCTTTGTCCAGAGTAGGGGATATTAACCAGGTGCATTGATTGAGCTGGTATGTTGTGGGCCTATGTGTGTTAATGGACTAGTAAAGATGGAGCCAGCATGCTAGCACTGTGTTTTGTCAACAAAAAATCTGGCCAAGCGCCTTCGTCATCAAGCCGAGCCTGTGGTCTGCCTTTATAGGTAACATGGAGGATTGCTGACTTAGCTCCTGCTGATAATACTGGAGTGCCAAGAAGACATGCTGAGGAGCTGTAACAGCTTACTAGCCGTAATAGCGTTGTTGCAGCCATGACATTCCACGGCACTGGGGACTGCTGATAAGGTAAGTGGTGAGCTGTCTGCTCCAGGGGTCACAGCCTGAGGGCAGAAAAGTGTAAGGTAGGCTAGCTTCTCTTCCCCACCTGTTGCTCGTGCCTCTTCATCCTCTCCCCTGAGAGGTATGAGTGGTGGGTGGGGGAGTGGGCTGAGTGGGGGTGGGGCCTTCCTGGAATCCCTGCACCAGCTGAGCTCTACACAACCGGCAGGGAAGGTGTCCTTTGCTTTTAGAGGATGCTAGCTGCAGGGCCAGGTCAGCCTCAGGCTGTCTCTGTCATGTACAAAAGCGGCTGCTGGGGTGGGCCAAGTTGACTCTTCCCACCGTGATATGAGGAAGCCAGGGGCAGAGCATGGGTGTGGGGGGAGAGGCAGAGAAGAGTTTGCAGAAGCTGACTGGGGAGGCTTAGCCTCCCCCGGCCACTTATAGCCACCAGCTGTGGGTGCATGTCAGTATGGGATAAGTAAGTGCACAAGATGGAGAAGTATCAAACAATACTTTTGCTAGATTGTCAAATGAAGGAGAAAATGGAACAGTTAACAGGGCCTTTTAGGCGACCGGAGTTGCATCTTGATCGTAGGGGAGTGGATAAAAAAGAATTTCAAAGTGAAAAACTGAAAGTGAACAGGATAACATGTAGAATTGATGCATTAATGCATGGAGTTGCCCAGAAATGGTTAACTGCATGAGGGCAGGGCAATTGTGAAATCCATTTGTTATGCAGACAAAAGCAAGGAACACTGAGGGAACAAATGCAGATTTTGCAAGGGCAGGAAACAACCTCTACTCTCTCCTCAGAGCCAGGATAAAAACAAGTGGTCTAGATTCACAACCCACTGCTTTAACCCATGGAGCCCCAGTCCTTGCTCAGAACTAATTATATTACTTTCTTTCTCAAACAATGTTATGTATTGGTTAAGTTTTCCTTTATATCCTCCCTCAGTTGGCTAAACTTGCTGCTTCAGCCTGTACTTTAAGGTAACTAAACAGAGTTAATTCATTGGTCTTAGCTCAGATGTCTCTCCCTTCCTAGGTTACTCTTCCCCCTCTCCTCCATTCTCCCCTACCGCCTCACCTAACTTTATCCTCTCTTTGTTTTGAAAGTTAAAAGTAATAGTTATTAAAGAAATTTCCATCTCTGAAAAAGATGAAGCAACTGAAAAGAAAACAAAACACAAAACCAAAGAAAAAGCTGATGGTAAAAACTTTACTTTAAATAAGCGAAGTAAATTAATTATTTTAACCTTTCAGGTTTGCAACAGCTGGAATTACTCTTATCTTTCTTGAAGATATGGTTGCCAAGCAACACAAATGTTAATTTTGCTTCTAATCCTGGCCATTAATTAATATATGGAATATGACTTTTTCTTATTTCCATACAGCATCATCTTTTAAGTAGTATAAAGTACTGAAAACTGTCTTCAGTTAACTAAATATTTTGTTGGAAAAAAAGACAATTTTATATTTTAAAAAATATCACACTATTTTAATATATGGCTAGGTTATAACCGTCATAATACCAATTAATTTTTTGCAAAGCTCAAAAAGGCCTCAGTTATAAATATAGGTACATTTATTTTTGCCTCAACAAATAATGCAATTGCAAACAAAACTAATTTTCTTTTATTAATCACATTTTTGTTATTCAAAGAAAAAATGTAAGGGAAAACCTCAACATGAAGGCCAAAATAATATTAGCAAAATATGTTTCCTTTTGTGGGTTTCATAAACTCATTTGTACCTTTATTAAATATAAATATACAGTTATAAATATGTTATAGCAAAAATGTATAAAATATACTGTTCACACACACATTACTGTTTTCTTTAATGTTATGTTAAAACAGGAAGTATTTGCTTATTAAAGTTTGTGCTTTCAAATATTTAACAAAAGTTGAATTGGTATCATAAACAAATTAACTCTAAGAAGCTTAGATAAAAATTCTGCTACTAACTTTTGCTGAAACAGAGTGCTCAGCAGGGGAGAGCAATACACCTCATAGAAGGTGGTGAGCATCTATTTTAGTGGTTAAGCACTAAATTTAGTATATAACAAAGTAATGTTATATGTATGTTAAGTGAAAATGAATGTCTATGCAACTACTGTAAAAGTCTCTAAAACAGGTATGTTTGTGCTAAAGAATTGGGGAAATCAGAACAAAACTAAAGAAATCAGAAACTTGTGTTGTAAAACAGTTGGTTCCTATTAGAGTATAAGCAAACTAAGTTAATCTCTGTATTAAATTTGGGTTACTGAAAACAAGAGAAATGTAAAACAGACAAGCAAAAACTTTATTATGTTAACCAGCTTAAGCTGTTCAAGGGTGCGCCCACAAATTGAAGGTATCAGTGCATAGTAAAGAAACCACTGGGCGTCAAGAAAAGAAAAATGAAGTGCTATTTACAGAGTAGTTAACTAACTGACACCTATATGGACAATTAAGTATGCAATCAGATAGAAACCACTATCTGGGTCAGGTCTGTCATTTAAACTGTATATTGTTAAGCTACGTAAATTCATGTGCCTGTTGCTTTAAATCTTTATCACTGAACATGTATGAATTTGCACTTGTAGCATGTGTAGCTCCATTATACTTGACTTCTCAGATGACTTCTGGGAGGAACCTGTTCTCTCAACCCACGGCTAGTTAGAGATTGACCCTAAATTGCTTATGCAATTGTGTTATGATGGCAACAGGATTTATGATTTTAGGTCCAAGACTTGAAATCAGCAGGTTTATGATGAGAGAGCATCCAAACCGTCTGAGGAAGGGATCCACCAGTGCCAGGAGAAGCTCAAATCCCTGAGAAGTTACAAATCCCTGTAACACTTGGCAGAGGACCACAGCTGTTCATCTTACGAAACCGTGACAAGCTCACTGTACTGTCACTGGGTGCTCTCCAGCCCTCTTGCCCAATATAGATCTTGTCTGTACCCTTGACAGCTTAAGGGTTCCTGGGGAAATCTGTGCACAACTAACAGCAGAGGACTCTGAGGATGATCCACAGGGGTCTCTGGTGAGGCAGGGCTGACTCTTTCCACTGTGGGCCAGAGCCACTCTGTTACAGTACAGTGAGCTTGTCACGGTTTCGTAAGATGAACAGCTGTGGTCCTCTGCCAAGTGTTACAGGGATTTGTAACTTCTCAGTGGTGTGAGACAGTTGGAGTACCACAGAACACCGTTCCAGTAGTAGCTACTGGGCACCACGCCCACATAGCCTTCAACCCCCACCCTTTTCTTCACAGCAGGTCCCTCAACCTGAACCAACCCTACTTAGCTCACAGATTAAAGCTGTGTCTGGCTGCATGTGCATGGAGGTGAAGATAGAGAGAAGCATGTGGAGGAGCAGATACAGCATGGCACAGAAGAGGGGTTAGGGAGCAGCATGGGGATGTGGGAGCAAGGTGAGACCAACATGGAGTTTGAGTCAGAGCAGAGTGGGGGCAGTGAGAGAGAACAGTGCAGGAGTAGAGTTAGATGGCTGGGCTGTCAGGACTTTCTGCCACTTAGGGCTTTAGACAGCACAGCTCACCTAGGACTCTGTGGAGGACATTGAGGAACAGACTAGAGAGTAAAAGGACATGGAGGATGTGACATCTGAAATCCACGGCCATGTAAGGACGCCAGTCACTGTTCTTGTTATGATTAAGAAAGTGACCTAAGGGGTCTGTCATTGCCTATGTAGGATCTATCTGTACTGTTTCTTCTTGGTACAGGCTCATCTGCACATGTGCCTCCCAACCACCCACCCAGAAGGCCACCAACCATCAGTGCCAGCGCCCACTCCCAAAGAAGCAGAATGAAGAAGAGATGGCAGGATCTGGTGGAGAGGGATAGGGACTTTGGCTGAACACTTTACCCATGACTGTGGTGTGCAAGAGCAGGACTGCCAGTAGCAATTAAGAAAGAGTCAGCAGCACATAACTATGTTTGAATACTTGCTGGACATTATCGTAGCAGGTGCTGGAACAACCCAGCCCCTGCACTAGCCCAAGTTTAGATCCAGCCTCATCCTACAGTTATGAGCTCTTCTTCACACTACCACAAGCTGCAGCCACTGAGTCTTGGACGGGTGGTGAGCTAGTTCATGGAAGGAAATGCCATGGTCCATTTATCCTCATCACTCTATTCCTGGGCTGGCATGGTGGAGTGTTGACAAGTACCCTGACCATGTGCACTTCTTATGCATGTGCCATGGCACTGTGGCCAGTTTAAGTTGCTGGATTGGTACTATTGTTCACTGTTTCAGTGTTAAATAGTTAAAGAATCAGGATTGCTCACTGTTGCACTGCTAATCGCTTAAATCAGCTGCAGAGACAGTGTTTCTCTGTTGCCCTTCTCATGCTTTGTAGGCTAGCTTGAGTGGAGTACCTTAGGTGCACCAACAATGCAGTGAAGGCAACAGTGACTTCCTAAAAGTCAGAGAGATCTGTGGCTGAGCTATGAAATGAGCCTCTGTCCAGAATCTGCGGCTGTAAACGCATCTTTCCTCTCTCATGTACCCGAGAAATGCAAACAGTTCTATCTGTGCAAAAAGGGAGTTAAAAATCCTAGGTGTTGAACAATTCTCTCACAATTGCTAGTCTAATGTGGGATTTGATTCTCTGGGAAGAGTTATTTTCTTTCATGTATTGAGAAAAAGGTGGATAATCTGCAGCTTGTAATAAAAAAAAATGGCTAAACGTGAATGGCTAGCCACCTCAGTGAAGGGCTAGATTTTCATACCTTTATGGTGGTTTGAGTAGCTCTTTACTGCATGAGTAGTCTCATGGGCTATAAAAAGTTAGGTAGACTTTTTTAAGTTGACCTAATTAGGTCGACTTAACAAAGTGCTTCCCCTGAACGGGGTCTTAGTAAGTCGACCTAACTGTCCTTAATTTAATCTGATAAAGTGGACTTAAGTGTCTGCACTGTGTTTAGGTTGACCTAAGGAGTCGACCTAATGGTTAGGTTGACCTAACCGGCGGTTCTTATTAAGTCGACCTCAGCTTTCATTAAGTCGACTTAAGGAATTTCTTAAATTGACTTAATGAAAGTTTGGTGTGGATAGGGACTAAGTTAGGTCAACTTAAGCCTCCTTAAGTTGACCTATCTTGCAAGTGTAGACACTGCTATGGATATCTTTTGCATTAATTTTTTTTCCAATCTTTGAGGTGCCCAATTCTTAAAGAGAGTGAAGCCTGCCACAGTTCTGGCTTGCAAGTAATTGAGAAAAAGACTCCGAGCATCTGCAAGCACCACACAAATCTTTCAGTTTGTTCCCAGAGCTCAGATGCTGACACAGCTATGAAACAGCTGTTGCTTAGCAATTCACTGGGGGAGAGGGGGAAGCAGGGGGAGAGAAGTGACATGTAAGTAGATGAACACATCAAGTAGCGTATCTTCATAATTGCTATCTACAGTGACGCTTAACAAGATCTACAAACTCTGTAGTTCTAAAGCTACTTGTTGCACCTGTCCTGGTCATAGAAATGTTTAGACAAATTGGGATTATTTGTTGACTCATTTCATATCACTTTTGGTGTCTGAGTTATAAGAATGAACTGGAATGTTTGGACATATTGAATGCTTCACTGGAGGCTTCACAATTAACTTTAAACTTCAGAAAAAAAGTTTTTAAAACTAATAATAATCTGAACCAGAAGTTTTGCATTTAAAAAGTACTATACAAACACTAGATAATTGATCTTTGTAGCACACACGTACAGGAGATTGGTGTTATGCAAACATTTCTTAGCTCCAGTTACATGTTCCAGCTGGTGACTCTCACAAAAGTACTAATGATAATTAAAGCTTGTGCTGAGCTTTTTACTCTACAAATGGGCTTGACATGCAGAGAAAAGGATCCTTGGGGCTTTCATTCCTTTGCCAAGCATGTTCTATTAAAAGTTTGGTGTGAGATATAAGAGTCTGGAAACCTTCCCAATTTGTGCAGATTTGAAGATAGCCCATTAAAACCCATCAAGCACATGCTGACAGTCCGAGGAGAGCAAAATGTTATAGAACCACATCTGTGAACAGGACACATTTAAATTGAATTCTAACATTCCCAGATGAAAAAAAATCACAATTACAGCAGACACCAGTTTCTGCTGTGGTGGCACATGAAGCTAACTGATTTAAGTTGGCTGCCGTGTGCTGTAAATTAAGTAGCAGTGATATTCTGCAAAGTTCAACAATAACCCAACAAATCAATTTGCGAACGACAAGGAATTTTTTTTAAAGGGCTTAATTCTGCCATCTTTACTCACCTGGAGTTGTATTTTGGTCTAGATTTAGTCTCATTGATTTCAATAGGGCTGCTCTTTGTGTAAGTCCTACTCAAGGCTATGTCTACACTTACTAAAGTTAGTTCAAATTAACTAAAATTTAAATTTACTAGCAAAATTTAGTTCGAACTAAGGAAGTGCCATTCTGGCACTTGTTTAGTTCGAATTAGCGAATTGCATTGAGTTCAATGGGCCGGTTAGTTCGAGCTAAGCAATTAGTTCGAACTAACATGGCCACATTGGTTAATTTGAACTAAATAGTTCGAATGCACCCTTAGTTCGACTAGCATATTGGAATTTATTAGTTTGAATTAAGGAAACCCTTCATTCGAACTAATGAAAGCCTAGTGTAGCCATGGCTTAAGTTAGTTTGAATTAAGCTTCCTTAATTCGAACTAACTTGCCAGTGTAGACATAGCCCAAGATATTTAAGGGTTGAAGTATCTGACCCTACATGTATAATACCAAGAGTGTATTAGTCACTTAAGGACACCATAAAGTATTGAAGACTGGGAAACAACAGATCTTTTCCTCCTCAGACTGTTAACCGCACCCATTCAGTGCGGTGTTCTGTCTTCCGCTAGGGGTGGGATGGGTCACAAAAAGATTTTAGTGAGCCTGCAGCAGCCTGGCCTAACAGAGCTGGCTCTTTGTGTTTAGGCAGTTCATATTTTAGAACCAGAAGTCCCAGGTTCAATCTTCACTACCAGTGACTAGTCTACGGAGGCAGCATTACATTACCAACTCTCACATTTCAGTTGGCATAGACAGAAATGTTGAGTTCATTCTGTTCTTCCCTGAGAAACTGACCCTGCCGCTCCTTCCTCACCTTTGCACTAACAACAGGAAAACTGGTTCAGGTCAGGAGGCAAAAAACCCAGAACTAAGCTGGCGCTAAATTTTATTTAAGATCCTAAATTTTGGGGAATTTTAGTCTCATCCCCCCTTCCACACACACACTTTGCAACAGAACATCTTGTCCTCCAACCAGGGTCCGCCAGGATGATAAGGGTTTTGGCAAGCTAATATATTTAATTTTGAAGGCATTAATTGTTGTTATACTTGGTTTCTCTTGCTACCAGCCTGCCCTTTTACCTCCCAGGCATTTGTGTTACATTTACTCACCCTCATACACATTCCAATTTAGATCTATTTGCACTGATCTGATCAAGCATGATTTACCCTACCACTTCCAGACTTCTCAGTATGTAGGTCTCTGACAATAATACTTTTTGTGACCACGGGCAAATAACAGAAACTAGAGATGGAAATAACTGAAGAGGTCACCAATTCTCTCCCCTTCTAGTGTATGGCTAATCCCTACATAGTGTTTTCTAGTGCTTTCAGACTCTTAGGACCAAGTTGTAGAACCTTTATACTTACATGTTTGAGAATTCCTATTGTATTTTAAACACTGTTTTTCTTTTTTTTTAACCGTGGTATAAATTGATAATAAATTCACTGACTTCAGAGGATTTCCTCTGAATTTACACTGTGCAAAAGGGATCAGACTCTGGCCTACTGTCCATAAAAGGAACAATGGGTGCATCTACTCTTGTAAATTAAGTTGACTTAAGCTTGCTTAAGTCAACTTAATTTACTCTGTGTCTACACTACACTTTCCTTAAGTTGACTTAAGCAGCTGCTTAAGTTGACTTAAGGAAAAATTAAGTTGACTTTATAAAACCTAGTTTTAAGTCGACTTTCTGCTTAAGTCAACTTTCTAAAGTCAACTTAAGCCAGTGTAGATGTGGAGCACCCCTAAGTCAACTTTAAGTTGACTTAGGGGACTCCAGGGTTTCCCCACTGCCCTCCCTGCCAGGGTGGCTGGCACAGGGAGAGCCTGGCTGTGCCCCCACAAAGGGCAGGGCAGAGCCCTGCCCACACTGCCCCTATGCCCTGCCAGGGTCCCTGTCCCCCTTTGCTCCATTGTACCAAGGTACAATGGAGCAAAGGCTGAGCCCCCTGGCACTTGGCAAGGGGTGCCTCCCTGCCACCATGGACCTGTCCTAGGTCCACCTAGCCCCAACAAGTCGACCTAGGCATCTGGTGTGGACACTCTAGGTCAATTTTGTAGGGTCCCTCCTAAGTCGACTTAAAATTTAAGTGTGGACATTTGTTAAGTCGACTTAGCTAAGTCGACCTAAATTAACAAGTGTAGACATAGCCAATAATACTAACTTACCTTGCAGTATGATCTGATCATTTATTTGTTTTATTTATAGGTATTTATTTGCTTGTGTGCCAGAAGCGGGGAGTGAATGAGAGGGGATAAATCACTCAATGATTGCACATTCTGTTCATTCCCTCTGAAGCATCTGGCATTGGCCACTGTCAGAAGACAGGGGACTTGACTAGACGGACAATTGGTCTGACTCAGTATGGCTGTTTTCATGTTATTATGATGGAACTTGATGCCATTTAGTTTTGCAAAGTGCCTTATATCTGTTAGTATGCATGTATAAAGAATTAGTGTTATGACATGGTCTCTCCCTGCTCTGAATACAGAATGTTAAAATATCAAATAGTTCAGATACAATTGTAAGCAAGCCATAGACTCTTTTTTTTTTAAAATGGTGTGCAGAGAGTTGGATATAAAAAGTTCCATTCTGCTTAGATTTCTATATGTGCCACTATAGGTGTTATTAAAAGGTACTGTTTGATCTTTAGTTGCTCTAACAGAAGAGGAGTATGAAAGGAAGTGTAATATAGTCATTGAAGCAGTGGACTGAGAACCAGAACTCAAGTGCTCTGAGACTGGCTATGTCACTCCCCCGGTATATCACACTGGAAAAGTCACTTATCCTGTTTGATTAGTAGTAAAATGGGTATAATACTTATTTACCCCAACAGATGAAACAAGCTGCTTTAATGTTTATAAGGGTCTCTGAGACTTTCAGGCCTGGTCTACCCTCATGGTGGTGGTCAATGGGAGCTACACAAACTTGTTAACATACTTACATTGGCATACCACAGCATCTTCATAGCACTGTGATGACAGAAGATCCTCTCCTGTCAGTTCTGCCTTTCAGAAGGTGGATTAACTGAATTGACCAGAGAGAGCTGTCCCATTGACTGAGGGGGTCTACACAAACCTAGAACTTCAAGATATTATGTGAAATGAACTCCAATAGGAACTAAGAACCGTCACAAATCTCCCCCACCGCCTGTTACATGTGTGAGGTGCACTCTTGCAACTTGTCATTCTCTGACAAATACATAGTAACATGCACAGTTAAACAACAAATCTTCCAAAACAAAATCCAACCAAAACACTACCCTAGGCATACAATTCTCCCCTTGGAAAGCAAGTAAATGAAAGAACAAACTACACATGACTGTCTTGTCATTTAAGGCACTAGTGGAAATTGCTCAGATACTTCATTGAGGAGACTGGTATAAAAACCTAGCTAGATTACAATAGTATTGTTATTATTTAGTTTTATTGTAAACTGTTGCTATTTCTGTTGGTTTACTGAATTTCTGATCTCAGGTTTTCTCAGTAAAAGCTTGACCTTGAATTGTTACTATAGAGAAGTTCAGTAGGATGGAGTTGCTCTGGTAACTGTTTGAACATTTCTGTTCTTTGTGTATCTTTAGATATTACTATGACACATGTGATAAGAGAAAACCATATAATAGGAATGTAGTTTGGAGAAGATATGGTGTAAAACAAGAAATAAGTAGTTTCTACACTAACTATACTCAAAACCTGTCAAGTGTCACTTATCAGAATGAAAAAGAGTTGAAAAATTTATGAGATGGATTATGAAATACAATGTAAAGCTATTTTTGCTATATCAGCCAGATTTATCTTAGCCTAAAATGTTCATTATATTGACGAGAAACTGAGCAATTATTGTTGTGGATGTGATATACTTGACAGATTTCTGTGCTGCACAGCAGTTGCTAAACTCAAAAGACATATACC
The DNA here is from genome assembly GCA_007922175.1 of Pelusios castaneus. Taxonomy (NCBI): domain Eukaryota; kingdom Metazoa; phylum Chordata; order Testudines; family Pelomedusidae; genus Pelusios; species Pelusios castaneus. The sequence goes on from ML685867.1 coordinate 1,913,179, forward strand.
GAAAAATGTGAAGTTAAAAAAATACTAACAGATTTAGAAATTTAATCAAAATAACTTTGATAGGAATTAGTGGGAAAGTGTTTAAGTTTTAGTTTGGTAAAAAAATGTATGTAAAAAAATGGTTAAACATATATAATATCAGGTGTTTCTGATTGTATAATGGTTTATTTTCCACTGATAATTTTAGTTTCTCAGAAAACGTGCTGTTAGGAAACTCCAAATGTGTGCAGTATGATCCTGATTCATCAGAATTCTTAAATAAGCGCTTAGCTTTATAAATACTCTAAGTCCCTGAAAGTTAAGCATATGATTAAATGGTTTTGTTTGTCTGGGTTCTATTTGTTTTCAAACTCTATAGTCTCTCCAGTTTTCCATGACTTATTTTACTTTTTTTTTTTTAATGGTCAGAGGTGTGGTTCCTAATAATCTAATACTTTACAACCCATATAACTTGGACCATCAGATTTTTTGGCCACACTATATTTTACAAGTATTCCCTTATCTGCTTTTGATCAGAATCAGTTTTCATCCAGAGTCCTATCCCTCCCCATTCGGAGTAGCACGTTACTTCATGAGCGATCTCATTGAATCAAGTAAGTCAAGTAAGATTCCATGACAGATTTGGAACTGCTTCTAATAATTTTTGAATACTGATTCTTGACTGATTCCTTGTGATGTTTATTATTTTAAAGCACTGTGTTAATTCAGTAGCAAGTTTGTCAAGAAATGCACCACAAAAAGATGGTGGTGGTAGTTCCTGATATTCACACCTTCTGGCAAACACCTGTGTGAACAGTACATAACGTTTCATTTTGATGCCATAGCTCAGTCTCCCACTGGGCCTTCCAGATGTGTTTTCCCCAGGACTGTAAAGGAAAGAGGATGAGAAACCACAACTGTATTTAGATAACACATTTCCTTGAAGGAAGCAGATAGTTAAGAGGGTAAAGCTGCCCCCACACCCAGACCTTCAAAGATGAGAGGTATCTTGAGGAAGCTTAACTGGGTTAGTATCTATGTCAAAGGATGGCAAGACTTCAGGTAAAATAACATATATATAGGCCTTTTGTTGTTTTTAAACCGCTGTTTCTAGATATTCTACTGGTATTTCTTCTGTTAAAGTTAAATAATACATTAGTTTAAGAAAGCTTTTTGGGTCACTGTATGCACAATTGGTCACTGGAAAAAACTGCAGGTAAAGTCCAGTAGGACCTGCTGGGTTAAGCATGCTTGGTACTCAGGGTAGCCTTGTCCTCCAGTTTAAGAGTTGGAGAACTGCAAGATTCTGTCCTAGACACGTGTAGGCTCAAGGTCTGAGACCTGGAGGTGGTGCGCTCAGAGACAGACCTAGACAGGGAGTCAGAGGTACAGCTAGTCCTGAACCATAAGAGATGCTACTCAGCTTGAGTAAGTGTAGCAGAATCTGTCTCATGAAGGTTTGCTCACTACTTAAAGGTTTAAACATTTTATTTATTTCTTTTGTGGTAAACAGATTTAAAAGGAGTTCATTGTGAATTATTGGAGGAGGTAGCAACTCTTTTATTTAGGTTGCCTAATGTTTTCCAAACAAAAATCTTCATATATGTTATAGTACCACCTAGAAGCAATGAACAGAGCTCCATTGTGGCTGGTACTATACAAATGAATAAAATAAAGACAGTGGCTGCCTCCAGAGAACTCAATATTGCAGCGGTTATTGAATTATTATTAATTTCATCTCCTTCTTCATACACTTATGGACCCACTTTCTCTCAAAGCATCTGCTGCTCTGATGTATTTTTGGAAACTACTCTTCTTTTCCTTAACCCCTTTAATAGCACTGATTCATTCTTCTCTATCTGATACTTTTATATTTCTATGAATAGAGCAGACATTATCCATGAACAGAGAGCAATTTCTACCAGTGTGTTTTCTATTTAGAACAGCTCAATAAAAGTTTTGTGGAACCTGCATCAGACTGTGTAGGCTGCTTGTAAGCTATCCACTGTGAATATTTTTTCAAGGTTTTGATACTTAGGTTGTAGAATTGGTTGCTGAAATCACATGGAATTGTCCCCTGGTTACATCAAGAAACTACTTTCATGTCTAATGGAAAGAAAATTTCTTCCAACACAAGATTAATTGAATGTAGTTGTTAAATTAATCTAGAAAATATGCCTGAATTTTCCATACAACAAAGCTTTGCAGCCATCAATTGGCAAAGGAGGTGAAATTCATTCCATCTGTGAGGACCTCAGATAATTACTCTGATATGTAGGTCAGCCCTGTATGTTCTATAGGATCAACTGGCAGTAAAAGAGTATAGTATAAGAATGGAAATTTGACTTAGTGTGGAACAACACTAAAAGCAGTTCATCCATTACTATCAGATAGCCTTCCTCTGTGCTATGCCTCGAATGTAGTCTGATTGTGAAAGATCAAGGACAGAAGAGGAAGTTAGGTGATTGAAGCTATGTCTATACCGACAGCAGCAAAATCGCCGCCATCAGTGCGCTCTTCCAGGTGCAATTGAGTAGTCTGTGTAGATGTGCTCAATCGCTTCACAGTTCACCCTAGTAATTCCTGCTCCAGAAGAGGTGTGTTGCTAAGGTGATGGGATGGCATTTCCGGTCACCTTAGCGAAGGTGTAAGGGGTAGTTAGTAAATTGTTGGGAAATACACAAAGTATTTGACGTACCTTGCGTATCTCCCGTCGACTGCTGCCGAAAAGTGCGGCAGGTGTAGACTAGGTCTGAGTTTGGTTAAGAGACGTTGGGGTTGCAATCTGCAAGTCTATTTATATTGGGTAAAATATTCTAACTTCAGTTCACTAAATTAACATTTGCCCCTGCTGGATTTCATAGTCCTAAAATCTTTTGGTAACACAGAATAACACTGTATTGAAATGAATGCCACTGAAATCTATAGCCTCAGACAGTATCATCCTTCTGACCAAAGCAGACCAGTTCAAACTCCCATCAGATCCTATCAGTGCTGTTCCTTAATCAGGAACTATGGTTTCTCAACTGCTATATGCCCACATAATAGATGAGACGCTTCATACTGATTTTGCAAGGCCTCTTGCTGGTTTGAACAAATTTTGCCCCAGCTTCTTTCCATTATTGACTTTAGGAGGGCATTTTTGTTTTCACTCTTTCCACATCACTCAGAGCCTGTGCCACTCTAGAGAATGGAGACAAAGCACCAATGCTCGAAGGCTAAATAAGTATAGCAATTTCAAAAATTGTCCATATTGTTTGCTTTTGATACTCCCATAGCAACCAGCGGAACAAATACAATGGCTTTGTCTGCTCAAGAAAACATTCGGGAACAGAGTAAAAGTTTTGCATGTGACTAGTTTAAGATATCTGTGGTGGCCCCACGTTTCATCTGAAAAGGGTTTGCTAAGGGGCAGGAGATGTTATTCGCACAACAAGTGGTAAAGCACGTTTTCATTCAAGTACCATAGGCCAAATGACCCCTTCTCTTCCTTTCAGTGATCAGATATTGTTTACAGATTTAAAAAGAAAGAAAACCTTTTGAAGCACTTTCTTCTAAGCACAGGTTAAACAAGGGTTATGCTTCTCTTCCCAGCCTTCCTTTTTTTCAAAACAACGTAGCTGAGCATGTGTTAGAGAGAGAGATTTCTGAAAAGCTTTGTGAGGAAGGTGGGAGGGAGTTCTATTTAATGGATGAGAGGAGGGAATGAGGTGTCAAGCTATTAGGTTCCAGTCCTGTTTTGTTCAGGATTCAGGACTCAGTGGGGGCTAGATTGTAACCTAAAATTCAGTTTGAGCAAGGGACAATGTGTAAATGCAGTATCCCAACAGCAGGGCAGAAACCAGATTATGAGTCATAATCCGGACCCTGCTTTCTGCTTGTGCCATTTATTGATACAGATTACTTCCCTTTTTGCATTTGCTCTGATTTGCTGGCTAGCACTTTCAGGCAGAGCCAAGATCTCTCACAGTCAGATCCAATCCCCATCCAGCTGTGCAGAAACAGTAGCAGTTACTTCCTTCCACTTTTCTCTGTGTGGGCTCTGCTTTTTAGGATCCTTTACACCCTGTACACTCATGATTAATCCAGGAGTAAATTTCACCCTTGTACAGAGGGCCAGCACATAAAGCATGTGCACAATTTAGACCTTAGTCTTGCAATTGGCTGTTCATTGGTACTTTCCTAGGCTTGCATGGAGACCCATTGATTTCCAAAACTCATATAGGGTTAAATTTACCCCTATACAAGCACAAGTTTCCCCTTCTGTAAAATGCAGATAATATTACCCACCTACCAAGTGGGAGATGTAAGTTTGAAACTTAATTCATTAAAGTGTGCAAAATCCTTTACGAGCTTGAGAGGGAAAATGTTATCTGTCGAATTGAAAAATAGTATTAGTATTATTTTAATGGTTTGTGATAAAGCAAAGAAGCTTCTTTTAAATTGGTTCAATAATATTTCTTTTGATTATAAAACATTAAATGTCTAACATTCTCTCTTTTTGTGAATTTACTCTGATGCAATTAAATTTTTACATTCACTTAATTGAATTTTCAGTTCTGTAAAAGATAGCCTTGAACTTTTTCCTCAAGATTTAGAGGAAAGACAGGGGAACTGAAATGGTGCTGCAGTCCTTCAGATCTCAAAAGCTTTTGCCCAGTGACAGCATGAACCTTATTTTCACCTAAATTCAAGCTTTAAAAAAACAAAAAAAACCATAGTTTTGCAATACTGATGCTAGATGGTGCTACTCATATTCTCATAGACTCATAGACTATGTCCACACTGGCAAGTTAGTTTGAATTAAGGAAGCTTAATTCGAACTAACTAAAGCCATGGCTACACTAGCCTTTAATTAGGTCGAATTAAGGGCTTCCTTAATTCAAACTAATAACTTTGAATAGTGTACTAGAAGTAAAGGTTAATTTGAACTAACTAGTTCGAATTAACCAATGTGGCCATGTTAATTCAAACTAATTTCTTAGTTCAAACTAATCGTCCCATTGAAATCAATGGAGATCGCTAATTCGAACTAAGCAAGTGCTATAAATGGCACTTGCTTAGTTCGAACTAATTTTTTCTAGTTTGAATTAAGCTAATTCGAACTAACTAAAATTAGTTTGAATTAGTTAGTTCGAACTAACTAATTCGAATTAATTTTAGTAAATGTAGAAATGGCCATAGACTTTAAGGTCAGAAAGGACCAGTATGATCATCTAGTCTGACCTCCTGCAAAATGCAGGCCTCAAGACCTCACCCACCCACTCCAGCAATAGGCCACCAACCTATGACTGAGTTATTTAGCTGCTTAAATCATGATTTAAGGACTTTATATATATATATCCACCACACGTAGCAAAATATCAGTCAATTTCCAAAATAGGGTAATCACACCATCCTCTCCATAAATTTATCAAGCTTAGTTTTGAAAGCAGTTATGGTTTTTGCCCTCACAACTCCCCTTGGAAGGCTATTCCAGAACTTTACTCCTCTAATGGTTAGAAACCTGCGTCTAATTTCAAGCCTAAATTTCTTGAGGGACAGTTTATAACCATTTGTTCTGGTGTCCACATTGGTGCTGTACTCAAATAATTCTTCTCCCTCCCTGATATTAATCCCTCTGATATATTTATAGAGAGCAATCATATCCCCCCTCAACCTTCTTTTGGTTAGGCTAAACAAGCCAAGCTTCTTGAGTCTCCACTCATAGGGCAGGTTTTCCACTCCACAGACCATCCTTGTAGCCCTTCTCTGCACCTGTTCCAATTTGAATTAATCCTTTTTAAACATGGGGGACCAGAACTGCGCACAATATTCCATAAGGGGTCTCACTAGTGCCTTGTACAGCGGCACTAACACCTCCCCGTCTCTACTTGCAATACCTCTTCTGATACATCCCAGAACCTCATTAGCTTTTTTCACTACCACATCACATTGGTGGCTCATAGTCATCCTAAGATCAACCAGTATTCCCAGATCCTTCTCCTCCTCAGTCCGTTCCAACTGATGCATCCCCAACTTATAGGAAAAATGCTTGTTATTTGACCCTAAATGCATGACCTTGCACTTCCCATTATTAAATTTCATCCTAATAGGATACTCCAGGTTGCAAGGTCATCCAGATCTTTCTGTATGGTATCCCGAACCTTTTCTGTATTAGCCATACCTCCCAACTTGATGTCATCCGCAAACTTTATTAGCACATTCCCACTTTTCGTGCCAAGGTCAGTAACAAAAAGGTTGAACAAGATCGGTCCCAAGACAGATCCCTGAGGGACTCTACTGGTAACCTCCTTCCAGTTTGACAGTTCACCCTTCAGTATGACCTGCTGTAGTCTCCATTTTAACCAGTTCCTTACCCACCTTACTATATTCATATTAATCCCCATCTTCTTAACTAATAACTCCCTATGTGGAACTGTATCAAATGTCTTTCTGAAATCTAAGTAAATTAGGTCCACCGCATTCCCTTTATCTAAAAAATCTGTTATCCTTTCAAAAAAGGAGATCAAGTTGGTCTGGCACGATCTCCCTTTTGTAAAGCCATGTAGTATTTTATCACAGTTACCGTTATCCTCTATAGCCTTAAGTACTTTCTCCTTCAAAATTTTCTCCAAGACCTAGCATACTATCGAGCTCAAACTAACAGGCCTGTAGTTACCTGGATCATTTTTATTCCCTTTCTTGAAAATACGAACTATATTAGCGATTCTCCAGTCATACGGTACAACCCCCGAGTTTACAGATTCATTAAAAATCTTTGCTAATGGGCTGGCAATTTCATGAGCCAGTTCCTTTAGTATCCTCAGATGGAGATTGTCCGGGCCCCCCAATTTAGTCACATCCAGCAGCTCAAGTTTGGCTTCTATCTCTGGTATTGTAATTTCCACTTTCATTACCTCGTCCCCATTAGCTTCCCTACCTCTATCCCCCAGCTCAACTTCACTCTCATTGAAAACAGATGCAAAGTACTTATTTAGACATTCAGCCATGCCTAGATTATCCTTGACCTCCACCCCATCCTCAGTTTTTAACGGTTCCACTTCTTCTTTCTTTGTTTTCTTCTATTTATATGGCTAAAGAACCTTTTACTATTGGTTTTAATTCCCTTTGCAAGGTCCAGCTCAGCTTGACTTTTTGCCTTTCTCACTCTCTCTCTACATGTTCTGACCCCCAAAAGGTAGCTTTCCTCACTGATCTCTCCCCTTTTCCACTCCTTGTAGGCTCTGTGCTTCCTCTTAATCATCTTTCTGAGATGCTTACACATCTATCTTGATCTACAGCTCTTGCCAGTGAATTTTTTCCCTTTCGTTGGAATGTAGGCTTCAGATAGTTCTTGCAACTTTGATTTGAAGAGATTCCAAGCCTCTTCTACCTTTACATTCCCGAGTTTTTCTGTCCAGTCCACTTCCCCAACTAATTCCCTTAATTTTCTAAAGTTAGCCTTTTTAAAGTCAAAGATCCTGGTCGCTGATTTATTTTTGTTTATCCTTCAAATTAGTTTGAACTGAATTAGCTCATGGGCACTTGAACTTAAGTTGTCCCCTACAACCAGTTCATCTATGAGGTCCTCGCTACTCACCAGTACTAAATCTAAGATGGCTTCCCCTCTCATTGGTTCGGTAACCATTTGGAGAGGAATTCATCAACTATCACATCCAGGAAAAACTGAGCCCTCTTATTACTACTAGCACACATCCTCCAGTCTATTTCTGGGAAGTTAAAGTCTCCCATAATCACACAGTTCCCAGTAGTATTTAGTTCCTTAAAGGCCTTAAAGAGGTCCCTATCCATGTCTAAATCAGATTCCGGCGGTCTGTAACACATTCCAAGTACCATTCCAGGAGAAACTTTACTAGCTTTTTTCCCTAACATGATTTTTACCCAGCTTGATTCTGTCTTGTTAATTCCATCACTTTGAATTTCCCTGCAGTCTACCTCCTCATTGACATACAATGCCACTCCCCCACCTTTGCCTTTATATCTGTCTTTCCTAAAGAGCACATAGCCTTCAATACCGGTACACCAGTCATGACTACTATTCCACCATGTTTCAGTTATCCCTATAATATCTGGTCTCACTTCCTCTACTAGTAGTTCCAGTTCCTCCATTTTGTTACCCAGGCTTCTCGAGTTAATATATAAACATTTTAGTTGATGCTGCTTGGCCTCACTCACGTTCTTTGCCTGTTTCGGTACAGTCATTCCACAGACAGTATCACTCGCTAGATTGATATTTACACTACTCCTTCTCATAACCCTCATGCCGCTCCTTATTTCTGTGTCCTTTCTTATTTCATTTCCCTCCTTCTCAACACTAATATCAGGCATGGAGATTATTCGGGCATCTCCCAACCATCTTCCCCGACTCCCTAGTTTTAATCTCTCTTGATCAGTTGTGCTAATCTCCTTCCCAGAAGTCTGTTTCCCTCCCTACTCAGGTGCAGTCCATCCCAGGAGAACAGTCTTCTGTCCATGAATGTCTCCCAGTGATCATACATGCCAAAGCCCTTCTTATAGCACCACTGCCTGAGCCATCTGTTTATCATCAGGTTCTTCTCACACCTTTGTTGTCCTCTTCTAGGGACAGGCAGAATCCCACTAAAGATCACCTGAGCTTCTATTTCCTTGAGAGTCCTCCCTAGCCTGGCATAGTCACCTTTGATACATTCCAGTGAAAATCTACCGACATCATTTGTACCCACATGAAGGACCCACACTGAATAGTACCTCAGAAGATTAGTAGTACTTTCAAAGTCAAAGGAAATACCTGGGAAGTATGTTAAGAGTAAGGGTATCACAGCTAAAATTTTTATTATTCTCTTTTGTTATTCCAGATCAAAATCAAGATTGAGGCCCTATTTTGCTTCGTGCTTTATAAATACAGATCTTAATCCTGCAAAGGCTTACATATATGTTTAATGGCATGGACTATGACTTATCCTATTGAAATCAAGTAAGTTAAGACTCTAACCTGGGACTTGGGTTTGGGTCCCTGTTCCATTATACATTTCTTTTGGCAAGTCACTCAGGGCCAAATTTTCAGTAGCCAGTTGGACTTTTTCCATTGGAATGATTATGCTGAAATACTTCTGTTTTCTGTTTGGAAAATTTAAATTAAATATTTAATTTTGGGAAGCCAAGGTGGGTGAGGTAATAGTTTTTATTGGACCAACTTCTGTTGGTGAAGGAGATAAGGAGAAGATCTCCTGAGTGGTATTTTTATATGTACTCAAAATGTTTAGCTTTGAATCAGTTTTAAAAAATGTAGTTATTTATGATACAGTATCTTATGGGAGTTGTAGTTCTAGCCCCCATTCTCACCAATGGGATGGGCTATCTGGAAGACTACATGTCCCATGATACCTTTTATCGCCAATGGTATGAAACTCAAGGGCGACAGGTGTCCTCCCCACCTCCCTAAATGGTGGACCCATTTGCCAAAATGTGGCAAAAAACAGTGAACTTAACTCAGACTGGGGAAAGAAAGAGGCTGGTTATGGCTGCAGGTAGATGGAAAGGACTCCAAAGGCTGGTCCAAAAGGATGATGGGTGGGTAGGACATAAGGCTGAGGTGGGGTTCTGGGCAATGCTTAGGAGACTGCAGAGGTGGGGCATGTCCATAGTCAGTGCCTTGGTACAAGCGGATGCTGCAGAACTGGGTCAGGCATTTACCACATAGCTTGCCTGGTAGGACCTGGGGCCCAAGAGCTGCAGCTTCGCAGCCCAATCAGCCCCACCATCTCTACAGAAACTGGGTGATACATAAGATGAGGTGGAAACCAAAGAAGAATTTGAATTACGGCCTTGACTACCTTGCCCTATGATTGGGGTGTAGAGTGAGCAGGAGACAACCCATTACTCATAGCTCCCTGACTGGAAGGACAGGGCATAATGGAGACCCATCAGCCAGGGCCCTTCCTTCCTCCTCTTCCCCCCACCCTCCAAATGTCTCTGCTTGCCTCCTCAACATTCCTGATCAATTGAGAAGAAAAAAGAAGATGAATGTCCAGTTTTGAAAAAAAAAAAGTCAGGACATCAGGGATGGAGATTAAAAAGGGGACTGTCTTAACCAAAATAGGTCACCCTAATTATAGGAAACGTAGTTCAACCAAGGAACGTGGCTCATAGGAGAGAATAGGGACTGGAATTACAACCCCATTTGGCAATAGTCAAAGTCAGTTTTACGTTAAAATGCACTTGAACAGATTGAAACAAATAAAACATTACTGTTTTAGGAATGGCAACACGTTTTATTTCAATAAAAATGTTGAAATTAAATGTTCTGACATTTTTTAATGTTTTTTTTTAATTTCTCTTCTGTTGAAAATATTGACATTTCAACTTGTTGTCCTGTTTCAGGAGGAGAACAAATGTTGAACTCCTGGAATTTCCCATGGGATGAAAATTTCAAATTTAGCTCCACTGTAGTATCTAGATGCCTAAAGAAGCCCATAATCATGTGAAAAAGCACCTAACTGCCAAACTATCATTATATCAATGGATGTCAGGTCCTGAGTCACTTTTTCTTAGATTCATAGATTCTAAGACCAGAAGTGACCACTATGATCATTTTGTTCTTAGCACAAGCCATAGAACATTTACAAAACAACTTCTAGATTATAGCTTTTTGAATTTTCATTTTACAATTGTTAATAAGGGAGAATTCATCAAAACCCTTGGTAAATTGTTTCAATGTTAAAGTACTTTTACCATTAAAAATGTACATCTTATTTCCAGTCAGAATTTATTTAGTTTAAACTTCCAGCCATTGGCCCATGTTAGACCTTTCTCTGCTATACTGAAGAATTCATTATTAATTTTTTTCCCCATGTATGTACTTGTAAACTGTAATCAAGTGCTCAGCAGCCGGCAGCTGGAGCGTGGGACTCCAGCTCTTCCTCCTGGCCTGGACCACTCGGGTCCAGGGAAGTTGTCCCCGGGACCCGAGTGGTCCAGGCTAGGAGGGTTCCCTTCTGCCCGGGACATGGGAAGTCCCGAGCAGAAGGGAGCCAAGTGGTCCAGGGCAGAAGGGAGCTCCTCGCAGGGCTGGCTCTTCCTGGACCGAACAAGTCAACTTAGAGAGTCCAGTGTGGACTCTCTAAGTCGACTTAATAAGGTCGACTTAAAGTTGACTTATTAAAGTCAACTTTTTAAAATCGACCTTAATTCCCCAGTGTAGACATAGCCACAGAGCCCGAGGAAGGGGGCAGGGAGGGCAGCACTAGCCAGCTCCCAATACTGTTTGTTCAGAGCCCTGCTGGCCCTGATCATCTGGTTATTCCACCTACTAGAGTGAAGATCAGGTCACTCAACTGTTCAGCATGGGCAAGATAATTCATTCAGATGAGTGATCAGATTGGGAGGCTGGCAGCCAGAGAAGGGGGGAAGCAGCAGCCCATCATCAGCTGATGTGCGTGGGCTCTGGTGAGCTAGGTTCAGGGAGCCCGAGCAACAGCTGAGAGGGGATAGAGTTGCCAACAGCTCCCAGTGTTTTTCAGAGCCTTTGCTGGCTCTGATCTGAACATCTTATTTTGCCTGGGCTGGGCTGGGAAGTCTGGGCTGCTGCAGTTTCTCAGCTGATCAGTGGAGGTGGGGACTGGCCACTGAAACTGAACACCAGCTCTGAGGGGCTGGGCTCTGGCTCTCACAGTCTGGAGTCAGAGACTGAAGGACAGCTGGAGGCGGGACCCAGGACCCATCTGAGCCAGTAAAAGCCCGATGTTGTTCAGAGCCCCGGCTAGCCCAGATCTGAGCAACTCTATTCTGTCAGGGCTGGCCATGTGAATTGGGGGCTGTTGAGATCACTCAGCTGTTTGGTGCTGGGGGGAGTGGCCGGCAGTGGGGGAAGTGGGAGGGGGAGCAATTGTTACTCCACCTGGACTGGCCCCTGGATTCAGTCAGAGCTGCAGCTGTAACCAATCAGATGTTCCGGGCGGAGCAATGGTGCTCTCTGCACGTACAGCCGTGACCAGATAAAAATAGTATCCATACCTGAGCCACAGCACAGCAACGGGTCTGAGGATATCCACATTTGCACCCGTGGATGCAAATATCTGTGGATGAGAAGCAGATATCCGCGGATCTACAGGACTCTACCTCTGAGCCTTCATGCCTCATCTGTAAAATATGTCAGTAGGACTTCCTTACCCCAAAGGGGGCGTTGTCCAGACAAATACATTAAAGATTGTGATTATAATATGGTGATGGGGGAATCCTAGATAGATAGATATGTATAAACATGAGACTTTGCAGGCTCAGGACCTAAATAGTCATGAATAAGAGAGGGTAGGTGAAAGATATATAATGTTCAATCTTTTTTTTTTAACCTTATGTCGCTCTTCAGGGAAAGAACTCTCCATTTTTCCCATTCTCTGTCCCCTTTTGTCCTTATAGCTATCCAGCTGATACTATGGTTTTGCCTTTTAAATATTCCACTGCAAGTTGATATTTTGCAGTTTTCTCTAATTTGTCACAGGAGAGCCAGATTGTTGATATTTTCCATTTTAATTTTATTAATATTGGCTAATTTGGCATAAGCCTTTTCAGAAAGCTGCTGCACCCCTCCTATTAAAAGAAAAAAAATATTTCTATTGGTTTTTCATTTAAAACACAGAAACAAAATTTGTCAACAGAATAGTAATTAAATAGAGTTTTCTGTTTAGTTTTACAATCTCGGCACTTAAAATACAATCAGAAAATTGTCCAAGGAATACTATTCACTGAAAGTGCCACTGTAATTCAATTATCAGCTTTAAGAGCAAACCTATGTATCACAAGAGACAAAAATCAAAACAAAACCAGACCTGATAAAGACACTGAGTGAAAACTGACCCGTATCCATGAGAGTTTGACCATTGAAATCAGTGGGGCCAGGATTTCACTCATTGTTTTTAACAGTAATTGTTTGTGTTCATGACAGTAGCAGATGGGCAGCCCTGAGGAACAAATGCCTCATGGTATTTACAGACTAGTTATAGATAAGGCAGTAAGTGTATGAGCTCCCAACACTGCATTGCTAGTGGATCAGGTCTTGTAGTCCCTTTTGTGGAAGTCCCCATCCCCCAACCTTTAATTTAGTGATAGTTTGGCCCAAGTTAAAAGTGCGGCATTTGGTTCTGATATTCCAGAACCCTTCTGCGAGCTGACAAGATAGCTTCATACACAGGGCCAGATTTATGTGGGGGCTTTAAGGGCTGAAGCCCAGGGCCCTGGGCTAAGGGGGCCCCCCATAATCCAGCCTGTCCCTGCTCCCAGGGAGGTTCTGCTTTGAAGAGAATGTAGAAGAGACACACCCTCACTGTTCCAGATAGCATAGCTTCTTGGTCACACCCCGCAGGTGCAGGGGGGGAGGATTGGTTCCAGGGCAGACTGCTCCCATCTGAGCTGACTGCAAATTCCCCCCACCAAGCTGCTGCTGCTGCCTTCTTTTGCAGAGTGAGGGATGCAGCCTTCTCCAGGCTCGACTCCTGAGAGCCAGAGCCACAAGAGGACCAGAGGGGGCAGGGCAGGAGGAATGGGGATGTGAGGGACCAGAGGAGGTGAAGGGGGACAAAGGGAGCAGGACAGTGGGCAGTGGGTAACTGGAGGGAGGATGAGGTGATGCAGAGGAATTGGGGACAGGGAGGTTAGGGACTTGAGGAAGGAGGCTGGAGCAGAAGTGGATGTGAGTGTGGGGAACACTCTGCGGGAACGGGGGATGTGGGGAGGAGAGGCTAGAGGGAAATGCGAGAGCAGGAGTCCCATTGCAGACAGTCAAGATGTCCTCCAACCCTGACCTGGGCATAAGAAGGGACCCATGGAGAGCCTGTCACACCTGCCTCACCACCTCCACAGCGGGGGGAGAACGGGACATGGGCCCACAGACCCCTTCTATGATGTGCTGCTGCCAAGGTGGGGGGTACCAATATAAGTATTGCCCTCTGGGTGCCAGAGACCTCCCACTCTCCTGCTCCCGGGCTGGCTTGTGGCCAGCCAGGGGCCCCACAAAATCTTCTAACCCTAGGTGCTCAAAGGTGTTAATCCAGCCATGCTCGTGCCCCATCATTCATTTATTGACAGAGCATGGTTATGCTTGAGAGAGACACACCTGCTGAAAAGGCACTGATCTGAAGTGAGACCACCAACTTGTAGGATCAGAGAGCAATATTACATGAAAACAGAGCTGGTAAGAATATAGAGGAAAATCACAGTGAAAATCTGGTTTCCACTTTTCAATGTAATTTCCTAAACTTTCCTACAAGCTCTAGGACATAGTTATTTTGTATACCAGTGGTCCAGAGGTAAATGGGCCTGATTTTCAGAAATACAGAGCACTGGCAGCATGCATTGACTTCAAATCTGTGCTCAGCATTTTTAAAGGTTTTGTGTTCTATTACCAACGTTTCATCTCATCCAGTTCTGTAAAACGTTAAAGATTATGTCCATTCTATCCAAGAAAGGACAACTTGCACTCACACACTCAGCATTGTCCAAAAATTATGCAGTAATGTGTTCCATGAAGGTATTCAGTATGGTAAGTATCTAAATATGCATAACAAATTACGTCAGGGAATCTTTCCCCACATAGTGCTTATGCAGACACTTTTAATTTTTTACTAGATATTCTTTTTATGCCTGCAGTAATAAAGTAGTTGTTTGTGCTATATAGAGATGTGAAGGAAGTTTGTTAATATGTCATTTTTTAAAAAGAAGAATTGGGTAGGTTATCCTTCTGTTTATAGCTGTGGAATTTGGAATAAAAAAGGAAAATCATGAATCATAACAAAGAAGTCCAAAAGAAAAATGCCAGATTTAAATAAAGTTAGACAACAATTTTGGTTTGGAAAGACCTAGATTTTCTAGGCAACCTTAGTGTAATCACCTGTTTTTTTTCTGGGTAAGGACAGCCTATACTTAACTGGCATTAAGTCAAAATGTCTCTTCCCTTGAGTTTCTGTCTGCAGTTCTATCACACTTAATTGAAAGTGATCTTATGTCAGATGCCAGAGTGTTTGTTGTCAGCAAAACAAATAATATACTGCACCACAGGGAACAACATGAGTCTGAAGGTAAAGGTGAAAGTGTTCCTTTCAACATTATCATCAGCCAGTATTTGGAATAAAATATTTATTGCCACCTGCTATGGGTAGCTAATTAGGTGCTTCACTCCCTAGAAAACACACTTGCAATGATTTTTGTTTACTAAAAGTTATACCTTCCAGAACAGTTTGTTTGTTCTGAATTCCCCATCCATACAGAGCTCTGGCTTCAAAAATGCAACAAAACAAAAAAAAACCTGGAGGAAGAGAGCTTGTATGGTGGATTGTGGCAGTCGAGCAACCATGATTATACGTATTCACAAACATAAAAACTTGCTAGCAAAGAGCTAAGGTTGAAAGTGTGTATTGGTGTAGCCCAGCTAACACACAAACCCAATAGTATATTTTCTTTACAAAAATGTTACACCTTTGGAAAACCCAGACATTAGAATTCCTAAAAATGAACAAATAAAGGGTCTAGACCGTTCCTCACTGCCACACAATACTTCATCACTAGCTTTTAACTCACACCACCGATTAGATAATTTTCTTAACATTTTCCGCCCAAATTTTAAAAAATGTAAGCAAAAAGTCAAAATAACCGGTTGCTTGCTGCTCCATGATGTCACCTAGAGTTTGAAAAGCACACAAGCGGAGATCATCAGATGTAATTTAATTTTTGTAACAGATCATGTTTCTTCTTGTATGAATTAAATCATTTTTCGTGGCATGTTATTTAGTCTTAACTCAAACATTTTTGTAGCAAAGCACATTTTTTTTTAAAAATCATGTCAGATTGGGATTTATAAAAAATATTAAAATTGCTGTAGGAAATGTTTTCCCATTTTTTTTATAATGAATGGCATTTTAAGTCCAATTTCTTACCTTAGAGTATAAACAAACCCAAATCCTGCACTTGGACATTCAGATGCACCTTTAAGTTGGGCAATTAACACATACACGTCCACTAGAACAGCAAAAAGTTGGATTTACAAAGACACTCATGGAAGAAAATTGTTCTTTTCATTTATTTAAGTGTATATGGTGCGTTTACCTCTTCTACGGCTACATCAACATTTGGAGCTAGAGATGCGATTTCTAGGTTGTGTAGACATACTTGTTCCAGCTCTCCTTGGGTGCGTCTACATGGCAAGTTGACTTAGGTTGACTTAAGGATGCTTAAACTAAACAAAGCCACATCCACACTGGTCTTTTATTAAGTCGACTTAAACATTTCCTTAAGTCATCTTAAGGAAAACTTAAGTCGACAATAACATCTCCTTTAAGACAACAGAGTCCTGTGGCACTTTTAAAGACTAACAGATTTATTTATCGCATGAGCTTTTGTAGGAGAAAATCCCACTTCGTCAGACGCTTTGAAGATAGGAAAGTTACGGAGTGGTAGGAAATTAAATGCAGGGGAGTGTATGACATAGCATCAGGTCAGGCTGTAACAGCAAATCAAAATAGTTGTGATTTGCTGTTACAGCCTGACCTGATGCTATGTCATACACTCCCCTGCATTTAATTTCCTACCACTCTGTAACTTTCCTATCTTCAAAGCGTCTGACGAAGTGGGATTTTCTCCCACGAAAGCTCATGCGATAAATAAATCTGTTAGTCTTTAAAAGTGCCACAGGACTCTTGTCTTTCTACAATAGACTAACACGGCTACCCCTTTGGAATCTCCTTTAAGGTTGACTTAGGCCTTAAGTCAACTCCTTAAATTGACTTAAGGCCAGTGTAGACAGGGATTAACGCTAAGTCAACTTTATTAAGTTGACTTAAAGCCAATATAATGGCTATCTCTACTGTTAAGTCGACTTAATAAAGTCAACTTAAAGTGTAGCCAATTGTTAAGTCGACTTAAAGTCGAGCTTGTTAAGTCGACTTAACAAAGTCGACAACTTTGTAAGTGCAGATGTAGCCCTTAAGCTAGTTTCTAAAGATATTGACTGCAGTGGGAAGTGGCATCTCTGTGCTGAGTACAATTTACCTGCACCCCAGAGTATGTACTCGGGGAGGCAATCCTCAGTTGCTGCTACCCATGCTACCACAACTACCCTGATATTTTTAGCACACTAAAATAAGAGAGATAGACACGTATATCTAAGCATGCTGGAAATCACATCAATCAAAACCATTTGAAGATTAAAAAAGGAACATTGTAACAGAGGATCACCCTGTCCATAAATAAAGGCAAAGACTGTTTCAGTGTATAACAGACTCTCTGCTCCTTTGAGGGCAGAGGATCTGGAATATCTGCGTGTGTCTACACTTACAAATTAAGTTGATTTAAGGAGGCTTAAGTCAATTTAAAATACTCCGCATCTACACTGGGCTTTCCTTAAGTCGACTTAAGCTGCTCCTTAAGTCGAATTAAGGAAAAGTTAGTTTGAATTAATAACACCTCATTTTAATTCAAACTAGCGCTTAAGTCAACTTTATTAAGTTGACTTAAGTCAGTGGAGATGGGGATTAGTGCTTTGGTGGAGCTTATTAAGTTGATTTAAAATGTTAAGGCAACTTAATAAGGTCGAAAAGGGGCCACGTCTACACTTGAAAAGTTGTCGACTTTTGTTAAGTCGACTTCATAAGGTCCACTTTACGTCGACTTAAAGTCGACCTTATTAAGTCAACTTCATAAAGTCGACCTAACTTTTCAAGTGTAGACATAGCCTCTGTGAGGAGTCAGTGCCCAAGATGTGGGGAGTAAGGTTAACCTGCAAAGCAGAGACAAGGCTTGCACAATTGAGAAAAGATTGTTTGAGTGGCTGGTGGTTTGGTTACGCAGCTAACTCCCAGTTACCACAAACAAAGCCATCTCCAACTAGAGTCAATGGATAGCAAAGTGACTTGTTCCAAAGGGTCAAGTTCCAAAAGGGTAGCTGTGTTAGTCTATTGTAGAGAAACAGAGTCCTGTGGCACTTTTAAACTTACAGCACGGGAGGAAATTAAATGCAGGGGAGTGTATGACACAGGATCAAGTCAGGCTGTAACAGCAAATCAAAATAGGTTTGGGGATTCAAACACTGGGGAACAGCATGTAGAGGAAAGTGAGGTCAAATCACTTGTAATGAGAAAAAAATCCGTAGTCACCGTTTAACTCTGAGGCAACAGAGTCAAATTTACATATTATTTCTAATTCAGCATTTTCTCTTTGAAGCTGTGATTTGTTATTCATTTGTTTGAGCACCACTATTAACAAGTCGTCAATGTAGTGAGCAGGAAGATTGAAGTATTCTCCTATTGGTTTTTGAATGTTGTCATTTCTGATGTCAGACTTCTGTCCATTTATTCTTTGGCGCAGAGACTGTCCTGTTTGTCCAATATATAAGGCAGGGGGGCATTTCCGGCACATGATGGCATAAATCACATTGGTGGATGAGCAGGTAAATGAGTTCTTGATGGAGTAGGTAGCTTGATTTGGTCCTGTGATGGTGTCTTGGTGCTCCAAGAACCATCACAGAGATCATTTGCAATAGTGCTGCAGGACTGATTATACCAATTATACTGATTATACTGAGCAATGTTCAGTAATGGCGCATCATTAACGCAGGTGAGAGATATCACACCTCTCTGTGCTGAACACTTTGATTCATAATTCCATGTTTAAGGCCAGAAGGGACCATGAGATCATCTCTGGCCTCCTTTATCTCACAGACCATCACATTTTACCCCTGTATCCCTAAGCCCATGGCGAATCATATTTACTGTTACCAAATGGTGATATTCTAAAACACAGCAGCTAGGCTACAGCTTTTTATGTCTTGTTGCATACACGGTAGTGCAAGGGTTGGCAACCCAAAGGATAAGAAGAGCCATGTAAAAAAATTCCTTCAATAACCAAGTGCCTTGAGAGCCGCAATAGGTGTAGCCCCTGGGGAAGGTGGACCAGGGTTCCTGTCTCAGGATCCCTTAGCAAGGGAGGGGGGAGCCTGGAACCAAGAGCAAGCCTCCTACAGGGTTCCCTGGTGGCAGGGTAGGAGTGGGGGGGAGGGAGTCTGGGACATGCTGCCTGCAGGGTCTCCCAGTGGCAGGGGTCCTGGAGCCACAGGGGGCCAGCTAAAGAGCCACATGTGGCTCAGACCGCTCTGGTAGTGAAATGGCAGGCATGCCAATTTTCGGTGTGGCAATATCACATGATGCATAGACACTATGGCAACAAGCACTACAGACAACCTTAACACAACCAGACAGCTTAGCTGTGGAAGTGAATCTTTATTACCCGGTATATATGATGCACAAATATAGCTACACCACCAACTCTGGGAGGCACTGAGCTACCTGTGCTCTTGGGAGCACAGCTTAAAAGATAGTGTGCAGCTCTGTTGGCCATTGTGAATGGCCTCATATCTGTTCAGTCACTGTTGTGTGCAACCTGCACTTGAGAGGCCTTAGCAGTGATTTGCAGTAACAACAAAAGGCTCTACTAGCTCCATGCACATTTACCTGCAACAGGACAAAAGACAATCTAATTGTGAGTGTTCTCTGTCTTCAAAAATGGATGAACAAGGAGCTGTAATGTGTGTAGAGCTCCCTGTGAACCCTACAAAGCACATACATTCACATACAGCAGAAAGAAATTCTGCAGACATACAGGGAACCACTAGAGGCCATCAAATACCTCTCCAACTAAACAGGCATTCATTTCAATTCATCCAAAGCCTGTGGTGGCAGCAGGACTGAACTATTACACAGTGTTTTGATATTTGGGATGGAGGGGAGGCAGACCCAAATGTGCAAGTGAAATTAATTATTTAAGTGGGAAGAGGGAGGGAAAGACAGATTGATTAAAACAAGCTCTGAGGTAAATATGAAGGGATTTGTAAATAGGTAGATGCTGCATGAGGGGACTGATAACCTTATAGTCAGCTATGACAACAGCAGTAAACATTTCCCTCCCTTCTGTGAGATGGAGATGTTTATTCCCATTTGTACATGACCACCTAGCTGTGGTTGGAATGTCTTTCTATATATTAACTAGATACTTCATAGCTGGTATGCAACTAGATTTCTGGGTAATCTGTCTAGTGGCCATTTCCTACCCGTGCGAAGAATTAGGATGTATTCCTATCTCTAACTGATGCCACACAGGAAAGTGCTAGTTCTCTGCAGCTATTTCAGAAAAATCCCTGACATGATTTAATCACATTTATTTGTTTTCAAAGGAAAACATATTAAGGCACAATTAAAATGAAAGCTTAAATGTAAACAAGGTACTGTATGTGTATATAACAATGAATGCATAAATTGTACCAAAATGAAATCAGGCTTTGTCTTTGTCCTGATCCTTCTCTTGCTAAAGTCAATAGAAAATTTCATTTGACTTCAGCAGCAAATTTATTTTTAGGACCTAGCTTTCCTTCAGCAATAAACACAAATTTCCTGTCATTACCATAGGATAGGAGCAAAGTGAGAACCACATTCCAATGAGCTACGTGCATGTTTTTAAAGACACTAAGGCTAAGTCTACGGCAACAAAATGGTCGCTGTCACCACGATCTTCCAGGTTCGGTTGAGCGGTCTGTATAGATGTGCTCGATCGATCCGGAATTCACCATAGCAACTGCAGCCCAGGAACTGGAGTATCAGTTAGCTGACCGGAAGGCATTTGCACCTTAGGTCGACTTAACAACGCTTAAGTCAACCTACAGAACACCGCGTCCACAATGGGCGCTTCTGAAGTTGACTTAAGCGCTTCCTTAAGACGATTTAATAACACCACCTCTGAAGGTCAACTTAAGGCTTAAGTTGGCCTTATTAAGTCAACTTAAAGCCAGTGAGGATGGGTATGTCTACACTATAGGCTCTGTTAAGTTGATTTAACAAGGTCGACTTAAGTCGACTTTAAGTTTAGACACTCCGTTAAGTTGACCTAAAGTCATCCTTGTTAAGTCAACTTAACAGAGCCTGTAGTGTAGATATAACCTAAAAGTGCCACAGGACTCCTTGTTTATTTCCCTTCACTACCATACGATAAGAGAGATGTGAGAAGCTCATTGGCCAATACCAGGAATAAAGTAGTACTATTCAGTCTTTATTGGCTCAGCTATTCTGGCCAGTAAGCAAAAAGTTGGATGCAGAGGTCTGCTCATTCCCTGCTCCTCCTCACACCACCCGTCAGCTCTGGAGAAAGAGCAAGCAGATGAGTAGTCCTGCTTTCTCCTGTATGCCTGGACCCAAGATGCAGATAACCTGTGCTGGAATGTAGGGGAATTTTTACTCAGTGATACAGAGGTCTAATCCAAAGGGAAATCCAGCCCTAAATGCCAGATTATGTCACCACACTCAGATAGTAGTATTTTACTCCTCCACTTGTCCCAAGGAAATTACTGGTAGGTTGTAATGAATGAAGTGCTATTATGCTTGAGTGGGATCTGGGCCAAAATTTGCCTTTTGCTTTTAACATTCACTTGCATGGAGTGCATTGTATTTGTATCAATCTAGACTGAGAGTGTAATTAACTAAAAGTGTTTAGTAGACTCATAAGATATGTCTACACCAAAAAAGTAAAGTCAACTTATAAGGCGACTTAACTGCCCTTAAGTCGACTTAATAAAGTCGACCTAAGGGTTACTCCCCATCCACACCGCTTAAGTCAACCTAATGGGTGGTTGATATTAGGTCGACTTAACCTTTTATTAAGTCGACCTAAGGAATTCCTTAAGTCGATTTAATGAAAGTCAGGTGTAAACATGGAGTAATTTAGGTCGACTGAAGGGTCCTTAAGTCAATCTAACTTGCCAGTGTAGACATACCCATAGACTCTAAGGTCAGAAGGGACCAGTATGATCATTTAGTCTGACTTCCTGCACAATGCAGGCCAGAAAATCTCACCCACCCACTCCTGCAATAAGCCTCTAACCTATGACTGAGTTATTAAAGTCCTTAAATCATGATTTAAAGACATTAAGGTACAGAGAATCCACTAGCAAGTGAGCCATGCCCCATGCTACAGGTGAAGGCAAAAAACTCCGAGAACCCTAGCCAATCTGCCCTGGGGGAAAATTCCTTCCCGACCCCAAATATGGCGATCAGTTAAACTCTGAGCATGTGGGCAAGTCTCAGCAGCCAGTCACCCAAGAAAGAATTCTCTGTAATAACTCAGAACCCAGTCCATCAACCCTCCCTTAGGCTACTGGCATATCCATAACCAGTAGTCAAATATCAGTCAATACATCAAACCACTAAGATGCTGGTAGTATGCCATGTGTATCAGATTCAGATGCAAGCAGGGTAGGTACTTCAGTAGCTGCACCATGTAGGTGTTAGCCCTCGTGTCCTGATAATCACTCCGACCAAAGGCTAAGTGACTGGAGATTGTATAGGGCTGGCAGGAAAGGGATAGATTGATAATTCCCTAGGTACAGAAGCTTTAACAGTTAGCAGTAAATGTTTGGGTCATTGGGACAATCCAATCAAAGATCATAGGAGCCTCGCTGCTCCAGCTTCCTACCAAGCTGCTGCTGTTTTCCCAAAAGTCCCAGAGTCCTGCATCAAGCTGAAATGTATGCTAGTCACAGCCTATTCCACATGGAGCTCTGCATATGATTCTTGCCTACAGCTCCCTGCTTGCTATGAGGCTGTTCCTTCAGTGCCTACCTTACCATGCAGCCCCTGCCGCCAAACACTCTCTACCCACGTCATGGGGCAGGAGTCAGGATTTTTCTTCTTATCTGGCCATGGGAAAGCAGGTGAGCAGTGCGGAAAGAGTTGGTAAGATTTCCAGTCCCTGTTTAGCAGATCCACCATAATAAGGTGTGGGATTTACCCTTCTGCTCTACATAAAACTCATGAAAGTTAAAATAAAATGTGTCATTCCTTAAAGTGAAAACCTATTAGAAAGCTATTTGGATAAGTCCCTTGTATTCATTTGGCTTTACTTTTCTTAAAGATTAGTAGTTCACCTTTTTGTTGCCCTTTTTATTCATGATGTTACTTAAATACTTGCTTTTAAATTTTTTTTGACTTTTTATTAAAAGCTCTTTAATTTGTTTTTTTCTTCTTTTTCTTTCTCTCAATGTCAGTTTTTTTGGTGTGCATTCATTCTCTCTCTCTTGCTCTGCGATAGTTGGTTTTACTTTTAATTATTCTGCTTTTTGTATTTCCTTATCCCTGTGCCATTTTAATATATGGCTAGATCAGTGGTTCCGAACCTTTTTGGCTCGAGGGCCACAGATGTAATTTTTACAGCCCTGAAGGTCCACCTGCCTCTGCTAGCAGCCCCTCCCCACCACAGAAAAGCAGTCTGCCTCCTTGCTGATCTCTCAGCTCCCTGGCTGCAGCAGGGAAACTGCACGTGTCCTGTAGCCCTACGTACTCCACCTGGGTCTCTAGGCAGTGGCTCTCTTCTGCAGCCAGGGAGATGGAAGATCAGTTCTCCCCTCCTTCTGGCTCCAGCAAGGACCCCAACAGCTATGGACCTAAGCTGAGTGCTTTGTTGGTTTTCCTGCTACAGCCAGGGGCAGGGGAGCACTGATATTCCATTCCTTTGGTTGCAATAAGGAGCCTCCACCAATCTTTTAGTTTAACAGAAAAGCGCTCCACCTGGGTCCTTAGGCAGCCACTCCCTTTTGCAGCCAGCACTTTGAAATCCCCCACAGGCCACTTTTGGCTCCTGGGCCACAGGTTGGGAACCACTGAGCTAGATTGTGATTTTAGCTACAGCGCTGAACTGCCAAGAGTATCATGTTCAGTGACTACTAAATGCTTAGGGAGCTGGCAACTGATTTCCTTTTTACTGGGTCTAGTGCCAATAACTGGCTGTGCGGAACAGCAAGAAGGCCATGACATCTCACCCAGACTCTATCTGGAAAGCTCACAGTCTATCCTCAATATCTAAGTAGGGACTCAGCTACTCTGTGCTGCTAATAGAAACGCTCTATGCAGCTTAAGTATTGTGTTGCAGTGTGACCACACTCACACTTGGAGAGGAATTAAGTTGAATGTAGATAATTCAAGCTACCATTGCAGTGAAGACAGACCCTCAGAGACTACCCCTGAGCCACTCTTCTTTCTCATTCATGGAGAGTACTTATTAACCACTGGCTGACATCAGCAGTCAATGCATCCTCCAACCCTGTTCCCACAGGCTCAGCTACAGTGGCCAGCGAATAATGGGTGTGGAATTTTTTTTCCATCCTTTCTCTAGTTCTCCTGCTCACTTGCTCTGAGGAGACATTAGCCTTGCTTATTCTTAGGTTATTCTAGAAATAAGGTCTGGGAAGCCTATGCAGGGGTATAAGTGGAAAGGGGAAGTTTCTGGAGATCTTGCTCCCTCTGACTCCTTTGCAAGTTCAAGAAGACTGAGTCAGAAACTAGGACGTCCTATAGCAGATTACACTTTCTTTTCCACTGATTCAAGCTGTTACATGAGATCAAGATTTCACGCACTCGTATGATAGGACTTTACTCAGAAGCTGACAGCTTTTAAACAAACATTTCAAAGTTCTTGTGTCTTGTCGTGGATGAGAGATGGTGTACTATTTTATCATAAATTAATGTTGTGAGCAAAAAAATCATGGTTCTGGCTCTTGAAATTCCAATGGTATGCACTTTCCTTGGTGTCCTTCAAGATACTTCACTGGAATTATGTCTTCTGTGTTCATTGCCTTTAAAGAGGTGAAATGCAAATCTTGAAGCCTGACTTGGAAATGAAAGTGCCTGTTGATCTCTTAAGCTCCATTCACAAAAGGATCAATTTAAGATCTGGGCACAGGAAAGGCTAACTGATCTGGCTGTTACTTCTGTAGCGAACTGGGAAGTATGGTGAGTAGACTGGGGTGATCTAATTAATGAGACTGCTTCAGAGAGGCTAAGAAGGCCTTTTTGTAAAAGTACTTAATGGTGATTGCAAATGAGGAAGGGGCAGGGAGGGCCGGGGTTTGAGTCTAAAAACAAGGCCTGGTATACCCTTGGCACAGCGGTATGCCCATCTTTACCTTTAAGTCCTCTGTTCCTGTGTCTGCCTTTTTGTCATCCCACATTTCCCACTGTTACTCCTTTCCCTTTGTTTTCCTCTCCCATTGTCTTTCATGCCTACTGTAGGCCCTTTATCCTTAATCTTATGGCTGCATCTCAACTTCCCTACGTAAGAACACCTCAGAGGTCTCCTTGGAGACTTCTAACTATGTCACTGCACTCTTTAAATCTGGTTTTGATGTATTTTTCTAAAGAAATTTATTCTTCCCGCACAAGAGATGTCTGACTTCCATGGAAAATTTCATCTTTTTCACAAACCAAATACCCCCAAACTGAAAATTTCTAATTGAAAATACCACCAGGGTGCTCCATGGGAGTTCTAGTTCAGGTGTCTCATGCTCTTGTTCTCCTCTAGGAGCTGGGCTCCCCATCTAAATTACAGCTCCCATGATGAACTGTGACTATGACAGTTTAACAAAGGGGGAATGCTGTGGTCCATCCTGGATTGTAATCTGGTCAGCGAGCTTGGTACATAGTGAATAAAAGCATGAAGCACCCAAAGTACAACTCATGTGAAACACTACAGTGGCATTCCCAAATCTAAATTTTTGATCCGGCTTTCTCAAAAGTATTTAGCTTTTAATATTTCATTAAAAAATCTTAACTTTTTAACAATAACAAAAATCATTTTAATTGAAATTTTTTATGGGAAAAAAATCATTTTCCAGCCAACTGCACCTTCTTATGCAAGAACTGTTGTTTTCTTTGAGAGCTATACTGCAAGTACCTCATGCAGGGACTATATATATTTATGCATTATTTATAGCATTTATAATGTGACATATTTAGGTTTAGAAGGATTCTATTTCATTGGTAATCATTAGTTTCATGCACAAACTTACAAAAAATACTTTCATTGAAAATAATCCTAATTTACAGATAGGCAAAGTAAGAAAAATGCTTCTTGAGAATTTATTTGCGTTTAATTTAAGGCTATTTATTTTTAATATTTTGACATCTGGTGTTGATAGTTGGTGTTAACAGTTATGAAGCTTTAACTTTTTGAATCTTGATGTCTACTGTCACTGTATGATTATTGACTGACATCACATCATCTGATCCCCCACAATTTCCCATTACAGTGAAAACTGAAATAGATAAAAATAGATAAATGCATAACTGTGAAAATTTAAATAAATAAAAATAAAGCATTTTAATGATAAACTTCAGTATTGGCTGTCAACATTATAAAATATAAATAAAAATTGATTTCTATTATGCCTAGACATAATATTGTTATTGAGCCACGTGGTGCAAGATTATTTCCACGAGCAAAGCTTACTTAGACAAGAAATGAAGTAAGGGTTACTCTTTCCTGTGAGGGTTTTTTTGTTTTTTTTTGGTAAGACAAACTGCATTTTTATGGTATCATAAATGTACATGACTGCATATTATAGGCTCTTACAAACAAAGACTAGGTGCCTACACTGAACTGGTAAGATATTCTAAGCATAAGGAGCAGCACAGAAGACAAAGAGTTGGGAGCAGGTGACAACAGAGAATTCTGAGAGAATCCTGGAGGGAGCACAGGGAGTAGGAGTGAATTTTGGAGGAAATCAGCTGAAGGGGAGTTGTGCAGGGCTTTAAAGGTGTGGGTGAGGAACTTCACCTTAATATAGAAAAAGAACAGAAGCTAGTGAAGGTAGACACACGGTAAGAACAGGGAGAGAAGATGTTCTAAGGAGCAGGATGTGCTGATGAGGAAAGACGCGGAAGGTAGTAAAGCTGGAAAAGTGTTAATTACAGTGGTCAATACAATAAATGCATAACCCAGAATTTTATCAGTAGGAGTGGAGAAGAAAGGTTTAATTTTAGTGCTGTTGTACAGGAAGAAATGACGATGTAGCAGATTCTGGGATCTAAGGGGTAAATTAGAGAAAGCTGATGTCTTATTTAAATAATAAAAAATAGTGCACCAAATTTACCCTTGAAATCAATGGAGTTACAAGAGCGGTGAATTCAGTCCACTTCGCTTATATTATATGAATAATAAATGATGATACATGATAATTACAGTATTGATCTACCTTTTATATGTAAATATTTTATTTATATTGTTTTTTCCATCTCATTACATAGACTTCTATGGCTTTGCCCTTTCTGTTCTGATGATCACTCTGAATTCTGAATGTAGACTTTGGGGTTGGTGCCAAATGTCAAAATAAACAGTGTTATATCAGCATTCATGGAACTTCTATGATTGCAGAGACAAAATGATTTCTTTTGCTGGATAACAATGCTGATAAAAGGTTAGTGCACTACCGCATGCTACATTAAATATGGAACAGTCCACAAATTCCTTACCTTGCTGCCATTAGCCAACTGGGTCCTGCTTGACAACTGCAAGGTGCACTTTTGCTAATGACAAATATAGATGGGTTAAATGAGGGGAAAGGCTCAGAATGTTCAATTCTCCATTGCACCATGTGCAGTTATTTCTACCAAATCAGAATGACAGTGCTTTTACATTTACTTTTCACTAGCATAAATGACTACATAGAATGCAAGGCAAGCCCTCTTGGCTACTTCCTTTCTCAATCACTGGACAACCCCACTGCCCTGCCTGTCACTCAGCCCCATAATTTGGGCAGCATCTTTAATTCAGAATGCTCTGTAAGGCCTTATATCCAGGCTGTGTCTAAATCTTGCCAATAATTTTGGCATGATATGTCTAAGTTACAGCCTGCCTTATTCATCCACACAGCTAAAACTCTTATTCAGGCTCTCATCATCGATCATCTTGATTACAGCAACATCCTTTGCTCTGGCCTTGACAAATGCAGCCTCGCCCTACTCATATTAATTCAGAATGCTGCTACAAAGATCATTTTCCCTGCTCATTGCTTTGACCATGGCACTCCTCTCCTTGCATCCCTCCCCTGGTTTGCCCTTCTCTAGCTGCTTGTATTCATTTTCAAGGCCCTTCTCAGCCTATTCGCATCCTACCTGTCATCTGTCATTCACTATCAAGATGACAGCTCCCACCTCTGATCAGGTAATGATGTCAGCCTCCATCGCCCACTTCTTAAAGTTTCAAATAATCATCTTTGAGCTTCCTCCCATGCTGCCTTTCTCACTCGGAAGGAGTTCCCCATTAACATCCAGAAAACGACCCTGTTATCTTTCTTCAAATTGCTCCTTAAAAGTCTCCTTTTTTATGAAACCTACGTAAAACTCAACAGTTATACAGATGGTGTGCTGCGACCACTGCCAATTGTACTGCCCAGTATCATGTCATTGTTTCCTTGTGCTCCACTATCTGTCTGTTTCCAGCTCCTATTTTATACTTAGATTGTAAGCTTTTTGTGGAGAGACCATCTTTTTGTTCTATGTTTGTACGCAGAATGGTGCACTGGTCCACAACTGGATTGGAAATTTTATTGATGTGGCACAGCCTCTCTCACAATTTTACAGGTGTTTCCTACTTTGATTGGACGTGACAATGTATTTGCATCTAGCTGGATATGGTGTTGTACTTAATATCATAAAAGAAGCTTTTTTCATGGACATAGCAAAGGTATCATTCTAAATAAAACATGGGAATGAAAAGGTGGAAATAAAAATATTGGGAGGGTAAAACTGACTCACAGTGCTTTGAATCTATATGGGGGAGGTAATTTGCAATAGCTGTTCTGGTTTAAATTCACGTTCTACCTCCATTCATATTAATCTGCAATGTAGGCAAGTCCTCAATTGAGATTTGTTTCAAGTTTTAGGTGAAAGTTCTGTCAGCTGAAGCCATGGTGCTTATTTGCTTCAAGCTAGTTTTCACATAAAATATGTCCTGACCTATATACACTCTTTATCTTGTGCCCCATTATGCAAATTCCTTTAAGGAAATATTTGTATTTGAATCATGGACAGAAATAAACAGATGCCTTGTTGTCTGTAATTCTCAATGTACAAGTGGAGTCTCAAGCATAAGCATTGAGTAAAAAAATATTGAAGTAATGTTTTGATTTCTAGTGTCAGGGGATCAGATGTTCATTACAGTTACCTCTGATTCCCTGCTGCAACCCATGGGCTATAGGTCCCTGTTGATTGTGTCATGCTGAACCTTTTGATGCATGATCTACTGTATTTATGCAAGATCTCTGTGTATTTATGCAAGTTCTCAGAGACATTCTGAGAAAGTTTTCCAGACCTGAAGAAGAGCTCTGTGTAAGTGTGAAAGCTTTTCTCTCTCAGAAGTTGGTCCAATAAAAGAAATTACCTCACCCACCTTCTCTCTCTAATAACTTGGGACCGAGGCAGCTACAAAAACAATGTATACTGAAAATACTTTGTCAGAAGACAAACCAGATAAGTATACAAATGTATTAAGCTAATATTTTAACATCTCAGCCTGGAGGACAGGCCTCAGATAATAAAAATGCCAATCACAGAGTCATATCTAACACCTCTGACTTCCATCAATAGCATCATTTGTTAACATATTAGATTGTCATATAATTTTTCCCATATCATAAGGCTTTAAATTATTATGATGTATGATCTAATAATCTGTTTCTGATGCTTAATCATAATATTTTATTATTATTTATATTACAGTAGTGCAGAAAGGTCCTACAGGAGTTCAGATTTCATTGTATTAGGCACTACATATTTACATACAATCCTTTCTCTGAAGAGCTTACAATTTTATTAAAGAAGATGGACAAAGGTTGGGGGAAAGAAAGTACTGTTGTCCCAGTTTTACTATTGTGGTATCGAGTTATCAAGAGATTAAATTACTTTCCAAAGGTCATGGAGGAAATCTAACATGAAAGTTTCCTAAATTCCAATTCAGTACTTAAACCATAAGGTCATGTGGATGATAAAATGGAGGGGATAAAGTTGATGATCAACTGAAGAATCTTTAAACCCAAATTACTGTATTAGGAGAAAGGTTCTTGAATTGAGAATTTACATGAGACATTTAAACTGCTATTTGAATGACATAAAGCCTGATGTCACTTGCTCCTTCACATCCCAAATGCTTTTTTTCAACAGTTACTTCTGGTACCATTTAGTAGAATAGCCACCACGCTGGATGTCGGATGCAACAAACAGAGCTGCTGTCTCAGAGAGCAATATAATTATTAATTTCTCGTTGTATAAGAATAAAGCTCAAATATTATTATTAGATTTAATAGAATAGGTTCATATGCCTATGAAGGCTGGAGTTCTAGTTCTGGATCTCTTTAAAATATGCCGTGTAGTAACAACCAATCACTCCTAAGGTGCAAATTCTACTAACAAATACATACATGCAGTTCCAACTGTTATAAGTTTGAGTATAATATATGGAATAACTGAAGGTATAATTTGTTTCTGTGACTATGTCTACACTTAAAAATATAGATCGACTTCATTAAGCTGACTTTATTAAATCAACTTTAAGTTGACCTTATTAAGTTGACTTAGCGAGTCTACACACGACTCTTACGTCGACTTAAATTTGACCTTATTAAGTCGACCTAGAGAGTCTACACTAGACCACTGGAGGCTGGCGGCATGTCCCAGGGAGAGCCAGCTCCGTGGACTGGCTCTCCTGCCGGAACAGGCAAGCCGCGAGCGGCTCGTCCAGGGGACAGCAAGACCTGCATGGGCTGGCTTTCCCCGAGACAGCAAGCCGCCAGCCCCGAGCAGTCCTGGGGAGAAAAGAGTGTAGGGACCCCCTTCTGGCCAGGACCACTCGAGTCCTGGGGAGAAGGGAGCCCCGCAGTCCCTTCTCTGGGACCGTTCAGGCCCTGGGGAGAAGGGAGTCGCAGCCTGAACTCCCTTCTCCAGAACCGAGTGGTCCCGGCTAGAAGGGAGCCCCCCTCTCTTCTCTCTGGACCGACGGGGTCCGGGTAAGAAGGAAGTGCACTCCAGCTGACAGGGGATCCCCAGGGTTTCCCCATCAGCTGGAGCGTGGGGCCGACAATTGCCAGAAGGGTGCTCCAGCTGACAAGGGAAAACACGGGGATACCCTGTTGGCTGGAGCATGCTCCCTTCTTCCCTGGACCCAGCAGGTCCTTGGAGAAGAGAGTGGGGCTCCCTTCTGGCCCAGACCACTCGGTCCCGGAGAAGGGAGTTCAGGCTGCGGCTCCCTTCTCCCCAGGACCTGAAGGGTCCCGGAGAAGGGACCACAGGGCTCCCTTCTCCTCGGAACCTGAGCAGTCCCAGCCAGAAGGGAGCCCCGTCCCAGGGTGAACCAGCCCCATGTGATGCTGACTGTCCCTGGGACGAGCTGCTCATGGCTTGCCTGTCCCTGCAGGGCATCCATACTGGCTTAAGTCAACTTAAGAAGTTGACTTAATCACTAGTTCAAATTAAAACTAGGTGTTATTAATTCAAACTAATCTTCCTTAACTCGACTTAAGGAGCAGCTTAAGTCGAATTAAGGAAAGCCTAGTGTACACGCGGAGTAAATTACGTCAATTTAAGCCTCTTTTAGTTGACTTAATTTCTAAGTGTAGACACATTCTGTGATAGGCAGCTACAATGGCAGTACACAAGAAGTATTGCCCTGGATTGAGGTACTATGATGGGGCAGTTGCCCTGCACAGGTCTTTATGGGGTTAATAAGGGCCAGAAAGCCACAGTCAATGGGCTGCAAATGGGAGAGAGCCAATCAGGGTGCAGCAGCCAGTATAAGAAAGGGAGCTGCAGGATCAGGGCTCAGTTAGTTTGGGGAGCTCATAGGGGAAAGTAGTCCCACTGGCTGGCTGAGGAAATCAGCACTCTGGAGAGCTCCCAGTGCACCACCAGAGGTCTTGAAGCCATGGAAGGCAGTAGAGGTCCAGAGAGTGGTCCAGAGAGGTGAGGGCCCAGTGTGGGGCAGAAAGCTGCAAAGGTCCTGGCAGAACAGCAGGGTCAAACAGATTTGTTCTCCAGTGGTACCTAGAGATTTCAGCTGAAATTGATGTCTCTGTGCAGGAGTCTGTAGAAATCTATAGTAAGACACTTCCTACCCTAAAGAACTTACAGTCTAAATATGCAAGATGAACAAAATGGTAGTAAGGCAAATAGAGACAAGTAGCAAAATATCAAATGAGGGGTTTATAAGTACAACATTGCCATGTCCTAAGTAAAACTAAAGTTGTTACTGGTGCTTCAGCTGTTTAAATCTGTGTGAGCGTTCTCATCATAACCCCTTGTTTTTGTTTTTGTTATTAATAAAAAAAGCATTTGTCTCTTTGGCATTTTCTCAGTTCTCCACTGTGTGTATGTATCAGATTACAGTTTTAAAAAAAAATCATTTTGCTTGTCTAATAATGTAATTGATTGGGAAAGAGGATCTATCCCATCCCAAGTATAATATTGTTCATTCCCATCAATTCTTCAGCATCCTTGCAGAGCCCCAAGTAACATTTGTATTAGGAGGCTTGCCTGTGGCCCAGATACTCAATGTATGTAACAACAGATGTAACAATAGAAGGAGGTGAATTCCATGAGGAAATCTTAGTGAAATGTTCCCGTTTATCTTTGAGACTTATATAGCCCTCACTATCATAGTATCTGAGCATCCCATCACCTTTATGCTTTTATTCTGACAAGACCCTCGTGAGATACAGAAGTATCATTGATCTAGTGTTACAGATGAGGAGGTGAGGCAGAGGCCTAGATTCACAAAGGTAGCTAAGCACCTAAACACCAGACTTCATCAGCTAAGTCATGGTTTAGATGACCAACTTTAGGCTTCACTGAGATGTACAGAACTCATATTGAACCTTCTAGGTGCCCAAACACACTCAGTGCCTAAGTTTTAGTAGTAAAAATTTGTCTTAGTGCCCTCTGTTTCTGCCTCTGTGCACTGCTGTTCCACTCAAGCTACAAAGCAATTCATG
Source organism: Pelusios castaneus (assembly GCA_007922175.1). Lineage (NCBI taxonomy): Eukaryota > Metazoa > Chordata > Testudines > Pelomedusidae > Pelusios > Pelusios castaneus. The sequence goes on from ML685867.1 coordinate 1,945,976, forward strand.
AAACAGGATTAATAGGCATTTGCCTGTCTATCACATGAGGGGCCTTGCTCAGAGCATGTGTACTGGATTGGAGCCTGCACAAGACTTCACACAAAACAGCCAGAAGGAGGGGAGATAGAGCTAGCTCCCTCATAACTTTTAAGCTGGCGGTTAGGGTACTCTCTGCAGATACGGGCGAACTCTAGGTCATGTCTCCCTGTCACCTGATAAGGAAAAAGGAATGTGGATAGGAATCCACCATCTCTCAGGCGAGTGCTCTAAGCATTGGGTAGTGGGATAGTCTGTTGCTGAGGGAGGGGGTGGGTTGATCCCTGTTGGGTGGGTCGTTTAGTCTTTGCTGATGAAGGTGGTGCACTGTGGATAAAATATTAAAGAGTCTTTGGACCTGGGAGGCATAGCACAAGCATGAATCTATAGCCTGGGGGTTAAAGCATTCACCCAGAATGTGCAAGCCCCACAATCCACTCATGCCCCTATGACTGTTTAATTATTTAGCCAAAATGCAACAACAGACATTGATGTAGCTGCACATGACCCCAGTGGGTAAGAAATTCACTGATGAGATAGTAGACCAGTGTTCAAATCCCTTCTTCTCAGCAACTTGAGAGGGTGTTTGAACCAGCGCTCTTTTGCCCTCTAGGGCTGCATCTACACTGGTAAATTAAGTCGACTTAAGCAAGCTTAAGTCGACTTAATTTACCCTGCATCTACACTGCAGTTTCCTTAAGTCTACTTAAGCAAGCTCCTTAAGTCGACTTAAGGAAAATAAAGTCGACTTA
>ML685867.1:1946854-1958219 GCA_007922175.1 Pelusios castaneus
CCCCCGTGGACCTCCCCTTGGTCCCCCTAAGCCCCTAGAAGTCGACCTAGGCATCCAGTGTGGATGCTCTATGTCGACTTTTTAAGTTCTCCTTTAAGTCGACTTTATTTTTAAGTGTGGACACACTAAATCAACTTAGTTAAAGTCAGCTTAAATTACCCAGTGTAGACATAGTCTAGGTGAGTACCCTAACCCACTGGGCTAAAAGTTGAAGCTGCCTTGCAAAAAAACACTTTAGGCACCTAACACGAAAGAGGGTTCACAGTTGAGAATTGCTAGCAAAGATAGTCTTCTCCCTGCAGTCTGAAATCAAGCACCTATCTCCAAAGGGGGCAGGACATTGCACATCCCTTTCCCGTTGTCTAGCTTAGGTAACTCCCAATGTAGTGTGCTATCTTTTGTGAATGTAGTGGTGCTGTAGCCCCACTCTGGTAAATAGAGGGTTAAAATGGGGCCTGAATGTGGCAGCCAATTGCTTAAGTTGACTTAATTTACCCTGCGTCTACACTACAGTTTCCTTAAGTCGAATTAAGAAAAATAAAGTTGACTTAATGAAAATTAAGTTGACTTTATTAAACCTAGAAATAAGTCAACTTGGGGCTTAAGTTGACTCCCTAGAGTTGACTTAAGCCAGTGTAGACATGGGGTAGCCCTAAATTGACTTAGGGCTACCCCAGGACTACACCAATGCCCTCCCTGCTGGGGGGAGGGCACGGGGAGCCTGGCATGCCCCCCCACAGGGCAGGGCAGAGCCCTGACTACCCTGTCCCTATGTCCTGTCAGGGTCCCTGTCCCCCTTTGCCCCATTGTACTTATGTACAATGGGGCAAAGGCTGAGCCCCTGGCAGTGGGCAAGGGATGCCCTGCCTGCCCCTGTGGACCTACCCTAGGTCCCCCTAGCCCCACAAAGTTGACCTAGGCATCCAATGTGGATGCTCTAGGTTGACTTTGTAAGTTCCCCCCCAAGTCAACTTTAATTTTAAGTGTAGACTCACTAAGTCGACTTAGTTAAATCGACTTAAAATTACAAGTGTAGACATAGCCATAGGGTCCCTGGGCTGGTGCCTGAAGACGAGAGTGTGCTGGGGCCCCTCCCTGCTTTCCCCCCACCAGCATGCCAGACGTGACACAGGCTTGTGGGTCACTAATTCTTTTGATTAGTAGCTAGGAGTGGAGCAAGTCAGACTATGCCACAAAAAGGATGGCATAATGGGACTTGGCCAGAGGGCTGAGATCCCAGAAGAGTACTCAAGGGCAGAGTCCAGTCTATACAAGAGGGTGGAACACAAACCCCCCAATACCATCAGCAGGAGGTGCCCTAGGGGGGTTGGGTGCTGTGGAGTCTTACAGTGAAGCATGTTCTAAGATGTCTATATCTTTCTATTCATTGTGTAGGAAGCCTAGGCACCTACATAAGGTTTTGTGAACTGCAATGTTCTTGTGACTTTCTAGGTACCTAAAAGTTAGGAATGGTGATTAATTGTTTGGCCCTAAATTATTTCCATTTAAAAGGGCTTGTTATAGTTGTGGCCCAAATTATACTAATCTTTATCATCTTATCAGCTGACAATATGAGAATGTCAGAGTGGCTAAAAGGAAATGGAAAGATCATATTACTAAAACTCAAAAGCTAATTTTCAACACAAACACAACAGCCAAGAAGCCAGTCAGTTTTTTAATCTACTTCCCCTTCCCCTTCCCTGCCCCCCCGTCAAAAAAAGAAAAGACAAGCAAAAGGAAAAAAATGGTTTTGCTCTGAGATCAGATCACATCACCATCTCACACTCCAGTGTATTTTTTGGTAAACTTCAATAAATTTCCACAAAAAGTTTATCAGCCTGTGCACAAAAATCTATTCATCTGTCCTCATCAAGTTAAGGATGATGGTGGTAATGGAGATATTTTATTCATCTGTCAAGAAAATTGGCCACCGAGTGGTTGATGGGCTATTTGTTAGTGTTACAAGGCAAAAAGGATTTTCCAATGCCTCTGTAGTCTGGTGGCAAAATTAATCCTTAGTGTTATTCAGCTGAAGCCGATACAGTTACGCCAGGGATAAATTTGCCCCTTGGATCTGTAAACTTCTTGGGGAAGGGCCTGTGGCATCTTTTCAGATGTGGAATAAGCAGTACATATTCTCCCCACCCCCGTCCTCAAAATCTAGCATTAGTTTTCATTGGTTTTAGACCACCTTGCTCTGCAACCAAGAGCATATGCCTGACTTCTGTCACTTAAATAGTCCCACTGACATAGAGGGACTTCTCAAGTGGGTAAAAGTTATGGCTGTGTTTAAATGTTTGCTGGGGGAGAGCCTAAATTTGGCTTTGTGGCCTTCCCTTTGTTTTAGATGATCTGAGCTCTATAAATAACAGTCATAATAAATCTTTCTAAGTGACTCAGCAGTTCAGTTTGGTTTGAATAATCCCTGCCTTCCTAAACCAAAGCTTATGTCTATTTACTTCTCCAGGCATTATTGCATGCATTGCATTATTAGATATTAAAACAGCTTAAACTGTTTTTAGTTAAGGAATAGCATATGAATTCTGGAGAATGAAAAGAGGAGTGTTTTTCCTTTATAAATTCAATTCAAAAGAGTAGTGGGTTCTTTTCTTATTCAGTACACCCACTGTGTGAGTGCCATCATACAACCAACCATTAGCAGCCTAAAGAAATAAATGCCTGGGGAGAAATGAAAGCAAGGGATTGAAGTGCCACCTCCCTCCCCCCCACCCCCACCCCCAAAAAGGAAGAAAGTGAGTCAGCTTGGTTGATCTGGATCAGCTCTGGGTAGAAGACAAAGAGAAACTATGCATTTGAGCTTCAATCCACACTGCCACTCCACACCCCAAGGCCAGATTCTGAAAGGGTTAAAAAAATTGTCATCGGATCAGTGTGGGGAAAGCACAATGAATTAAAGGTGACTGTGCTGCTCTCTCTGGGCCAGCCTGTGATCCAACACTATAAACTGCACAAGGGTTAGGGGAATAAGCCCCACTCCCTGTGTTTATTTTGTAGACATGTGGAGGGGAGAGGGCACCAAGACTGCACACCTGAATGTCTTGCACACAGGTTATAGTAGGTGGACAAAGGAATGGGTGGTGAATAAGCAGAGCCTGGGCTATGTCTACTGCCCAGTGCAGCTGAGCTGGTGTAAGGGTGTGGTAATTTGCTAGTTGTTTAGAGCCATCCCAAGATACAGGCTACCAGGAGAATGGTGGGAATAGGGAAGGATTATGCCTTAAAGGACTTTATGTGTTTAAAGTTAAGCACATCGTCAAATTATCTGGGCCACAGCAATCTGTTCCCTGCACAAATGAGCCCACTGCATGCTGAGACTGTTACTTGCACTAATCATGTTTGGTTTACTGTTTCCTTTGTCCTCCCACCACTTTTCTTGTTGCATCCTATATATAAACAAATAAGCTATTCATTGCAGTCCTTCAGAGCCTGCAGTCATTCTTCTTAATTCACCAACAAACCAACTTTATGCAGTCTTAAAGCATATCACCAAGAATACGTCTACACTTACTAAAATTAGTTTGAATTAGTTAGTTCGAACTAACTAAAATTAGTTAGTTCGAATTAGCTTAATTCAAACTAGAAAAAATTAGTACGAATTAGCGATCTCCATTGATTTCAATGGGACGGTTAGGTCGAACTAAGAAATTAGTTCGAACTAACATGGCCATATTGGTTAATTCGAACTAATTAGTTCAAATTAACCCTTACTTCTAATACCCTATTCAAAGTTATTAGTTCAAATTAAGGAAGCCCTTAATTCAAACTAATTAAAGCCTAGTGTAGCCATGGCTTTAGTTAGTTCGAATTAAGCTTCCTTAATTCGAAGTAACTTGCCAGTGTAGACGTAGCCCAAGAGTCCAGACTGTCAAATAAGGTTCTGTAATACACTCCCTCCCTTGCCCCCCTGCCCCCCTTAACATGATTCTGGATGTTTTTAGAACTTTCCCAAAGTTCTAGTTTAGGTCTGTAGTTCAGAAGCTTGACTAGATTGCTACACAGCCTCTTTACTGGGAGCAGTCATGTCATTCAGTGCCTTTGTTACGATACCTGTTTAGGGAAAGGAGGTTTAAGTAGGCATGTCTGGCCACTGGGAGCACAACTCCTGTCAAGGGAAGTAAGACTGCAGGAACTGTGCTGCTGAGGGGAAAGAGGGCTAATTGAGCAGTATGTAAAGAAGACCTACCCACCAGCCCTACTCCCTGAATAAACTAGGAGAAGGAAACTCATTGGGTGCATCTACACTTGTAAATTAAGTCGACTTAAGCTGCTTAAGTTGACTTAATTTACTCTGTGTTTACACTACAATTTCCTTAAGTCAACGTAAGCCAATGTAGACGTCACTTAGCCCTAAGTCGACTTTAAGGGTCTGCAGGGCTCCTCCACTGATCTCCCTGCCAGGGTGCCTGGCATAACCAGAGCCTGGCATGCCCACCCATAGGGCAGGACACAGCCCTCCCAACTCCGCTCCCGTACCCTGCTCCTGTCCTGGTCAACCCCCATATACTTTAGTACAATGGGGAAATGCTGAGCCCCCTGGCACTTTTAAAGGGGTGACCCCCTCCCACCATGAACCACTCCCAGGTCCAAATATCCCCTAGAAGTCGACTTAGGCATCCAGTGTGGATGCTCTAAGTCGATTTGGCAAGGTTGACTTATTTTGACAAGTGTAGACATAGCCACTGGGAACCATACTGACCAGCGCAGCTATGGATTCAGCTCCCTTTTAGGTTTTCCCCACATAAATACTATTTGCTTATTATTTTAAGGGACTGTATTGCCCATCTTTTTTAAAAGGACAACTCAATGTCTAAGGTTCAGTAGTTAGCTGTCTATTCTTTAGAGCCTTAAATCAAATCAGGTACCATCACCTAACTTTCATCTCAGGAAGTTACGGTCCCTTATATATATATATAAGGTGATATAGAAGTGTGACTTCTGATTTTTATTAGGGGGAAGTTGTTGGAGCATGCTTCACTGTGGCAGTCCTCAATCCCTTGTTGCCAGCTAGAATTGTGTAGCTCTAAATGTCAGAGGCCAAGGCTGAAGCAGAAATGGCCATAGAATTGGGGCTGTAAGCATGAGTCTGTCTCTATTGTGTTGAGCAAAGGTGAGGTACAGCTGAGAATTTGAGCCTAGATTTCCTAGTATCCCTCTTCCCCCCACTAATGTGACTCATTGGTTGTTTGATCTGAAAAACAAAATAAAATAAAAGAGCACAAGATGGCAGTTGGAACTTCCCCCGTTTCGAAAGGAAAAGTGATTTTTGTAGCAGGTGGAGGATTTCTATGGCAACTGAGATAATGAGGGGTTGGATGCAGAGGATACTGTTGCCAGAGAACTACAATAAAGAGGGGTCTCTGAGGTGGTGTTCATGTTAACACTAGAAAAAGAAAATTGTAACATACAGCATCGTGTTGCGGATATAGCTATAATAAGTCAATTGGAGCAAACTAGCCTAGTCCCAAGGATGTCAGAACACATAATCATAATGGGCCCTGGCGTGTATGGATGATGCTAATTTACATCAGCTGAAGAGCTGGTCCAACATTTCTGATGTTACCATGTACCAATAGTTGTCTTACAACACAGCCTTTGAAATCAAACTCTTCTGAGTTGCTGGCCTGCTTGATTGGGACATTTCCCAGTAAGTAGACCACACTGAGCATGGAGTGCTGTGGAGCACAGGTGCCAGAGTGAGTGAACATGAGCTCCACCTGCAGCCAATCTCTCTGCTGATTTCCCTAGTGAATGGTGAACTTCCCAAAGTGTTTCCACTGACCTTCTTTTGAATATGTGTTCAGAGAGTAAAACACTACTGGTTAAAAGTAAAACTCACTTTACTAACTGTGATTAGTGTTAATTATGTACAAGCTAGCTCAGACAGCAGTGTCACATGGGACTAGAGGAGACCAACATCAACTTGAATGGGAAAGGAATGTAGATGATGAAATAAATAGAAACCAAGAGTCCATAGTGTTGTCAGTTGGTCAGTCTTGGGAAATAACACAGGATTTTTCCCACCCGGATTCAATTTGGAGGTACCAAGTCCCTTTCCTTTTGTAACATAAATACTTTAAGAAGACTCTTGAAAAAGGCATTCCTATGTTATGGATTCTAGAGTATTTATGGTAAAAATCACATCTGTTCAGAGACAAAATTTGGCAACCCTGCAACTATACTTCAATGTCTTGTTTTTATCAGTCGAGATGGCAGCAAACCAATAAACAGATCTGCATCTGAGTTTTCTGCATCCCCCTAGATACAGCAACATCAATAAGAATGCAGATGAAGTCTGCGTTTCATGGGATTGTCATGTTAGAGCAGCATGTTGAATATATATCAAATCTGATCATAATAGCACGGGAGAATAAGAATGTATATCATTTAAAAGGGTTTTGCTTTCCCTACTCTACTTTTAATTCTGTATATATTACCACCTATTTCTGACTTTTGTCATTTACTAGATCATATGCCTTTTGAGCCAGATTCTGGCAGCTTAACTTGCAATGAGTAGCCTTACTTTGCAAGTATGTCCATTAGGATCAGTGGGAGTATTAAAGGAATAAGGTACTGATCAACAAGAGAGAAGGTATCAGAATCTGGTCTATTATTGAAACCTCAATTTGCAGCTACCATGAAGCAGCAAAACACAGATTGCTCCCAGAACTTCCCCACGTCAAATGCAGATACTATTGCTAACTATTGACACATTTCTTTAAGATTTCATAACAGAATGGAATATCTTCAGCTGTTTCCTGTGTTTTACATTCTTGTCAAAGCATTAGATGTGATTCTCTTTAAAGTTCTGGGGATCAAATAAAAAATATAATATCCCTGGTTTTGCAGTAAAATACATAAAATGACAAGGACAACCTTCTTAACAAATGTTTTCACTATCCCATATTGCCTGGGGCAGTTTGAGAGTTTCTTTATACTTACACATAAATGATATGTAGTCAGATGCAAAAATGGAACAGTTTACTGAAACAAATTCCTGCAGTGAACGGACATATTTATATTGCTCTGGCAATATTGTTGGCACTGGCATAGTCATATCAAGGAGCTCAGCTCTAATTAGTCCTCAGAATATTCACATATCAACAGCAGGAATGTCATCTTTATTAGCACTCATTGCTGTAAACAGAATCCACTTATAAAAACCCATTTCCTTCATATGTCGATACCAGCATGTCAGTCAGGGGTAAGTCTACTGTTGGCATCTTCACTTACATAGCAAATTAATCACAGGATCTAAATGGTGGGTTGTATATTAGCCCTTCTAACAATTTTCCTAAGAGTGGGCAGGTCAGGTGTGACATTCTCCTCCCTCAAGCCGATCTGGTGTGCCGCTGTGACTCCCCAATCACACTTGTAACGGAATGGTGTGGTTTAATGCAAAATATGTCATGAGGTGCTCCTGATATATTCAGTAGTACCGTTATGGTATCATGTTTTCTGCAACATCATACATGTGTACAGAATGAAACAGGTTCCCAAAGGTATGTCACATGGCTCAAGTAGGAGCATGTAATCAAGATTGCAAACACACATCCAGAGAAAATACGCATGACAATAGACTAGCTAAATGTCTGTAGCACTTTGGCTAGAGTCAGGAGATCATTCACCCTTTGGCTATGTCTACACTTGTAAAGTTAAGTCGACTTAACAAGGTTGACTTTAAGTCGACTTAAGTTGACCTTGTTAAGTTGACTTAACAGTAGACATAGCTATCCACACTGGCATTAAGTCAACTTAATAAGGTCAACTTAGCACTATTCCCCATCCACACTGGCTTTAAATCAACTTAAGGCTTAAGTTGACCTTCAGAGGTGGTGTTATTAAGTCGACTTAAGCTGTTATTAAGTCAACTTAAGGAAGCACTTAAGTTGACTTAATACAAGCCCAGTGTGGACGTGGCTTTGTGTAGGATGACTTGAGCATCCTTAAGTTGACCTAAATTGCCAGTATAGATGCACTTTTTCTGAATAAAGAGAATGACCTGACCCCCAGGAAGCAGACAGTGTTTGAAAAAAAGCCACACTTTAAAACTGGTCACGGGCTTTTTGCTGGAGAATCTCCATCTTGAAACAACTTTCAAGACCTGTACCTATCCACATGGCCAGAAGGACTAGGTTGCAAAGTCATCAGAAGCCAGGCATGTGGGAAGATTGAAATGTACTATAGCAGTAAACTTTAGCTTAGAATGTGTGTCTCCTTTTATTTGGTAGTGATAAACTCCTTCACTGACTGTGCATTGATTTGCGATATACTCACTTAACACCATGTTTTAATCAATAAACTAATGCTTGTTTTATCTAAAGCAGTGTGTATATTAGAGAGAGAATGAATGTGTGGATTCATTACAGCAAAGGCTAATTGCATAACAGTTTCTTTTTTAAACAGATGGACCGTAGTATATGAGTTTATACTGACCAGGGGAGGGTCCTGATCCCTGCAAAAATGAAGTTCCCAGTGTGGCATCTGGGAGCTGGGGTGCTCACTGGGGGACTGTCCCCTGAGTGGCTTGTAAGCACACTTCCATTGCCTGGGACTGATTACAAACAGGAGGCTGGTGTGGGCTTATCCCAGAGAAAGAGTCCATCTAGCAAAGCTGGGTAAGTTGGGGCTCAGGAGTGGGCAATCAGGAAGGCACAGCCGTACACCAGACCTGAGTGCAGGAGGGGAACATCGCACTACTCTGCAACAACAACCACCAAACAATCTATACTTCATAACCTGCCTAAAATGCTGCTGCAGCTCTGTGAGGACGGAGCTGAAGAATGGAGCTGAGAGCCTGGGAAATTATCAGTACAGTGCTTACAAAATTCACATTGTCCCCATTCTATGAACCTCTTATGAAGTGCTCATCTGACATGCTAAGTGAGAAGCATCGATAGCATTATCACAGCACGACTGTTTTGCTTCTGATTCAAACATGATACTAAAATGCATCATGTAAGCCCTGAAGAACCTCATGGCTGTCTGTTAATGAGGCAACAGGTTTTTTTGGGGTGTTTCCTTTAATTTTGCTCAGCATTTTTCTGCAGAGCTGTATTTTATGCCTTGATGATTTTCTGAGGAAATAATCCAAGTCTTTTTATTTCAAGTTTTGTAACAAATTTGTTTTTAAAATGTGTATCTTTTCCCCATGAGTTCTACACCAGATGGATGTTGTGAACTGCTTGCCAAGCAGAAAACACGTTCCACTGCTGAAGGAAATGTTTCGTTCAGAATGAAACTTGTTTTGCCCCTCAGATAATAATGCATACAGGTTAAATACTATCTGGGTAAAAAAAAAAAATCTACTTAAGGGAATCCAGTGTTCTTTTCTTAAAGCTTTTGGATTGTAACCTTAACCATTTCATTAAGAAATTTTGAGCCTGGTTCTCCTCTATTTTGTATACAGAGTGAGAGCAATGTACTCCATAAAGCATTACCACTCATGCAAATGAGAGAAGTGCTCCAATGTGGTAGCTTTTTTTCCCCACCAACATTGCACTGGGTGTCAATGACTTCTCTAAGTGTAAGGCAGTGAAGAATCAGGCCCAGTATTTAAGGAGGCTTGTATTGCCATAAAAGTTCAGTCTACGACCTTACTTTATTGTCAAAAGTTGCTGAGCTAAGCCTTAATCTGTGAGTAACTTGTCAAACTTTAATGATGAGATTCAGTACCTGATCGAGGCTCCTGGAGGCCCAGGATTGTCCATTTTTGTGCTCCCCACCCCTTTCACAGCAACACCCAGCCTGGGGGCAAGGCAGCACTTGAGTAGGCTAGAGCTGGTGCCTGGGAGAGCTGCTAGCCATGCAGGGCAGGCCAATGCTCAGTGCTAGGCCGGGCTGGTGCTGGGGGACCCAGGAGGTGCAGATTGGCCAGCCTTGGGGGCAGAGTGGACTGGTGTGAGGGGCTCTGCTCTGTGCTGGAGCCTGGCCAGCACTGGCAGGATGAGACCTACAGACTGGCCGGCCTTGGGCAGGTGGTGGGCCAGTGCTCAATCCTGGGGCCCACTGGCACAGGGAGGATCTGGGGCCTGCAGACCAGCAAGCTGCAATGTGCAACATGGCATGGGTTGACAGTTCTCAGGCCAGCTGCTGGAGGTGCTCTGGACCTGCTGGCTGGCACCCAATTTATTTTTGTGGGACCATGCACAGTGCTGTGCCCCCCACACCCACCTTAGCCTGGGTCTGACAGCTGCAGCCCCTAATGCTCCTTTGTTAATCCAGCCCTGATGAGAATCAGGGAATTATTCCTCCTACATGCTATCTGGCAGAATTCAGCTTCAACACTACATGCCCTCTTCCCCCAAAAGAAAAGCAAATCCAAATGAGAATTACCTAATTTCTGGTTTCAGTCAATCCAGCCTAAAAATCTCCAAATGCTTTGCTGAAATTCCCCTGCTTTCAGCCAACCAGGATAAAGTTTCAGCTGTGCTTGATCTGATTTTTGAGCAGGTCTGGCAGATTGTAGAGTCCCCCTCAGTGAGCCCCAAAACACACCAAAACCAGTGACAGATTATCACAGGGGCTTCAGGGGCTGAAGTCCCGGGGCTAAAGGGGGACTTTGCTGCCCAGCTAAAATCCTGCCCCAGCCCTGGAACTGGGTGGGATTGCTGCTAAGCCATGGTGTCGGACCTGAGTAGGCGCTCTGCATCAGGCCCCAGGGCCGAGCACCGACTTGCCACACTAGTGTTGGTTGGGCTTCTCCAGCACCGAGCGCACCCAGGGCAAGTCTCCCTCAGGCCCACCCCCAGGGCTGGATTAAGACATGATGAGGTCCTAAACTATGTCAAGATTCAGAGGCCCCATACCACAAAAAAATAAAGAGAAAAAAGTGTATTACATTATAACAGAAAAGGTAATGAAAAAAATAAATGATAAACTTATATTTGCATATACACATAGGCAAAGATGCAACAAAAAACAAATAAATCATACATCTTGCAGAAAGCCTCATTTCCATTATCAATTTCAATTATGACAAATCTTCCTGGTTATCTTTGACATAAGTAGGGCCCCCCAAATCATAGCTTATTTGGCTTGTGCTTAAATCTGGCACTGCTCTCCCCCAAAACCAGCTGGGCTCCCCAGCACCGAGTGCTGGTGTACACCCATGGCTGGATGGTCTGTGGGCCCCAGGGTCCTTCAGGCTGGCTGGGCTGCAGTCCCAGGATTAGTCTGCGGGGCTAACCCCCATGGTGAGGTGTCACCACAGTGGGAGGGGCCCAAAAATGGGCAGCCCCAAGCCCCCAGGATCCTTAATATGACCCTGGTGAGATGCAAGGTCAGAAGAAGAGACTTGGGGGATTCTTTAAAATCACAGATTCCCAGTGCTTTTTTTCTGCCGGAA